>JASJET010000290.1:1810000-2055000 GCA_034092305.1 Diaprepes abbreviatus
CTTCTTCTTAGGCCCATTGTATCACCTAATCGATATTGAGGTTATACATTGTCAGTTGAATTTATTTTTGGCTGTTACAATAACAAAATTTTATTTTTTTTTTAATTTAGCGCTCTTTCAACACAGAGATCAGTTAAACTAAAATCGCAACAATTAAATCGTCGTAAATACTGAACAAGAACAAGAAACGGGCGACATATATCATTTGTCGATGTCAACCATATATGTTTTACGAAAATATCGCATTTCAGTTTGAAAGAATATTTAATAATAGAGAGAATTTATTACAAATACGGAAAATATTTTATAGTGACTATTCATAAATTAGGGGATCATTTTGATGTACAGGGTGAGTCAACGATTGGATGAAGTAAGTTTGTGCCTTTTCGGTGAAATTTACAAAGAAACTATATTTATTGTTTGATACAGTTTATTTTTACTCAGATTTTAAAAATATTTAGGACTCTACAGGGTGAGCCAAAAAACTAGGACAGCATAAAGTTGTATTTTTTTAAATAGAACACCCTATATACGAATCGTATTTTCGATTTAGCTTATAATTTTAAATCTTTTTTATTAAGGGTTTACTATAACAAAACTTTATAGTTTCTGAGATAATTAAGTTTAAAGAAAAAAAGTCACATTTTCAAGCATCAATTCAATCCTAAATAACGTTTTCAATTTTGTGACAAATATATTCAAATTTGGAATTTAGCATGGCCAAGGATAAGTTAACATAATTTTTACCTAATATTTGCAATAAAAGCTACAGGGTGTTGAACACATCGGCTCAAATTTGAACAAGTTTAAATGAATAAATATCTTTTTTTTTTTAAATGGTACACCCTGTATATTTTCATGTTATTTAATAGAGTAATAAAAACCCTAAAAGTTTTGTTCAATATATCCTATATCTATTTATAATAGTTTTTGAGATATTTCAGTTTTTCTTATTTTCCATACTTTTTTACAGAAATAGTCTTCATTATCATAGTAGCCATGTAAAATAATAAAAAAAAAACTACAGAAACAAACAGAATGTGGTTAAATATGATGAAATACATTATTCGTTATATTACAACGGCAATAGTTTAATTAAACATAATGTGAAAAAATTAACACAACAATAACGACAAGGCAAAAACATATTTACTTTTATACTAAATTGAAACAAAAAAATTACCTATTAAATACTGAGATTAATTATTTCTTTTTAATAAGTGTTCGAATAAACGA
The DNA here is from genome assembly GCA_034092305.1 of Diaprepes abbreviatus. Taxonomy (NCBI): domain Eukaryota; kingdom Metazoa; phylum Arthropoda; class Insecta; order Coleoptera; family Curculionidae; genus Diaprepes; species Diaprepes abbreviatus. The sequence continues at coordinate 1,811,237 of JASJET010000290.1, forward strand.
CCCTCTTGTGCAATGCACAAATTTAGTCTTTTTTGCAGATTTTCTCGGACCCTGGACAAAATTAGTGGCGTTATTGTTCTACAGGTATCCCTAATCCTGTTTCGCATATCTTCCACTGTTTTTGGTGGATTAACATACACCTTATTTTTAATATAACCCCATAGGAAGAAATCTAATGGGGTGATGTCGCAAGACCTTGGTGACCACTCAATGAAACCCCCACGTCTAATCCATTTTTGCGGATATCGTTGGTCCAAAAACGCACGAACTTCACGATGGTAATGCGGAGGCGCACCATCGTGCTGGAACCACATACTGTCGAGCTCATCTCTATCGAGACCTTGAAGTAGTTGGGGTAGTTCTTCTTGTAGAAAGTTTAGGTAACTATGGTTATTTAGTGGTTCATTAAAAAAGTGAGGTCCAATAATTCGATTATGATGAATACCACACCAAACATTTAATGACCAGTGGTTTTGATGTTGCACCTCTCTAATCCAAAATGGGTTTTCTGTGGCATAATAATGCATGTTGCGTCTATTTACGGCACCGTTACTTCTAAAAGTAGCTTCATCACTAAACATTACCTTGCATAATAAATTTGGATTTAATTGAATCTCCGCATTTATTGTACGACAAAAGTTTACACGACTTTCAAAATCCTGTCCATGCAATTCTTTGAGTAAATCCATGTGATATGGATGATACCTATATTTCTTGGTAGTACGATTAGCGGTGGATTGTGATGTTTCACATAATGCTGCTAACTGACGGCTACCAATATAAGGATTTTCCTGAACATTTAACAATACTTGTAGTTCTTTTTCTTCATTAGTTACTGGTTTGTTGACCACTTTACGTTTTGGATAATCAACAGTACCAGAAGAATCAAATCTTTGCATTAAGTTTTGAAAAGTATGGGTATTAGGCTGGCGTCGATCAGGATACTTCATTTTGTAAATTGTTTTAGCAAGAAGGCAATTTTTTTGAGCCTCTCCTAATGTATAAATCATATCTATTAACTCATTCTTTGGAAAATTCATTTTACAATATAAGATGAATGCAAAAAAAAACCAAACTACACTACATAAAAACCAAAAGAAGCGATTGCGGTTATAAATTTGACACACAGAAAAATGTTCTTTTGTATTGTTTTTGCCATGGCTACTATGATAATGAAGACTATTTCTGTAAAAAAGTATGGAAAATAAGAAAAACTGAAATATCTCAAAAACTATTATAAATAGGTATAGGATATATTGAACAAAACTTTTAGGGTTTTTATTACTCTATTAAATAACATGAAAATATACAGGGTGTACCATTTAAAAAAAAAAAGATATTTATTCATTTAAACTTGTTCAAATTTGAGCCGATGTGTTTAACACCCTGTAGCTTTTACTGCAAATATTAGGTAGAAATTATGTTAACTTGTCCTTGGCCTTGCTAAATTCCAAATTTGAATATATTTGTCACAAAATTGAAAACGTTATTTAGAATTGAATTGATGCTTGAAAATGTGACTTTTTTCTTTAAACTTAATTATCTCAGAAACTATAAAGTTTTGTTATAGTAAACCCTTAATAAAAAAGATTTAAAATTATAAGCTAAATCGAAAATACGATTCGTATATAGGGTGTTCTATTTAAAAAAATACAACTTTATGCTGTCCTAGTTTTTTGGCTCACCCTGTAGAGTCCTAAATATTTTTAAAATCTGCGTAAAAATAAACTGTATCAAACAATGAATATAGTTTCTTTGTAAATTTCACCGAAAAGGCACAAACTTACTTCATCCAATCGTTGACTCACCCTGTACATAATCGACCATCACAGGCCACTATTGAAGATTTAATTAAGAAATTTATGCAGAAGTGTTCACTGAAAGAAGAAAATAACCTTGTTTATCATCAGCCTAAAATAGTGGTTTCCAATTGGTAGATCGCGACCCACAAGTGGGTACCTTGAACTTTTTGGGAGGTCGCTTTTTATCAATTTTAAAATCCAAAATTTAATTTAAAGGTCGAAGATAAAATGTTAATAATTTATTTATGCTTGGCAACACGCGAGATATGTGACATAATCAGAGAATAGCTGTCGCACGCATCTCTTTCTATGCTTGGGGAAATAAGACTGGGGCAAACTAGTTGGGTAGTTTGCAGCGATCAAGACATTCCGTTGTCTCTTGAACAGAAGTATAAAAGATACCAAGCTGCCAAGCTGAAAACAATCGGTAAAGTACTTTCAACTGATATATAAGCAACGAGCAGGAAACTGACTTCAGATATGCAGCCGCTAGTTTTAACTTCCTAAATGAATATAAGTGTACAGAAAAATTGTAGCGCTGGGTAAACTTGTTACCTAGTATTAAATATTGTAAATGAATAGTTCTTTGTTAATCTTGTTTGATCTGAAAAACGTTAGAATACCACTGACAGACAGTTACAAGTCTTAATCGAAGAACAGGCTTAGAAATATACTACCATTTTGGTAAGTATGTATAGGAAATATAAATAATATCACTTAATTCAAAATTTTCTAAAGATTATTTTGAAGTATTTTATTTCTCAAATTTCAACGTAATGAAGTAAAAGTAAATATTCGGAGAACTATTGGAAATTTCGATTTTCCACTGTTATTTTTAACGGCACAGGAAATACACAATTTGTTTTATGAAATGCTGTTGTGCTGAATTTTTAAACTCCTCATCATGTAGAAACAAAGCATTCTAAACATATTAACAATATACTTAGAATTTTTAAATGACGTGCGACTGCCTTGGAACAACAAAAGTTAAATTTTACTGGGACGATCTAACGACCAAGCAAAGATGTAGTTCAAGCAAGTGGTGAACATAACCCGATCCTCATTATCCCCCCACTCCTCGACCCTGACCTTGACCTTGCCCCAACCCCCTTTGGCCCCGCCCACATGTCTTTGTGTTTGACCTTAAAAGTGCATGTGTGCTTTGTCCTTGGCTTTGACCTTGCGTTCAAGGTTGTGCATGTGACCTTCGCCGTGTCCGAGGTGACCTTGACTTTGTTGGAGGCCATCTTGAGCGTGTGGCCTTGAAGTTATGTTACGTGGTTTGGGGTGAACTTGAATGGTTTTATATAAGGTATGGGGCAGTTTCATTCATCAGTTGGCTCTGACTTGTATAGGTAATACATGTATTAATATTTGATAAATCATGGCATTTGTTTGTGAAAATTGCGGTTCTAAGTTTACTAATAGTTATAATATGAGACGTCATAAAAGAGAATCGTGTAAGGCGAGATTTAATGAAGTGCCTGGAGGAAAACGGCTCCGAATTGAAGAGTATACATCGACGATTCCGGTAATTAATTGCGCTACATGTAATGTAGATGTTCCAATAAATCATATGTCAGCGCATAAACGAACACAACAACATAAAAATAATTCATGTTTGCCGGTATGTCATGGTGTGCAATTCGTTGAATGTGCCTTCAAAATAGAATTGCAACCTATCGGGTTAATAGTGATATGAAGCATTCCGATTACGTAATGTTCTTTGCAGACATTAAATCCAAGGTGGTGGAACTTGTTAATAATTTATTACGTGTGCATCATGCTTTAAAAGTTAACATGACAGCTGTTGGCGAGTACATGCTTCCATCACAAGAAATATTCAGTGAAAAATCCTTCAACACTGCTAATCAAATAATTAGTGTAGAAAGTGATTTGGATGCCGTTTACCATTCTTTCACCAAATTAACAAAAACGCAGGCGACAGAGTTCCAGGAAAAAGATTGAGGTATGCAAAAATCAATACCCGATATATTAAACTGATTTTTATATATTATTTTTCTTGATATAGGATGGGTTCTTGTGCGAATTTTATACTTGGAAGTTAGTATCAACAAGTATATGCCTATGGGTGGCTCATCATACATCAAGTTGCCGTGTTCTATTGAAAAGAAAGGAGCTGTCGTCAATGTGATTAACCAGGACGAATTTTGCTTTGCGTGGGCTGTAACATCAGCATTGTTTCCTCCAACAGCAGCCCCTTCACAGAAGACATCCTACCCCCATTTTTCTAGAGTGCTAAATTTAACAGGTATGAATTTTCCAGTAAAATTACGTGACATTAAAAAATTTGAGGAAATGAACAACATATCAATTAACGTATACGGTCTGGAGTCTAAATATGAAAATAATGAAGTAATACATGAAGTTATTGGTCCACTGAGGTATGCATCAAAAAAGTTGGATAGAAATGTAAATTTATTGTTAATTACAAAAGACTGTAGTAGTAAAGATGGCGGTGAACATTTTTGTGATACGACTTGTTCAGAGTCATTATTGTTGGATTCGGGATTTATCACGTTTAGTTTCAAGTCAAATTAGTTGTCAACAACATAAAATATATTTCTGTGATGGTTGCCTCATTTATTTTAGTACACCGTCAGCTTTAACTTTACATCAAAGCTACGATTGTAACCACATTTTCACGCAAACACCCTCAGTGGATTTAAAAATCGATAAATTTGGAAAGAGTGTGCCGGAAAATATTTTAAAATTCGAGGGTATAGAAAAGCAAATGCGCGTTCCATTCGTAGTTTATGCAGATTTCGAATCTGTTTTAAAACCCGTTGAAACGGTACAACCAAACCAACAAAATTCTTACACTGTAAAAAGTTTTAAACATGAACCATATTCTTTCGCTTATTTAATTAAAGGCTCTTTTGACGACTCACTTTCGAAATTTGAGCTATTTCGTGGGAATAATGCAGCTCAAGTTTTTGCGGATCGTATCGAGTGTGATTTAAGGGCTCTATATAAGACATATTTAAAAGACATTAAGCCTATGAAACCGTTAACGCTTGAAGAAAAAAGGAAGTTTAATGATGCTAAAATATGTGGTATATGTGAAGGCCCTTTTGAAGAGGGTGAGATTAAAGTACGAGACCACTATCACATAACTGGTGCAAAAAGATTTGGTGCTGCAAATTCCGTTTGTAATTTAAATTATAAATTACCGTCTTTTATCCCTGTCATATTTCATAACTTAAGCGGCTACGACAGCCATTTATTTATAAAGAGTTATGTAAATATGGGGATAAAATTGGTGTTTTGGCTCAAAGTAAGGAAAAGTACATATCATTTACCAAAAGCATTTATGTGCACGATTATTTTGATAGAAAATGTGGAAAAGTCAAGAGGAAATATTTAAAGTTTGGATTCATTGACAGTTTTAAATTTCTGTCAACGTCTTTGGAAAATTTAGGCAGCGGTTTAAACGACGACGATTTTATTGAAACGCGAAAACATTTTTCAAATATCAACCAATTTAATTTGATGCGTCAAAAGGGTGTTTTTCCCTATAGCTTTATTGACTCTATAGAAAAAATGTAAAGTAAAGATCAATTTTATGATAATTTACGGGAGGAACATATTGCCGATGAAAGCTATAGAAGAGCAAAAGAAGTATGGCGCTTGTTTGGGTGTAAAACTTTGGGGGACTATTCGGACGTGTATTTAAAATCAGATGTGTTGCTATTGTGTGATGTTTTTGAGCAATTTCGGAATAATTGTTTAAAATTCGATAAACTGGATCCAGCACATTACTATACCCTTCCAAGTTTATCATTTGATTGTATGCTGCGTATGACTAAGGTAGAGTTAGAGCTCTTAACTGATATAGACATGATACATTTTTTACGAAAGGTATACGCGGCGGCATAAGCCAGTGTACAGAAAGGAAGCACATCGCTAATAATATTTTTTTTTACCAGACTATGACCCAACAAAACCTTCTTCATTTATAACATACCTTGATGCTACAAATCTGTATGGTCATAGTATGTCACAAGCATTACCATATGGTGGTTTTCGATGGTTAACCGAGCGCGAAACTCTCGATTTAAATATTATGGCTGTTGGTGATGATAGTTTACATGGCTACGTTTTGGAAGTGAATGAGCATTATCCGACTGAGTTGCATGATGCACATTCTGATCTAGTAGAAAATATCATACCGCCAACAGAAAACGCCAAATTGCCGAAATTAATTCCTTATGTACAAAATAAAAAAAAATACATTATACACTATAGAACTTTAAAATAAGCCATCGCCAACGGCTTAGGGGTAATGCAAACCCATCGAGTATTACAGTTTAAGCAATCAAAATGGCTAAAATCGTATATTGATTTTAATACCAATTTACGTAACAAGGCCACCACAAAATTTGCGAAGGACACTTTTAAATTAAAAAATAACGCGATATTTGGTAAAACTATTGAAAATGTGGAAAATCGAAAGGATATAAAATTAGTAAGACATTGGGATAACAGTGTAGGCAGAAATGGAGCTAGAACACTAATATCCCGCCCCAATTTCAATAGTGGCTCGATATTTACCGAGAACATTGTTGCTATACATTGAATAAAGTGAAAATATTATACAATGAACCAATTTATATCGGATTTTCCATATTAGATATATGAAAGACTGTAATATACGATTTTTATTATAATTTTATTAAATTCAAGTTTGGCGATGATGCTTCGTTACTTTACACCGATACTGACTCGCTTATATTAAAAGTGTATACGGAAAACTTTTATCAAACTATATCAGAAAACCCCGAAAAATTTGATACATCAAATTACCCCGAAATTAATAATTTTAACATAATTAAAAATAATTCTGTAGTTGGTAGAATGAAAGATGAGTTTCCTGGTGATCCGATAATAAGTTTTTATGGTACCGGCGTGAAGACTTATTACGTAAAGTCCATTAATAATGAATTTAAAAAAGCCAAAAGTATCAAAAAACATGTTATCGAGAAAGACCTTCATCGGGAAGACTACCAAAAAATTGTTGAACGGGGTGGTTTGATATTAAGAAAGATGAAGATATTTAGAAGTGAATTACATAGCATTTATACCAACATATTAAATAAAGTAGCATTATCACGTAGCGATGATAAACGTTATGGAATTCCCAATTGAAACAAAACTCTACCTTGGGGGCATACAGACATAGATTTTTACACAACGGACCCGGAAGAAAACTTAGCAAATTTAGTCACCGTGTTGGAATCATTTCTAAGTCAAGACAGCACGTAATCTGGAAAATCCATATTTCATCATTTGTATTGTTTTTATTACTTCCATTGAACATATAACATTAATATGTAACGGTAGTATTGTATTTTTTTTTAAATAAAAAACATATATTCATTACTTGATTGTTTTTATTGAACCTTTATTTTAAAATTATAAATATAATGAAGTGTCGCCAAAAAACAAACGGTAAAAGTTATTGTTGAAAAATTTGTCTAACAGTAAATTAAACGCGCAGGTCTACGAGCAAATGTTTAATGTGAAGCAGTTTTGTTGACAAGATCTTCCATAGTCTTTTCAATTTTCAACATTCTAGAGTTAAGTTTATCACGCAGTTCTTCTTGCCTAAGTTCATATATTGCAATAACAGTATCATCATTGTATCCTCTAAGTTCTTGACCGGTTTCAATTAATTTCTTGGGTACGTAACCTTCAAGTTGGTTTCTGTATATATCTTTAATAACAATTGTTGAGTCATGTAAAGTTTTCTGCGTATCTTGCACACACTGAGCAAGGTTATTATCAACATAATTTCGTGTGGTCGCATCGTCTCCTTCAAGAGGTTATGCTAAATAGCACAATCTTTTGCTTCCCATGTCGTAATATCCATTAAGTGTAAGTTTAAAACCTATTCCTGAAGGACCTCGCATAAATTCCAAATCCTTAAATTTTTTTTTGCTACCGAACTTATCAATAGTGTTTACTTCTGACATTGTTATGTCAGACTGATTTGAAACCATTACATTTTACACTAATATATGGTTCTATTTCATTAATGAACAGACTCTGCAGAAAAATATGGATTGCAAAACGTATTTTAGGTGATAATAAATACACATACAGATTCATTTTACTATTGTTTTATTGAAAAAAAAAATTAAAATATAACAGAAGATTGACTTTACTTTTTATTATTTAAAAAATAAAAAAATATAACAAACAAAAAAATTTAAAAATAAAGAAATAAAATACATGTTAATTTCTTCTGTACAGGTAAGCTTCTTCTATGACCCAATTTCTTCTCTCGATGGCATGTTCATTAATGTCCTTGAACTGGTAGTAAACTAGTCCACAAAAGCCGCATTGTATAAATTTAACCCTGAAAAGGTCAATGTAGTTGAAGTCGTACGTAAGATCATTCCGCCAGCAGATACCTTGTCTTTAACAATGATGACAAGTTAAATAAAAAGCTTTTTGTATATGACTATATGTTTTGGCTGCTTTACTGGGGTGTTCATCAGTTGGCAACATGATGTTTGAATATGTTGTACTTTTCAATCGCTGTACTCTATTTATGTGTTACTTTTTAAAATAACCTTGACAGGACCAAAAAAAAATCCTTGAAAATTACAACCTTGAAAACGACCCTGGCATTGACGGGTACTTTGACCTTGGCCTTGACCTTGCGTCTGACAAGTTTAGTACTATATTTATATGTTTCTTTAAAATAACCTTGACAGGGACAAAAAAAAATCCATGAAAATTACAACCTTGAAAACAACTTTGGTATTACCGGTTACGTCGGCCTTGGTCTTGGCCTTGCATCTGACAAGTTTAAATATTATACTTAATGCATCGAACAAAAGGAGTAAAGGTGGTGTAGTGGGGGAAATGGGCATAAAAGCAGAGTTGCTGGCTCGAGCTCTTCACAGTTCGTCAGAACACCAAACAGTGCAGTAGTAAGTTAAAGTTATAGTGAGAGTTGTTTTATCGAAGATGTCATCGAGTGTAAGGTCTCTTTTGGATGCTATTGACGTGAGCTGCGGATCCCAACAAGGCATGTTGGAAAACATCAGTGGCTTGGAAGTGTTCGCAAATTGGAACAGCAGGGAGCAAGAGGATGCCGAAGACAAAGCCCTGAATGATGGTCGAGAAGAAGAGTTGGTGCAGTCGGCTGCGCAATTCCTTGAATGTTGGACAGAGGAGAAGGAGCCTAAGATCAACGTCATTAGTGATGTGGCTGTGCGAAAAGCATCGCGGCCTAACAGGGAATCTTCTCCGAAAGCTTCCAAGTTAAAGAAGCTTTTGACTATGCGGAAGTCGGAAATCGCCGATAAAAAAACGTTTTATTCGGCGATTAAAGGTGTGGGGCAAGGAAAGAAGAAGTTTAACTTTAAGCGTCCCTCCACCCCTGTTCCATTACCTGACTTCCTGGAAATATCGCCGCAAGAGCCATTGTCCGTAGAAGTGGAAGTAATCGAAGGCCCCGATGGACCAACGCCACCAACACCTGCCAGTGTAGAACAAGAAGTAGTGTCGGAGGCGAAGTCTTCCCCAGCGCCACTGTCACCGATATTGGGATGCCGGAAGCCTATGAAGAAGCGGTTTAAGCAGTGTTTTAAAGGCGATGAAGTTTCCGCTGCTTCGTAGTCGTCGTCGTCGTCTTCACCAAATGAAACCGCTTCTTCTTCTTTAATATGTTCCGAGACATCTCAACCGGAGTGGGTTGAAGACTTCACCAACTCGCAGAAGAGCAAACTGTCGGACATTTTTCGAATGAAAAAAGTAAGTGCGTGTGAAAGTGACATTTTAGAACTGGAAAGACAATTAGAATTAAAAAAGATGGAATGTGTGCGATATAAAAGACAATTAGCGGACTTTAATAGATTTTGTAGTAGGTGTTAGGTAGTTGTAGGTATTAGCTTTTAATTTATAGTATTAAGTTTGTAAATATATATATATATATATTTATATATATATATATATATATATATATATATATATATATATATATATATATATATATATATATATATATATATGTATATATATATATATTGTAGTTAATAAAAAAAGTCTTTGATCAGATTTTTATATTTTACAAAGAGAATAAAAATGACTTGAAAATATATTTTTTGTGTGTTATTTCATATTGGACCTTTCCCACATAATATTAGGTAATAAAAAAGAGTGAATAATCCACTAAAACTACGCAATAGCAATATTTGTAAATATTTTTTGATAATATTTACAAGTATGCTAAAACATGGTTCGGTTTAAGAAGTTAAGGTTCTGTCGCCAGAACTTCTACTACTTTGCATATCAATATTGTATGGTTTTATGAAAAAAAAAAACATAAAATATTGCTTATAAAGTATTACTCCCATTCAAGACAATCGTCCGTGGTAGAATCTACCACAGGGCATTGGATGGGTTGCTGTTCACTGTCAGACATGTTGAACTGATATGATTGTAATAAGTATTGGTGGTCGTATATATAGAGACAAATTAGTGGTAGGGGTGAAAACAAATGTCGTATTACGTATTGAGACCAAAGTTGTTTGTGGTCTCAAATACGAACGAACAATTTTGCTGGGTTCCACCAGCACCTAAACTTTTAATATTTTGTATCTAATATTGTATATTCTATACATATAATATGAGTAACAATGTACTAATATGAGCTAAAACTACGATCAAAGTATTTTGTGGTCCTGAAAAGGACCGTTGTTGTGTGCCCTTAAAAAGGGTCAAGGAGAGTGTGGGGCTTATGGTGCTCAATCCTCGTTGGTCAACCACCAGCTTGACAAATCTCAGAGGCCCTGCGGATCGTCGGGAATCGGTGATGCTGGAATTTCCAGCACCGCATCTTCCGTCGAGTCCGGCTCTGGCTGCGGCGACGGAGTGTCGAGTCTTTGTGAGACCCAATCTCCTGCATAGTTTAATTCCACGAGACCAGGATCGTGGTCATACAGCAGCGGAATCGGCTCATCCAAGTCGTCCCAACGTAGGACGTCAATTTCGAAATCCACCTCATCGTCGTCGAAGTCCTGCAGGTCTCCAACGTTGCCGACGACGGTGTCCTCGCTAAAGATGGATGAGCCTCTGCGGGTCTTTCTTCCTCCATGTTCTTCGTATGAGAGTGTGTCGCGTAGCGCGTTAGCGCGGAGTCGGCACAAAAAATAAACCCTAAGAACCCTACAACTTCCATATACTCCCGTTCCGCGCTCCAGCTTCCTAACTCGAAAATTTCAATTTTTTGGTCTAAATTTTTTTCATTTTAAAGATTTTTCGAATTTTTTTTCACCATTGCATTCTCCTCAAAATTCTAGGTAATTAAAGTCCTTTTATTTTTTTCTCTATCTTGAACGGTTCCCGAGCTACAGCGCTTTAAAAAATCCAAATTACTAACTTACTATAACCCTTTTCTTCAAATTTCATCTTTCCGAATTTTGAAAAATACTTTCATATATAGAAAAAAATTCTCTTTCTAATTTCCTAATATTGATTTGCTCTAAAGCTACAACTTTGGCGCGCATTCACCATTATTCAATTTTTTTATGAAAAAAATTATTTTTTTTACGTTTTTACTATCGGGAAAAATGCCTACTTATAGTACTCGATTTCCTCTATAATTTTTTCCTATAACTTTTTCCCTATTCCTAACCGTTACTTTCCTACAAATTTTCTAAATCGTTGTTTTCATATTTTGCTCTAAAAAAATTTTTCTTGCGTTATCTAAGTTCTTTTTTCCACTTAATAAATCACCATTATCTAAAGTTCCGTACTCCTTTCTTAAGGAGTGGGCTTTTCCGTCTACTTTTTTTTTGTTGGGTTTCAAATAAATGTAAAACTACTACTTTACTCATTACAAATTTATTGATTCAAGTACCTTATTTTAACATTATTTTGTGTTACATATAATAGATACATTATAATATAGATTTATTGGTCACCGAACCGTTTAATACATTATAACATAAAAGTGAGTCGTAAATAACTAATGCGTACACTTTAGTGTCTTTGGGGAATTTTATCTTTCACGTTTGGAACTCCAATTTCACATCCACTGTCGACGAGTTAATTGCCTCTGGTTGATGACTGCAATTGATAATAAAAACGGGGTTTTTCATATATTCCGCGAACGTTATCATTGGATCGTTTATTTCGCGCCCGTAGTAGCTGCTTTGGAAGTTTTCGTAATTGTAATAGGCTGCTGCGTACAGTTTCTTGGCGAAATCTAAATTCCATCTTTCGTAGGGATAAACGGTTGAACTCAGATACAGTCTAATGTCGCATACGTCGGCGTGGGTAAACTGAGTTGCGTTTTTTTCTTTCGTGTCGCAATTATTGCTGTCTTGAAACCCGACGATTATTATAGCGCGGTTTTTCAAGACTTGTACTCGTTCTCAAAGCCCACACGTCGGAAGATGTTTGCCTTCAAGTTGGCAATTCGTACAGATCCCATTTACGATATGCCATTTGAATACTGGCATTGTTTCCACCTTTATTAATGCGAGGCAGTATTTTCAATTCTGCCTCTACTTTGCCGACGCATCAATTGGTAAAAGTGCGAGCTATAATCATAATAAGCTCTTGTTTTACGTTGAAAACACTTTTTGCATAATTTTCGGCGAATTCCATAAGAATACATTACTTGCCGTGTCTACGATATCTTGGTCTGCTTCGTCGAGACCCCATTCGCACGTCATGAGAGATCTTTGTTGCAAACTTCCGAATGAAACCACTGTTTTTAAGATCGTCGTAATTAGTGGTTTACGAACCACGACGACCTGCTCACCTCCCATCTTGTAGCGAATTTCATCGAACAAAAATGCGAGGGCATTATTTGATAAAAAACACAAATTTAAGCGTACGATTATTTAAGAATTTTACCTAAAAAATTTAAATTTTCCATGGGTGACATTGTGCGTATTAGCAAGTACAAAAGCTTATTCGAGAAAGGATATACGCCCTCTTGGTCAACCGAATTGTTTAAAGTTGTAAAAGTTAACGTTACAAATCCACCTACTTACTCGTTGCAATCGTTAGAAGGTCAGCCTATAAGAGGGTGTTTTTACGAATCAGAACTACAAAAAAACAATCAGTCCTGGCGTTTATCTAGTAGAAAAGGTCCTTAGACAACGCAAGAAAAATCACACCGATCAATTATTTGTCAAATGGCTAGGATTTCCCAACCACTTCAAATCTTGGATAGATAAAGCTAATATTGTTTAAATAACATATTGTATGACTATATTTTTAATTTAAAATGTAAAATAAATAAACAATATATTGTAAAATAAAAATTTTTATTTCAATCTTCATCATTAAAAACAATGACAATAAAACATCATACACATAAATAATATTCCAATATTCTTGGAGGGAAGGTCCAATTCACCGACGACTACGACGTTATCTACAAGGCTATGCCACTCGGAGTGCGTTCTCCTATTCTTTAACCTGCTTTCCCTTTTTTAGATTTTTTTTTGAAGTCGAGCCGTACGACAGTGCGCTTAATGAGTCATTTAAAGGCTGATGATAGAGTATTTTCTGCATAACTTCAATTTTTGTTTTAAGCTCACTATTATTTTGGTATATCATGGGGAGGACATCCTTGTTAAATATGTCACATATTACAACTGCAAAATTGTAAAACTTTCTATTAACAAAGTGTTTTGTCACAGCATCGTCATCTTTAGGTTCGCCTAAGTTGGTTATGATTTTTCCACCCATATTATACTGCCCATCCGCTGTAAGTTTAAAACCAATCCCTTGTGGCCCAGATAATATATGATATTTTTCATTACATTTCTGACGACCAAATTTATCAATTGTATTGTTTCCTCGACTCATTTTCAATCTATACTAAACTATTTTATTTTTATTTGCCCTACTGATATTAAATATTTCAGCTGAGAAAAAGAAACACTGACTATGATCTACTAGGTTGGTATGTTTATAAAAGAAATAAAACAAAACTGTGATTGTAACAGATATTTATTTATAGTTATTTAATTGCACAAATACAAAAATTATAAAAAATTAATTTCCCATGTCTTCATTTTCGTTGCTCAAAATTCTATCCCATCCGACACTATTTCGATCGTCAACGTCTTGGACTGTTGCTGTTGCAGAAACCAATTCATATTTCGCAGCATGCTCACCTGGTAAATGTGGAATATTGACGAGGTATTCTTTTAATTCTTCTTCAACCATTTCAGCACAAAATGTATCCATGTCTATGGAACCATATAAAAATTTGTCGCACAAGTTTGCCCCAGCTATAAAATTGATTGCATCCCTGATCTCGTTCTTATATTGATCTTTGGTTGCATCAATATGCGACCAATCATTTACGCTATCTAACATATCGTGAGCCATATTTCTTAATTCTCTCCCCAACCAAAATATGTATCTATCTACACATTCGTTGGAGGTCGTCGTCGTCGCATCAGCAGACATCTTTAACAGAAATAATGAACACGCGTATGTATTCTGACATGTGCAACTATATTTTAAATTTAATTACATCCTTTTTTTTCAAACAATTTACATACAATTTACTCCAATGAGCCAAAATGTAATAATGTTCGAGTATTGTTTCCAAAAACTCTAGTGCCCTGCCCCAAATAAGTTAGAGTGTATTTACCTTTAGTTTTACTCATAATATCTACAATATCGTCAGATAGTGTTTCGGCCACACGTTTTGGCAAAAAATCTCAAATGTGCTATTATCACCGTCATCGTGTAAAGCCACTAAAAGAGTTTTACCAAATCGTGTAGTCATTGAAACCATCTTTACAATTTTATACACTTTGCCTACAATCATTTCGGTAAACTTTTTTGTCTCTAAAATCTCGAAATCTTTGCTGAACATTTCATTAATTTCATCTAAAGTTTCTTTTGCAATACTCAATATTGAAAAAATGGTATATAAATCCAAAAATTACCGTGAATATAAAAGCACTTTCAGAACACTACACGAACACAATATTTGATGTTTATGCTACTGATATCTGCGACTGTTTGAAGTCACTTCTTTTCCCACGAACCTTTATAGCGAGGTTTCAAGGTCGAATTGTATCAATGGTGGGGGTAGCTTAACGATAGAAATAGTGGGAGGAGTATTCAAAGGTCAAATGACGTCACACATTTAAATTGGTATAAGGATAACTTCAAGGACAAAATATAATTAAACAAATAACTACATTTTATGTACTTTATTGATTGACATTTTTCTGCCGTTCTTCTATACGTGTAACATTATCACCTAAACCTAATTTTCTTAATTTGTTTAATAATATTTGTTCGTTTTTATTTCTTAGAAAATTCTTACATACTATACTCCTTAAAATATACACTTCAGCATGATCCATATACTTAAAAAATACACTAAAATTCTGAGCCTCCGAATCTTGCATTTCAAATGCGTAAAATTCCGAACAGGCTGCAGAAATTAGAAATTCTTCGTACATTTCTCGCACTAAACTTTCCATATTAACTAATACTACGTTAAACTTAAGTCCTACACTCTAATTTCACTTAACACAACCGGATCTGTAATGAAACTAATCAGTTTTTCCAGAGAGGCACTAAACCCCAACTTTTTTATTTCACGAACAAAGTTGTAAATTTATTGTTTTGCTGCAATATTTACGACATGCATTCGCAGCCTTTTCATATTCAAAAGCCAAATCACAATAGCGCGACGCCCATTCTGGTCGACTTTTCATTGAATCATTGAAATAATTACTAGCCATTTCAGTGAACTTATTGCCCAATTTTTTTACTGTCTCTTGCAAAGCACTATTCATATTATTCACTTATTTTTACACTCACGACACTTTTTTATTGCTGGTGGTGGCTCATCTATATAATGACGATATATTTGTTCATAGTGAATGTAACAGGGTAAGCTTAACTGTAGTTCCTTGTCACACCGATATGGCGCTGGCAGCCTATCCCAAATTTGCCGTAAACTCAGCGTATCAACGTAAGTTTTTATAGATTCGAGAGGAAAAAATGCTAGATCCTTTTCTTCAAAATCACACAAACTTTTTAAATTACTCTGATATAAACAAATTACTCTGCCGACTTGTTCTATAATTTTTTCTTTAGATAGTTCCGTATCTGACATTTCACACTGATTGAATGTAAATAGACTCACACAATTTTATAGAACAATTTGCAAGGTCAAAATCATTTTAAGATCATCCCACACTATTACAATGAACAAATAACTACTTCAAGGTCACATACCCAACATGGCTTTCAACAAAGTCAAGGTCACCTCGAATAAGGTCAAGGTCAAGGGCACGCACAGCCTTGAACGCACGGTCAAGGCCAAGGACAAAGCATGCGTGCGCTTTCAAGGTCAATGACAAGGACATGTGGGTGGGGCCAAAGAGGGGTGGGGCAAGGTCAAGGTCATGGTCGAGGAGTGGGGGGATGATGAGGATCGGGTTATGTTCACTACTCAAGCATAATATAAAATTTCTCTAAAAGTTCCAAAAAACAAAAAAAACCCATACAATTTCCAAAACTCTCATCAAACCCTGTTTATTAAAGTCCATTAAGCTAATTCTTGGAGAAGCCGAAATGAGTTTTATCACTTATTCCAAGCACTTTCAGGAATCCGGATAGCCTGTGGCTTCTATAGTATAGCTATGTTATATGACGGGTTCTGGTATAAAAATTTAGTCGTCAGACAACAGAAAGGCAAGTTAAAGTTTCAACGGAAATTGTGTGTGGCACGTACCTGTTTACCTTTAAGGGATAATTTGCACCAGAGTATATATAAATAATAGCGGGCAAAAAAATCAATTTTGACCGATTTTCTTCAAAATTGGGATGGGATAGTTTTCGGGGTTGTACAAAACGAATCTAAAATCATTTAAAAAAAATTCAATATGGCAGATCTAATATGGCGGACAAAATATCAATTTGTCCGATTTCTTGAAAATTGGTATAGAGGAGTTTTCGGGGTCGCACATAACGAATCTAAATTTTCTCTAAAAAATTCAATATGACGAATCCAATATGGCAGACAAAAAAATTAATTTCATCCCACTTTTCCCCTAATTGATATGGGGAAGTTTTTGGGATCGCAGATCCAATATAGCGTCCTAAAAATTTCACATACTTAGATTTCCTCCAAAAGTGATGTAGGGGTTTCTTGAGGGTATTAATTTTAAATTTAAAATTATTTTTTCAGGATTCAGTTTGGCGAATCCAATATAGCGGACTAAAAGCTTTACATTTTTCGATTTTTTTCATAGGTAGGACTGGATCGTTTTTGAGGATGTAAATAGCGAATATAAAATTATTTTAAGAACATCTAATATGTCAGATCCAATGCGACAATCTAGAAATTATAAATTTCCGGGTTTCATCCAAAATAGGTTTTTTTAAGGGTTTTGGTTTAGATTAGATTAAGACGTGAGAATTATTTTTTTGAAATTCAATATGGCGGATCGAATATGGTGGTTTGAAAATTTTACCTTATTCGCATTTTTTCAGATTTGGTATTAAGAGGGTTTGGGGTCGTATATTACGAATATGAAGTTAATTTTTTATAAGTTAATATAGCAGATATAATATGAGGGACTAAATATTTTACATTTTTGGTTCTTCGGGGCATATACAAACTCAACATGTAGGATAAAGTATACCGGGTTAAGAAATTTACGTCTCAAGTTCTTTAGATATCGATATTTGAATCGAAAAATAAAATTTTTATAAAAAAATTGAACCAACTTCTAAAAATGCGCTAAAATGTGAAAAATAACTATAAATTTTTGTATGAAATTGAAATTTTTGAAGTCGGCGCCAAATTATTTCTAAATGAATCAAATGACTCGGAATATGTACACACTATGGTAAGAAAGCAATTACAAATAAGGAATTTTTAATCTGTTTATGCTAATCACATTTTGTCAGGTAATAGTTTGGCGCCGACTTCAAAAATTTCAATTTCATATAAAAATTTATAGTAATTTTTTACTTTTTAGCGCATTTTTAGAAATCCGTTCAACTTTTTTCATAAAAATTTTATTGGATAATAAAGTAGAGTTTTTAATTATATTTTTAACAAATATACCACACTCCATGTCAAAATGAAAGGGCCATCTGGGTTTTGCGATTTTTCGTTAAAAAAACAAAAGATAACTTAAGGATATATTTTCAAATAATTTGAGTTTGTCATGATACAAAAAAAAAATCAATTATTTGAAGGAACACAATTTGAGTATCGAATTTGGGATACCCCGTACATCGAATACATTTGATACTGTTCCAAGTGTGCTATAATTCCTCTGTGACGCCCCGTCATTGTTGGAGCTTCATCCGTAGCAGGTGACAAAATATTATGACTAGGATTTTATTTCTCTTGTAGAAAAATATTTATAGTATTATATATTGACTAGCATTTTACGCATCGCTGTTTCGCCCGCAAAATATTTGTTTTGTCGTATAAATCAATGGATTATAGATTGTAGAAAAAGTTTTGCTCATATATTCAGAACTTAATTGTATTTAGAATAATAAAAACAATTACCCGTCGCGGCTTCGCTCGCAAAATATTTGTTTTATCGTATAAATAAATAGACTATAGACTGTAGAAAAAGTTTTGCTCATATATTCAGGACTTAATTATGTTTAGAATAATAAAAACAATTTATCGACTGAATTAGTTGAGTGCTATGTAATACTGTCCCCAAAATCATGTAATTTTACAAATTTTTTATCATTTTCACCTTTTCTAATAAAGAATTCGCAAAATTCTTTCTTATTGTTAACCTATACTATATCACGAATAAGTGTGCGAAATTTCAAGTCAATATCTTTAACCGATTACTGTACATTGATCGATCAGTTAGCAAATTTTCAGCGAACAATAATTCTTGACAAGGTGTTTTTCTTTTATGAATCTGAAATATGATAAGAGTTAATGGAGTTGACTCATCGAGTTGAATGGAAAATTTGCATGTTTTCAAGTAATCGCATAATGACATTTCAACGTCTTTGGACATTTCATTAATTTTTCTTTGCACTGATGATGTCTGGTGCATTCTTATAATGAAGAACAGTTTTTAATACGTCTCTCACTGCCGGCAAGATTCATTTTTCATCAATTGTGTGTGTATTTACCGCTTTTGTGGGGAACAATGATATATTATATGATGCTGGTATTTCATCATCTTCTTGTCTAAAGGATGCCGCAAAAGGTACCAAACCTTTCAAATATTTTTTTTCAAGGCCTTGAAATTGGGATATATTTTTGTTCTTTTTGTGGGTATGCATTTTAAGCCAATGATCTTGTAGCATGGAAGTTTCCATGCCTTTATTTGAAAAATTTTTTTGGCAAATTAAACATATATTTCACAACAAATATTCTTGTTAAAATCAGACCAGATGAAATCCAAATGTTGCCGAGGTTTCAATAGATATATTATTGGTTTTAATTAGGGCCTTATATCACGTATCACTCATACATAAGGAGTATTGGCAAAGTACGCAATTGGTAAAGTACAGTGTAATGTGAAACATGACTCCTTGACATGCGCTAACCTAATCAAAAGCGTGCCATCATCTGGATAATCAAGAATCACTGGACATTACAGGTGATGCTATAAGAACATTATCGATAAGAACATTTATCGATATTGAGGTGAAGTCTGTTAACTCGCACTAGGAACTTACGGTGTTTATGCACGATTTCAATTCAAGACTATTAGCTGACGTATCAGTCTGATGGAAGATTTTAACGTCATCAGCACAGATAAATTTTGGACTGGATATTAATCAAAGAACAGAATCGAATAAGTTAAACATAATCAGACCAAAATTTGAACTCCGTGATACGGTGTGAGGAGGAGAAAAATACGTAGAGTTAAAACAACTGATCTCCATACATTGTTTTTTTCCGAACAACCTGTTTGCTATCACTTAGAGTATTAAACATACAATGAGAGAGTGAACAAAGATCTGACATATATGACTTTTCTGAAAAAAAAAGACTATGCTGATCTGTAACAAGCTGATTTTTTACTTCACAGAAGATTTATCCATGATAATTTCTATGATTTCGAAGAAATTTCAAAGGTTGGAATATTAGCTATATATGTATAAAATTCTGAATTGTAAGGCTCAAGCCTTCTCACTTCTGTAACTTCTAAGATCAATTGAGACCGTTCTTCTGATGTATCAATTTACTTTTATATTTAAGCAGATATTTTGCTAGTTTGGTTGAGCGCTTGCTTAAGTTTCGCTACTTCGTACTGCCATTGTAGGAACTTATCCCCAATCAATTTCTAAACCTAGTCCTCGATTTAGACACCCCTTTAAAATATAGGGGTCATTTTAATGCCTCCAATATTTCAAACAATTATAATCTGTTAATTTGACATATTATTTTCAATCGCTCACAATTATTAGAAAAATGTTGTGAAAAAATTTCACTACGTAAACAAACAACAAATAGCTATTATAAAGCTCACAGAGTATATCATGTCTGCTTGACGAACAGGGCAACTTTTATTATATCAAGAGGCGGTACATCATGTAAGTAAATAACTATTTGGATTATGATTTATTTGTGGAGAATTTCGGATATGCAATCATGAATTTTTTGAAATTTAACTTTAACAAAACATATGTTGTGATTATCTTCTTTTAGTCATTCTGTAATCCTTCAATATGACTCCAGCATGTGTCGCCAAGTCTGATGGTATTAAATTGAGCTCAACTATCTTTTTTTAAGTCATCGGACCTTCGTGTCTGTGATCAACTAAAAATTCGTTTTGATGTTCATGGGCTCGATGTTAGCAGTTTGCTACTGCGTTTATAAGTCGTTTTAAGAGATGTAACTTTCTTTCCATTATTCTCTAAATTATTCTCAGTTTATTAAGGAAATATTCGATAATTACGTTTTCGGAACTGTTCAACTTCTTCGTCCTTATATTTAATTAATACAAAATTATGTATTATTAAACATAAATTTAATAACTATATAGTTTTATATAATATTTTATATAATTTTATATCAGAACCTAGATAAAAATTTTATTAAATTATGTAAAAAAATACATATTTTTATATAATTGTATAGACATATATATTTTTTCTCGTGGTTTTTGATATGTTTTTAATTAATTTATTTTTCATGCTCAGTACTCACCTTTTCCGACTGGCGGACAAGTCAATCGTCATTCCTTGCGCCAATCTGGAGTGATTTTTCTAGAAAGTAAAACGGCCTCCGGCTGCATCAAATTGGGCCTAAGTCCACTAGAAATCTCCGCGCGCTTACTTTTTATTATTGCGTTGCTGCTTCTTCATTTTAGGATTACTTAAATGGACGATGTTAGATAACGAAATTTGTATTACTATTGTAAATTAACGACGAAGCCATTTATTCCCTTTTTGTCGTCCATCATGCCCTATAATATTGTACATTTTTTAGAAAAATTTATAGTTATGTATGATTGTCACATTTACTAAGGCTCTTACCGATGTTGCATTTTTTATATTGATTTACTCGACTTTGAGATGGGCAAGTTTCAAGAAAATTTACAGAAACTCGATTAGTCGACGAATTACATTAAAGTAGATTTAATGTTTTTTCATGTTTCGCGTATTTTTAAAAATGTCTATCTAATTTTATTCAATTTATGTGTTAGTTATTCTACTCTGTCGCAGGAGACTGTGAATACGACATTATAAATACTAATATTAATTTTCGTTTTTCCTACTCTAAAAAATGAATCTGTTTACCAAAATTCTCTGTAAATTTTCTAAAACTTCATGCCAAAATAAACGAAAGAATATTTGAGTTATTTTTATCAAAATGCACTTTTTCAAGAAAAAATTGACTGAACTGGAACTGTTTATTTTTATTTCAGGAATTCCAGTGATATACTTTCATGTAGCCCGTAAAGATGAGAATAACGTCTACTATTTTAAATGGAATGTAATAAGCGAACGATGTTTTGGAAAGATAACGTCTTACCTTATTAAATGGGTATGTATGGGTGTATATTTATTAAAAACAAACTATTCTAAAATTGATCTGTGCCTTTAGGTCTTCTTGCAACTTCAAAGTATGTCATCAACAATTTTTTTTGTATCATCGTGAATCGTCACCCATTTTGTATTATCGTACTTTTTTCCATTTTCAAATCGTATGCTTTCATGGATAAGCTTCAAATAAGCCAAAGGTAAAAGATAAAAATTAAGACTCACGTGAAGTCCTCCTAACAAATTAGCTAGAACTCGAGTATTCTTTCCCATATGGCTTTTGCACAAATGGGCTTCGTAGAGTGTTTGTTTGCCACGTTCCTTCAGAATAATGGCAGATATCTTTTAGTGCTGAAAAACATAAAACTACGCATTACAAATGTTAACACAGCATTAGATTGACAAGATACTTTAGCAACAAGTAGTTTAAATAAAGAAAATAGGTAATTCAGACCAGCAACAAGTTTTTAATATAATTTTCATGGATTTGTGTCTAGATGGACTACTATGTATTAAGAAAAATGAATATTGTCGTTAAATGCCAACTAAATTTATGAACTACAGATACATTTAAACATGCCTAAGCAAAAACAAAGGTAATTTGTATCGCAGAGAAGATAGTCTGCCAAATTAAAAAAAAAATAAGAATCAAAGAAATGTACCTACTTCAGTCTTTCGCAGTCGGCAAACGAAGTATTGATCCGGTCTCCCACCATATAAAAACCTACAAACAAAGGATGTTCGATAAATTTTTAAATTTGGCGGAATAAACCAACCAAATCAAAATGGCAACTAAAGTAACAAAAATAGTTAATCCAAAACTCCATTGAACTAAATAAGTTACGTTATAAAAAAATAATTACCTTTTTTCTGTTCACCAATACACTCTTTTGAAAACAAAATCCTGACAAATACGGAAAATTGGTTCAATAAATGGATTATTATTTGCGAATGATAATTGTCCCGTGTACTATATCAGCTGATTACAGGGGCGAATCCAGCCTGTCTCTTTTGGGAGAGAAAAAGCAGCAATATCACAAGAGCAAAGAAAAAGTCGAAATTACCTCACTCTATTTGTATACAAGACAGTACAGTATGATAAGTAAAAGCTAGTTGTTAACGAGGGAGGGGGGTCAACAGCGACTTTCACGTTCTTAATGCAGCGAGTTTATTTTTTCTAAATTCTAGGCTCTTGGAATGAGGGGTAATCGCCCGCACTATCCCCCCTAGGATTAGCCTCTAGCTGATTATGACAACAGTTGGAACTGATGGAGTAGTTGTGAACTTGTACGAGGGTGTTAAAAAATAGAGTGACGGAATTACCAAAAATTCCGTAACAAAACATTCTCTAGGTTATCAATAATGCATGTGTTTTAACCAATTCGACAGGCATTTTTGTCAATCTGGACATTGTATCCAAAACAAGATTTTTGAATGTATTAGCCGTGTCTCTTGTTAACTACGCAGTTTGTTCTTTATGTACGGGAAAAAAAGAAATAATTAGGGGCCAAGTCAGGACTGTATGGTGGATGACCCATTAATTCTACGTTTTTAGTGCTCAAAAGTAATTTGTTTGAACCGATGTGTGAGGGCTCGCATTGGTATGGTGTGGATAGGTCCGATTTGTTATTTTCAATTCACCGAAGACTTCAAGCAAACAAATAGTTGTTTACAATTCAGAATTAACCATTCTACGGTTCAGGCAATATTTTATGCAAGAAGCCTCTAAGTGATCTTTACAAAACTCTAGAGCAAATTCCTAAGGCTAAAATATGAGGATCTATTCCAATTTACTTTAATCCCTAAGTTGATAGTTTTCGAAATATACGGTATCAAAGTTCTTCAAAAAATTTATTTTAATAATAGCATGATTCGCAAGAAAAAAAATTACTGTATTTAAAACCTAATAGCCTGGTATAGGACAGACCTTAATAATGGGACATTTAAACTCCCATTTTGAATTTTGGAGATATTAAAGGTCCGTATAAATATGGCGAGCCGAGAGCGTGATACGTCCGCGACGAGTATGCTGCGAACTGACAGCGAAACTCCTTTGAATTTTACCGATTTCTATTGATATCGAGGGTCTTTGGCGGTAGGTGTCAAAGGATGTAATAAATGCATTTACAAGAAGTCAATTTTTTATAGTTATAGTGTTTGCTGGTAGCTCGACCGAGATTCGCAGTGATCCATTTTCTGTCTGGTTTTTGGTGCACACTCAAAGGATTTTTTTATCTAGCGGGACGGATTCATGACACGTTCCTTCGAAAAATTTTTTTTTGCAGCGACACTGACGACATGAGATTTTTTTATATTTTATTAATGAAATGAAGTTTATTTAGCACTTGACACTGATTAAAAGTTGTTCGTAAGTGAATATGGAGTGGTCCGAAGAAAATATGTGGAATTTAGAGGAGACCTGCAAATAGTTCCAAAATATGTGAGTTGTGGAAAAAATTTTTAAAAAAGAAATGAAGTGGATGTACGAAATAAAATTGAGTCAGAAATTTTGCAAAGACCAGCGAAAAGAAAATTTCTAGTGTCTGTCAAGTGAAAATGGGCTGCTGAAAATATACTTTTCTTCTGGAAATGACTGACTCAATTTTGTTTAACAAATATTCAAAATCGACGGAAAGATTTTGGTGAAATTTCTATATAGTCCGCTAATATCTTGGAACTATAAATTTCCTAGAATTTCCAATTTTGCCCTTTTTTATTCAAGGTAGTGCGCTATTATCGCCGAAATTTTCATTTTTTATGTAATAAACTTTTTAATAGTAAAATCCCACTGCATAAAACTAACAAAGCATCCGTTTTTTCTTCGTAGTCAGCATGGCAGGGCAGGTCTATCTTCTTCACTCACTTTGCATTAATTAAAACGTTCGTGAAAAATTTGCATGGCGTGTTCCACTTCAACCGAAACAAGGCTGAATTTTGTTCTTCGTCAACAATAAGTCCGATTTAAGAAAAGAAATAACTTTTAACTTGGTCATATCTTTACCAAAATTCCTTGTAAAAATCTACCACCGTACTTAATGGATAATAAATTTGAATATCCGTGATACAAAACACATTTGGTGCGAAAACGCCACCTATTTAATATTATCGTATGCGTATAAATATGGTGAGCCGAGCGCGTGACGCGCCTGTAATGAGCTTGCCTTGAACTTGCAGCGAATCTTCTTTGATATTTACTGGTTCGATCGAACCCTTGCGCTTTCGGCGGCAGATGTCAAAGGAGATTTTTAAAAATGTTGAGGCGGTGTTAACCAACAAATAGTAAAGATAAATAAAAATATATTAATATTTGTAGACAGAGATATTTATCAGTATTTGTAAATTTTGATATTTTGAAACACCAAATGTGTTTTGTATCACGTTTACTGAAATTTGTTATCCCGTGAGTACCGTAGTAAATTTTTACAAAAAATTTTGGTAAAGAATAAAACTAAGTTTAAAGTTATTTCTTATTTTACTTACTTACGGCAGCCTTATTTCGGTTGAAGTGGAACACGCCACGCAAATTTCTTACGAACGTTTTACTTAATACAAAGTGAGCGAAAAAGCTAGACCTGCCCTGCCATGTCTGATGAAGAATAAACGGCTCTATTGTTAGTTTTATGCAGTGGGATTTTACCGTAAAAAGTTTATTAACTAGAAAACGATAACCTTGGCGATAATAAAAAGTCAATATTTAAAATTCTTGCAGATTTATAATTCCAATATATTAGCGGGCAATATAGAAATTTCTCCCAAATCTCTATATTCTGATATTTGTTAAAAAAATAAAACCAGTCATTTCCAAAAGAGAAATATATTTTCTGCAGTTCATTTTTATTTGACAAATATTAAAAATTTTCTTCTCGCTGATTTCTGCAAATTTTCTGACGCAATTTCATTTCACACATCCACTTCTTTTCTTTTCTAAAATTTTTGTAAATAACTCACAGATTTTGGAATTATTTGCAGGTCTCCTCTAAATTCAATATATTTTCTTCGCACCACTCCATATTCACTTATCAACAACTTTTAATCAATGCCAAGTGCAAAATAAATTTCATTTCATTACCAAAAGAATTTTAAAAATCTCGTGTCGTCAGTCCCGCCGCAAGTTAAATTTTTTCGAAAGAGCGTATCACAAACCTATCCCACTAGATAAAAAAAATCATTTGAGTTCGCACCAAAAAGCCGACAGAAAATGGGTCGCTGTTGTCTTGGTAGAGCTACTCGAAAATAATAGAACTATAAAAAAATTGACTTCTTGTGATCCAAATGCATTTATTATCTCCTTTGAGACCTGCCGCCGAAGGCCCGCGACATCTATAGAAATCGGAAAAATTCAAAGAAGTCTCGCTGGAAGTTCGCAGCAAACTCGTCAAAGGCGAGTCACGTATTCAGCTCGCCATATTTATACTCATCTTGATAAATATCTCTGTCTACAAATGTTAATATACTTCAATTTATTTTTATATTTTGTTGTTTTACGCTGCCTAAACGTTTTTAAAGATCTCCTTTGGCATCAGCCGCCGAAAGCAAAAGGGTACAATCGAACCGGTAAACATCAAAATGCAAGGTCGAGACAAGGTCGTGACGGGCGTGTCACGCGCATGGCTCGCCATATTTATATGCACCTTTACAGAGGGCCATGCCATCTTTTCTAAAATTCGTAATTTATGCATTGTGAAGGCTTTCCCAGTTTAACCTCTGGTAGATCTAGAAATTGCTTGGGGTTAAATTGCATAAATCATTAGTGTTAGTGCTCAATGATAGCGAGTTTAGAACAGCCTGAATAGAGACCAAAGGTGTCAAAAATTTTTCGTTGAAATAAATCCTAAAGCACAGACAAAATCACGACTTATTTTCGAACAATAAGAAAACCGTTTACTGAGAGTATGGGTAGGAGAAGTTAAATTAAGATTAATTTGCAGCTTTTTAAGAGTTACATTATTAAATCTAAGGTGCTCATTGTATCAAGGTTGATAACAAAACTTTAAAAAAGAAGATTCCGCCCCAGTGATGGTTGATGTATTAAAAAAGTATGAGTTGCAATTCCAATGCTACATTAAACATAATAGATATGTATAAAACCTGCCTTAAGCACCAGAGGGTGAAAAAATAAAAGTCCGCCGTTCTTTGGCATTAGCAAACTTACCAGTAGTCCACTGATTGAAATCAGGTATGTTTTCGATAAGTCTCTTTCATAAGAAAGCATTGTCAAGGGAGAAAATCTTTCTTAGCTCATAGTATTCCTTAAAAACGTTTTTATCCGTTTGAGGGTAGAAATGCACCGTTCTGCTTCAGTCAATGTTATCGGAATAGAAATTAAAATTATTAAAAGTTTTAAAACTTCACTAAATGTTTCGCATAGCTCGATGATTTGCGAAAGATAGTCATAAAATACAAGTAGTCCCGAAATTGATCTAATTTCTTCAATTTGATATATGACGATCAGTTCTGTACGGAGTTTTTGTTCGATAAAAAACGTCATTTGACGTAATGTTATTTCTAATTTCTATTTATTTTGACTCAAATGGTAATATATTTTTATTTGCGATAACAAATTTGAGGCATTATTTTGTAAAAATCAGTTTAACCATGAAAAGACATTGCTTTTGAGAATTTTGACATACCTTTATGATTGGTTCGTAGTACTAATTTTTTTACTGTCATCTAAGATTTTTTCTGTCATCTTTAGAATACTGTCTTTGTATTCCAATTCGGTACAAACAACCCTAGAATTAAAGTTCCATCTTGCTGTGGCCGGAGGAGGTAAGCTTTTGTTAAAAATTTAATCTAGTACTGCGGTTTTTTGATGACTATTTGAAAAAAAAAAGAACAAATCCCTTGTAAATTAGAAAAAAATATGCGGACATTTGTATTAACAGATCCAGCGTTTTACATTACCAAATTTAATTGGTATGCATAACAATGTTCACAGGTTTTTTTTTTATAATTGTTTGCACCACATTCGACGAGCCACTCATAAATGATGCACCATGGTAAATTTGCAAAATGAGTACCTTTAACGTACGTTTCAAGTTCTTTAAGTATAACAGAAGACAACGTTTTCGCGTCATGTTCTAAAGGCACTAAAAATCCCAAAATTGCTCAAACGGCTTGGCCTGTACAATGTGTCTAAAGACAATTGCTATTCGAAAGATATTTGATACGTCATTAGTTTCGTCAGCTATTGTAGACAAAAAATCAGCTTCTTTTATCTCTTTAGAAATTTCTTCTTGATATACCTTTAAATACCAATGCTTTTTCCAAATGTTGTTTCAGATTACTCAGCACTAAAATTGATTAAACCTCGAAAAATCCTGGGATTAGAGGAATAAGTAGACTCATCATGTCCTAGTAACGCGAGTTCAAAAGTTCTACAGAAACGCATACAATTAATTACAATTTTTAAAATGGAGTATGTCCCACTTTTTCATTATGTAGTTTGATGATATCTCCTCGGTAAGCGCTGCTTAATTGAGCAACAGTCCCAAAACGTGAATATTGCAAAACATTCTTCATAGTTTTGCCGATAATGCATGCTTTTTAATGCGGTCCCTCGAATGATTTAAATAGGTAAAACCTACTTTTGTCCAAAAAGTTTCTTCTCCAAATAATAATTAAGGAAAACAAAAAAAAATATTTTTAATTTCACAACCACAAAGCTACGTATATTTATTATAAAGGTATGGGTTAAACGTCCTAGTAAAAGTCCTTTTTTTGCTAGACATGGATTGTTCTATTTTTAAATTCGGAATAGGCTTTCCAAGCCTTTTTATTTCAGTCTTATCACTTAACGATCGACTACAGAATGGCTCTGCAATAAAACACTGAATGGAATTTAATTTTGTTTTTACCAAAATCAAAAGGCAAAACGTAAAACAAAAACACAATAGCGTATCGCATAACAAACTAATTTACAACACTTACGACTACGAAATTGACATGCAAACTAAACACAGATTTGCAGTCAACTTGCAACTTATATTAAGCTTATGAGACGGAATTGATCTCCACGTCTTACATAGATAACTTCGTATACGCTCTGATGGATTAGCTTGGATTGCATTAAAATGGCAAACCAGCATGGCGATAACATTTGCAGGCGTAATACTGTAATACAGAAAAATTATTAATAATATTTAGGCGAAGTAAGTTAAATTATTTCAATAATTGACTGCTGTTCGCGTATAATCTAGGTAAAAAATTTATTTAAATTTAATCATTAAATTATCAGTAGGAATTAAAAAAATATTATTACTTATATTTATTAGTAAGTTTTATTTTAATTTACAATTTTTTTGGTGGTTGCGCACACCTGCAAACCTAAGGAAAAACCACCACCGTTCCATCTACCATCTCTCCAGCTACATTAATTCCGACGGCGGAATACCTCGTGTATCTGCCAGATTTTCGTCAGAAGTTTCGTGAGACCACTGACTTGGAAACAACTTTGGTTACTCGCTTACTTACAAGAATAGTTCATTTATGAGAAGAGGAATGAATCCAGGAGAATGCTACGATTGAATCCATACGAGTAACTATTGAAATAGAATTTATAACATTCTCATATGCACAATTAACAACTGAGATAAGATCTGAGGGTAAGACTGTCTCACACAGCTCAAATCGAGTTAAAGATATTCTTTTAAGAGGCACAGCTCGAGATTTGACACATTGAAAAGATCTATTAATTTCACCACGATTTGAAATTACCGTGAGATAGAGACATGTAGGATATGCAATTCCAAGTTACTACAGAACTTCATATCTTGAATGATAACTTTTCGAGGCAAGGTGAGAAATAACAAGGAGGAGAGATGATCATGGTTCGATAACCAAGTGTAAGTTATGAAATGTAGCGAGTTTATCCCAATCGGGATCTGTATAGTATAATTTTAGTAGCAGTACTTTAATCCAGCCAAACCCTAGGATTACGTTGAGTATACTGCATACGGTTCCAGCTGATTTTGTAGGTAAAACTATCAGCAGATGGACTCCACTGTAAGCCACTAAATTTTATAGTAGATTAGTTTTCATTGTCAAGTGAGAGAGAGAGAGAGAGAACTGGGTAGACACAGAGAATCTTTTAAGAGAGAGAGCAGAAAAGGGAGTTACTCGCCCAGTTTCTGATTTCAAAACCTACTAATGCAAAAAGTTCAATCAACACCTTTTGCAGTTTAAGCCTAGATTCGACAATATCTGCCCTAAGAGTATATCACCTACATAGATTTCGTTTCCCAGGACTTTAGCAGCTCGAGGCCAATTGAACAATCATTCAAATGACTTGAAAAGGAGAAGAAGAAATATCACATGTAATCGTGTATAGTTTGTAATCTTGTTTGGATTCAGAATTTGAAAATTTTATAACAATACTCTGAAAACCTTTGTAACATTCAGACGGAACAATCTATCTAAACATTTGTTTCATATCGGCAGTAAAGACTATCACGTACATACGAAAACGTAGAAATAGATAAAAGATGTCTTGCTGAAGTTTGGGACCTCTGTATCAAAGAAAACACGAAGTGTCAAAATGGAGCTTTCTGGTCGAGCAACACAGTTATGAGGAATGTAATATTGAGGTTAAGAATGGGGCATAGGCAGAGCAAGATCTATATGAATGAATTTTTTATACTCCCGATAGAGATCTATATTAGCCGGAAGTCCGCTTTCCAGAGAGTAGAACTTATGTAAAGCAACGTCTCTCAAATTTTCAAAAACAGGTAGATGAGAATTTTTCAAAGGAATTTGAACTATATAGCGACTATTTTGGTCTCTATTAAGAGTCTCAAAAAATATTTTTTCGGCTGCAACTTCTTCTGGAGAGAGAAATAATGTGTTCAAGTTGCCAGAGACCCTTTACAGTTTCATCAAAAGAAAATAATATATTCTTAAAGGAAGCTAAGGGTGTCAAAGGAACCCAACACATAAAACCCATCCAAGGTAAGTATTAAGAGCTACGGTTTTCCCAGTAGATTTATAAATATGACCTTCTTTAAAAAGAAAACCAAAAATATCAGAGCCAAGGAGCATGTCAACTGGACTCGATATATTAAATTTATCATCAGTTTACTGCAAATGAGAGACTTTACTAAAATTATCTTGGGGTAGATGTGAAGGAGGCATGTACCCACAAATGTGAAGAATTACTGCAAAATCAAGAGTTAGTTGGAGTTTTACTGAAATTTTCGGAACAAAAGTACAGCCTACTTCTTGAGAAATATTAGAAGTAGTGTCTCCTAAACTGAAAGAGAAAAAGGGCGCTTATTGAGACCAAAACGATTACAACATTTTGTAGTTAAGAAGTTTACTTGATTAGCACTTTCAAGCAAAACTCCTGTTGTCTGATAACTGCCATGTGAATTAAGAAATTGGACCTGCGCAGTAGCCAATAAAATTATGTCGTCTTTAGAGCTATCTTTAGGATTTAAGTTAGCTAAAGCGATAGACTGAGTTCACACATCACACTCTTTTGGAGTAGAAGGGCAATAGTATGAGTAGAGGGTAAAGATATTTGAGACTGACTACAATGTAAGAGAGTATGATGAGGTGTTGAGTATTTGGCGCGACGCATTCTAGATAAACATTCAAACAAGATAACTTGTGCACTATTTATTAGATTTAGTGAAAATAAATCTTTTCTCCATATATTTTTTTTTTTCAAATACTTAAGACTTAAAAATTGAATGACTTTCTTTATTACAAGCAGAACAAGTTGTAGTTTCAGAACTTATGACAAAAGTTCTTCTTTCCTTCGTTTAGTGATTTATATTGTGATTTGGTGTAAGAAGAATTAGAGACAGTTTCTAAAGTTACATATTGCCTTTTTAGAAAGGCTAATAAAATATCAAAATATATTTTTTAATTATTTAAATCGTCTAAGGATTTTCCGCATTCAAGTTCAAATCGAATAGCTATGGTGGGATCAAGCCGACCAAACAACATATAGAACCATATAAGTAAGGTCCCGTTGCTTAACACGACGACGTGCATGCTCTAGAGTTTATAAATGTTCAATAAATTCAACTGGTGTGTTACATCTTTCAAAAATGTCTTATATCAGTGCCGAGGCTTACGATATGGTTGCTATATATTTTGAGTGTTTAGAAAATGCTAATATTGCGGCACGTAAATATGCTGTCAGGTACCTTGAACGAAAACACTATACTAGAAGAGTGTTGCGGCGGTTAGCAATACATAGAGAAATGCGTAGTATACGTCCCACTCCAGTACCCTTGAGGAGACGTCCATCAAAAAATTAAGACAACATTATAAACTTTCTTGCATACATACAAGCGGATCCGCACTTGAATATCAGAAACATTTCTTTAAACTTAGGTATGTCTCACTACAGTGTACCGATTTTTAACGGATTGTTAGATGCATACCTATCATGCAATTTTACATCAGGCTCTTTCAGAACCTGATTTTAACAGGCGGCTGGACTATTGTTATTGGTTTAGAGCTATGTGCAACGAAAATCGTCAATTCCTGTCCCAGATTTTAAGGACTGATAAAGTAACTTTAACTAATCGTGGGAGAGTTATTTTGCACAATGTGCATTATTGGTCAGAAAAAAATCCCCATTGGATGCAGCAAGTGGATCATCAAAACAGGTAGATTGTCAAAATATGATGCGGAATCTTAGGACACAGAATTATGGAATCGTTTATCTTTAATGGTCTTCTAAATGGCGACTCCTAGTTAAAATATTTACTGAATAACCTGCCTATCCTTTTAGAAGACGTTGCTTTTAATATAAGAAAATCTCCACGATATCAGCATAATGGATGTCCAGCACACTTTTCTGAAACAATCCTTAATTTTTTAGACATCAGTTACCTAAATCATTTGATTGGGAGGGGTAGTTTGTTTCCGTGGCCATCCAGGTCCCCAAATTTAACAATGCTAGATTTTTACTTGTGGGGAAGACGAAAAGAGATTGTTTATTAAACACGACCAATCACATTGAAATTTAAACTGCTGTTTCCAGTACTAGGAAAAACTGTAATAGTTACATTTTGCACAACGGGGGTCATTTTGAACATTTATAAAGTCTATTTGTTGTTTGTTGAACAAGTTTGCTATAGTGTCATTAATAATATTCAGGTGTTTCTTGTTTTTTTTTTGTTGTTGAGGCCTGTTGGCTTCTAAACATGCTTAAAATGTTGCGTCTCATATAGTTTAAACCAGTTCTATGCCTGGATAAAGTATGAAGGAAGGTAAATAGAAATAAAATAACAAGTAAACTTTAATTGTGACCGTAAGATAATAAAATAAGTTAAAAAAATTAATAAAAAGGAAAAACCGCACACTCGTTAAATGTTTAAAAAGATTTTTATAATTTTTCTTGACATGCTTGACCACAGACCCTTCAAAACAATTACTTATTCCCGTCAGTGTGATATCTATAATTTCGAAACAAATAAGAATATCGAAATCGTCTATCTACATTTTCTCTTGCACATTCATTCTACTTTCCGAATATGATATGAAAATGTCTTTCCGTTTAAAATTTCGGAGTAAAATAAAAAAAAAGAGAAGGGTTCTAAATAACGGCCTCTTGCGAGGTCTGCGTAAGCCATTCTAATATAGCTGTCATTTTGTTTAAATTGTTAAACTTTCCTTTCTTAAACGAGTTTAAGTTTATCAAATTCAGTTCAGCCAAAACAAACTTATAGTAACTTTCATCAGTAGACCTTCCTCCTCCTTTCCTGCCCTAACTTCATCTACGGCAAAAAGTGTTAAACAAAAAAAAAATGTAGAATTGTCATAAAATTATCAGTTTAATATTATTTTGATAGCTTATATCGACATATTTTCCAGAAAAATGTCCTCATATATATTTGTATATATATATATATATATATATGAGGTCTGAGTTGATACAACAGCCTTGAAGAATAGATAAGTATATTTAAAATAGCAAAAAAAAATTTTATTTCATGCTGAGCAAAAATTAAAGAGGACAATAATTTCGAGTAAATCTGTATAAAAATTAGTGCAATATATTTAACCTGAAATAAATAAGAGAGATAGACGGAACGAGAGCGCGAGTGTGGGTGAAGAAGTATTAACCAGCGCCAAAAGAAGTTTTGTTAGCTAAACTAAAGTAGATGTTTGAATTCAATTATCTTTAGGTTGCAGAGATAAATAATATTATTAAACATTATTCAGTTTAAATTGATACTAATTAACAGTATTAGAATTGTAATAGCAATATTACAATTTGATAGAGAAAATTATTTATTATGCCGACGAGAGAAATTATTAAAGAGTAGTGTTAAATTAGAAATATGTAAATTTTGTAATATATTTTCTGCATTATTTTACAAAATCTGAAAGCGATATGAAAGGCGTGTAAGATCGCAGACCAGATGCGCGCTCGATACCTAAGTTGAAATTTCAAACTGCTATCAATTGAAATTTTAACGATAAATAATTTTATTACTTTGTACAAACTGGAATTAAATTTTATTAATGAAAATCAATGAAAATTTTAAGGATTTAATTTCAGTCAAAATTGACGACGGTATGATAATCTCAGAACCTTAAAATGGCTTACCTTGTAGCTTCTTTACTGGTGTGGTTCTTTTCTGGAGCTGAGTCTGTTGTTTTTAGCACTGTTATCGATATTCAATCAATAATTATTATAATGGTTTTTAGCGGATTTAGCCGGCATAGAGAGATTTACTCGCATGGTATATCAGTGGATAATAGTGTTCGCAACACATATATCCCGCTGAAAGTTTAATTAAAAGATGATAGTGTTTTCTACCATGTAACGTTGAGATGTGCGCGATACTTATTGGCGATTTTTGGAAAAAAATTGTCATATGTGGTGCGAAGAGGGGCTAAAGTAAAATTAACCGCAGTTTGCTTAAATATAAATGTACTAAACGTAAAGGTATGTTAATTTTACCCAAAAGAATATAACGTAAATTTTAATAATTCGAAAAGGCGGAACAGTCGTCATTAATTACAAAGAAGTATTGTCAAACGATTCAATCTGGTAAATCTTTATCGTTTGATTTTAAAATTTCTCATTTAAATCTTAAATTGTTTGTTATTGCCGAATATACACTAATCAGAAATGAGTGATATAATATTAATTTACCGTTATTGTTAAGGAAATGTTTGGGAATTAGTGAGAATATATAGAGAAAGAATTCCAAATAGACCCTTATCAAACCATCAAATATTCGCTGTTGTTGAAAAGCGTCTTTGGTAGTTTTGTTCTTGCAATAATTGATAGAGGAAGAAATATCAGAACGAAAATCTGTGTCTGAGCACTAGGCTCTTTAGTTTTGAACTTAGAGTTTCAAAAGATACAGTAAGTAGAGTTTTAAGAGAACAGTTGGTACATCTATTTAACCTCCAGATATTAGAAGAGCTTTTACCTCTCTACCTCGAATTGAGACTAGGCTTCTCTCGATTCATCTATAAACGGAGAACACATCAAGTAAACTTTCATAAAAAAATTATTTACCGATGAGTGTTAATTTACAAAAACAGGTATGATAAATTTACATAATGAACATGTTTATGTTGATGAAAACCCGAATTCAACAAATGTTGCGCATTAGCAACATGAATTTAAAACTAACATATGGGCAGTGATCATTGACAGATTTATTATTGATTCTGTCATCTTACCATCTCGTTTAAATAGTTTGAGTAATCTAGAGCACCTAGTAAATTTGCCAAACTAGATATAATATTTTTGGATAAAGATGTCAAGAAATAAAAAAATTTAATTAGAAATTTAATGATCGAATGAATGAACAAAAGGTGGTTATACTTGATTATCAATACATAGACCTCATTGAACTCTTTACATCCCAACTCTAGCTGCAGATTATTCGAGACCGATTACATTTGCGAATCCAAGTAGCCTCTTTGATTAAACTTGCTTAATAGCTTCCGGTAACAAAATTATATCCCCGAAATGTCTCTACTTCAGTCCGTTGAGTGCTGGGCAATCTCTGAGTACATGGTTAAAAGTTTCTTCCTCCTCCATACACCATCTGCGCGTTGAGTCATCTACGACACTAAACTTATGAAAATTACTCCTCAGGTGACAATATCCTGTCAACAGTACGCCATAATTCGCTGCTTTTTCCCTCCTAAGGAAAGATGCTTCTCAGAAAGCCGTGCGCTAGGTCCAATTATATGTTCCTTGACACATCCTATTTCAGGAGCTTCTATACATGATTTAATAAA
This sequence comes from Diaprepes abbreviatus, assembly GCA_034092305.1. NCBI lineage: Eukaryota > Metazoa > Arthropoda > Insecta > Coleoptera > Curculionidae > Diaprepes > Diaprepes abbreviatus. Next base: position 1,847,287 of record JASJET010000290.1, read on the forward strand.
TTTACTTTCTAGAAAAAATTTTAATTACATTTTACCAACGGCGTTTGGAACAGGAAGAATTGGTTGGGGTCCATATGGTACAATCGCGGACCTCATCTTTGCTAGATGATCTGCTTCTTCATTCTCGTGTATGCAGCAGTTCCTTGTCAAACTGTTCAGTATATCCTTACACTTGGACACCAGACGCGAAGTTACGACGCCAGACTTAAGTGCCATTATTGCAGCCCTACTGTCTGAGTATATCTTTATTATCCTATTTCTGTTTATATCCCTCTTATATAGAGATAGCCACTCTACAGAACAGTATAAATTTTCGCTGATAAAGATCGTCGTATGTAGTCCAAGAGAGTAAAACTATCTAACCCCCTTGCTCCTGCTTCCAATTCAGTCTACTTGGAAAATGTATCACAAAACAGTGGTTTGGTTTCAAAAGCGGCGCCCTGTAATATGTTTGCATGGCGAGTGATGGAAATCTCTCCACCGCACTTTGCCAGATACCTGAGTAGCCATCTGTTCGTGTTCCGAAACGCTCTAGGCAACTGAAACGATAAGTAGTCTTCAGGACCTCCTGCTCTATATATAAGTTAGAAGGAGATAGGCTTACCAGGACCTCTAGAGCCCTAGTGGATGCAGTCTTCATTGTACTCATTATTTCCACAGAAGCCATTCTTTGGAGTTAACTTTAAAACGGTGTTTAGGCTTTGTTGTAATAGGCCACCATATAATAGCGACGTACGTGATCATGGGGCGGATCATGTATATCCAAAAATCTGGTTTATAAGCAAAGAAAGCACATATAGCCTTCTTGGTTCGGCAATGTAATTGTTGGAAGTCTCCACGGTTTTCTCTTTTTTGTCTCGCCCTTGTCCGAGTTTATTTCGAGCCCTTCCCTGTGGCATCATCGCTCTGCAATCTAGGGAGCCAGCAATATAGGATCCGGATATCGCGACCAGGGTACAAAATTACCAGGTCATTTGCGTAGGCCTGTGTATATAAACAAGCGTCATTCAATCACTCAGCAGGCTGTCCACCACAAGGCTTTACAACAAAGGCGACAGAACTCCTCCCTGTAGACAGTCCCTTCTTGACATTGCTTTAACAGTACTATTTAACTCCTAGTGAATTTGCCAAACTAGGTATATCTTTTTCGAATAAAGATTTCAAGGAATAAGAATTTTTAATTTTAGTTAGAAATTTAATATACTGAGTCATAAAAAAGGTAAAGTATTAGATGTAAGCGAAGTGCTGCTAATGGCGCCCTCTGCAATCTGCATAAAAACCCTAATCAGGTCTTGATTTCTTATCCTAAGAAACCCTAAAATATCAAATTTAGTGCAAATCAAACAACTATTAAGATAAGTATTTACAAAAAAGTTTATAACTAATGACTAAGAGAAATTGAGCTAGAGCCTGATGTTTCGGCCTCAGAAATTTGCGTTAGCATTTTGTACAGACATTTTAGAGACACTTTATATTCACTGGTTTTACTAATGTCCAGGGATCCCTCAATCTCACGATATGTTACATAACGATCTTAAATTATCAGTTTACGCACAGCTTCGATGTTTTCTTACACTACAACAGATTTTCAACGACCTTCGCGCGATCACCATATAAAGAACTAAGTTCATCGATGCACTTTTGTTGAGATAAACCACGTCGAAACTTGTGAAAAATAATCTTTCCATTTTTTTCCAAGATGAAATATTGAAGTTACTGCAAACAATATAAAATGGCGTCCGTAGGTCAAAACATTCTAATTTTTGTAACGTTAGATATCGTTGGTCTAGCAAGAGAATATCCATGCGTCATCAGTAATATTCGTTTGAATTAAATCGAAATTAATTAGTCAATACAATGTTTATATTCATAAAGACATGCATTGCACCGAAGAACGGAACTAGATAGTATATTAAAAATTTCGCTTTATTTTCGGATTTTCTATCAGAAAGAAGGAAAAAATTGCAACATCGGTTTACGTAAATGAAAATCAGTGAAATAATAATAATAAATAAATTTATTGAAAAGACGAAAAATTATCACAAAACGTCTATAGGCGGAATTAGGACTCCTCTCAACTGAAAAGAACATTAAATATAACACAATAAGGTTTACCTGCAGACACTTAAACTAAGCATTTTTTAACAATGGTACAAATTATGAAAAGTTATTTATAATCTTCCTTATAGCTCTTTTTTTTCCGCAATATTTTAAATAATACATATTTAAGACTGAGAGACAACAGCAATAATAATTATATAAAATTTAAATAGAAAAGTTTGAATAGAATAGTAATTCTTAAAAAAAAAACATAAAAAATATCAAACATTTATTAATTTATTATGTAAGTACGTAACAGATAAATACCTAATACTTCAGTGTACAAGTACATCTGAGATACTACTTTTAAGGTAAGCTTATATTACAACAGAGATTAACTTCCTGAGTACATATTGTAGATTATATTTCGAACTTCCGTTTTGATTGCTTTAGGAAGACCTGTCGTTTTTTTTCTTTTCGACGATGTTTATTTTTTCCAGAGGAGGAAATAATATCCTTTTTTTAATGGCATATAGGATTTTCCTTGAAATTTGAAGAGCAGCGGTTCTCTCTAAAAATAAGGATACTCAATTGAAAATGTTTATTTCTAAAAATAAAATAATTTTTTTCTTTTTCACAGATAAAACAGATTTCACATGACCACCGTTCCTCTTCTCCAACCCGAAACACTTAAGGGAAAATAGAGTAATTGGGAACACCTAATTTATAACACTCTATAATAATAAAAGAAATTCGCAAATATAATCAACTTTTACTGCAACATTAACGTTAAAAGTCTACCTACCTAATTAAATTAAAATTCTTAGAAATAAACTTTATAATCAAAAAATTAAAGAAAATAGAAAACATTGTCGTTCTTTTTTGCCCGCTACTGTGTGGGGTGATCGAGATCAGTGCGCGAGGAAAATAGAAATGATATTGGGTAATTGTGAACGACAAAATTAAATCTTTATATGTACTACAATTATGTTTCGCAAAAATCACAGACATAACCCTTACTAGATTCACCGGAGGTACAATTATGATGTGCCAAGTTGTTACAAATGACGCACATGATCCAGTTTTTTCTAGATGGAGATTAATATTTTTCGCTGCAGAATATAAAGTAATACTCCTCTGTGGTTTTTTCTAACACCCTCTTCAAATTGTTGACCCGTTTATCCTTAAGTTGTGGCTTCGTTTCTGTATTTTTAGTGTTTTTCTCTTTCGATTTTCTTTTTTTTTGGAATTTTCCTTTCAAATTGTCTTTTGTGTTTTTCCTCTAATTGATATTTTATGGGTGTGCTGGATAAAATCTCGGAATGCTTTTTATTTCCTCGCTTAAGAGTTGTTGTTTTAGGAATGACAAATACATTGGTAACTTCAGCAAGAAGCATAGGAGTGAATGGAAGAGCAGTATTAATGGTCACAGCCATATCAGTTTGATTTTCAGAAACAGAAGTGGCATTTTGCCTCCGACTGTCAATTAGTTCACTCAAGCTTTGCTCAGCTGCAGTTTGATTAACGGAAGTACTTGATTCTTGAATTTGATTGACGTTAAAATCATCTAGTGACATGTTTCCAAAGGATTCATTAAACTTGTTGGTATCAATAGGATGAATTCCAGCCATTCTAAATCCTCTGACAGCTTTGCTTATGTTGGCTGTTGTGTTACAGGCATTTGTAAGAAGGTCTCCAACTTCGTATGAGGTGATTCGTTTGCCAGGATTGTTAACCATGTAGAGCTTACACTCTCGATTGTATGCAATTTTCAGTGAACTTAAGAAAGTCAAGTCCAGTGACCGCATTTTGTGAAAAACTTGAGATGGTAACGAAAGAACATGCAGGTTGTGTTCTCGAAAAAATTGTATGCTCCCGGGCTAATGTGACATTCGCGATTATGTAGTATTATCAAGAGTAGTTCTTCTTTGGTAGGTTTTACAAGAGAAATGTAGTGTTGTAGATAATCAACCAATATGGACTCATTTATCCAAACGGAATCAGAAACTGTAGCTATCATATCGCTGTTACAGCCTTTAAGCAACAATTCGCTCATTTTCTTTCTTTTGAAGATATATATTGGAGGTACATGTACATCATTAGTAATGACTGCACAAACAACATTTGTGATACCACGTTCTCCCCTTGTAGCTTTTGCTACTTATTTTAAGCCTTTTGAAGCCGAAATTTTGGAATTTTTCTGAACACTACTTATATCTGTATCATCAATATTGAAGATTCAATGACTAGAAAAACTGTGTTTTGTTTGGAGGGCTTCTAGTTGGTCCAAAAAGTTTAACTTCGGTGGCGTTAAAAGTTGTTATTCGCTTAAGTGACGTAGCTTCTGGAGTCCGTAGATTGATGGAAGAATATCTAGACATGAAACAATAGTATCAGTCTTTGCCTGCTAACTGAGATTCTTTGTTGAATTCATGTGTCAATTTTTTAGCTTCCGCAACCGTGAAAACAATCATTCGTAGTGACTTTGGTGTTATGCCATAAAAAAATTCACAGCAATCAAGTATGTATGTATGTATTTCTAACTCGTCTTCCTTGTTTTTATTAAATTTTTGGGTTATTAAATATTTCTTGATTAACTTGCTTAAATAGCGTTGTTTTTGGCACTGAAAATTTGATGGCTGCTTTGCCCAAAGTAAGCTGTTTATTCCTAATATCTTGTATTGTACAGCAAAGATCATCAATTTCGTATCTCGGTGTGGTAGTTCTTTCGTAATATCGAGGCATCTAAAACAATTTCTAATGTTAGAATGTATTTACAGGATCAATCAACCAATTACCCGAAGTAGGCAATCAAAATGGCCATTTTTTTTCGGGCCCGTCTTGAAGCCGGATGTACTGCGGCCATAATAGGAATATTGCGCTCACCCTATATTTACTATCACTCTATTAACCTAGCCTTCTGGATTAATTTGTACAGGTCTACTAAGGAATGAGTATGTAATTCCTTCGGTTCCAAGTTTGTTGACCCGAACGTTTGTTATCGTCTTCTTTCCAGTGATTTACAGTTGCATATGATATGTTTTGCCATTTTCTCGGCTTGGCCACAGTCTGCAGTCGAGGTCTCCGTTCATTTTATTCATATGTACTTTGACGGCCATGTGTCCTGTCATTATACCTGTAATAGCTCTTAATTGATTTCTGCTAATTTGGAGCAGTTTCTTTACTAATTTCTGGTCAGGATCGCCATGATTCAGTCCCTGTCTGGCTTCTCAGTGGTTTTTGTGCTCTTTTCTGATCCATTGTTTTACCGCTTCCAGGGCCGCACATCGGCTTCTTGGCTGTCAGAATAAATGTAGATATGCTTCCCATGGCAAGCTCTTTTTTATCTCATCTGTACCCTATAAAATTGCATATATTGCTATTTGGAACACTGTTGGGTATTTCTCCAAGGGAAGAGTTATTTCTTTCCTCCGCTATATCCATATATTCCAGCTCCGGTACTCTCACTGGTTTTTGAACCGTCAGTGGATCAGATAGTTATACCAGAAGATTTTTCCGGATTTCCTCTTTTACGCGTCATTCGATCTTCTATTATGACCTCGAACGTATTCCATTTTCAACTCTGGACTCCTGATCTTATTCCATTTAGTTTTGTGTCCAGTCAACGGCTTTTGTGTTATTGCCGTTGAGTGATATAGCCGATGGAGCCCCATTCTTGACCTTTTCTGAATCGCTAAGTATAGTGGAGGTAGATCAAGCCTGCATTCCATTGCCGAAGTGGGGGTCGATCTCATGGCCTCCGTAATACTCAAGCAGGCGACTCTGTGTATGCCGCTTAGCTTTGTCATGGTTGTTGTTTGCATTACCTTGGGCCACCAGATCAAGGCAGGATATGTTGGCTGGTCTTACCACACTGGTGTATAACCAATGCACCATCTTCGGTGGGAGACCCCATGTTTTCCCACAGAATTTTCTAAGGGTCATAAAGGTTGTTTCCCATTTTTTTGTTATATTTTCCACGTGTTTGTTCCAGGTCAGCCTGGAGTCCAAAATTACCTCCAGGTATTTTACTTCCCTGGAAAGTGGTATTGTGTTTTCTTGTAGAATGATGAGAACGAGGACCTTTCTTCGTTTTGTGAAGGAAATAATTACAGTCTTTTGGGTACTTATATTAAGAACTTGTTCTGCACGTCTTTCTACAACCCTGAGAGCCCGCTGCATTCTCTTTTTTACAGTCGTTTTAAATTTACGTTTGGTTAAAATTACCAAGTCATCTGCATATCTTAGTACAGAGTGAGCCTCTCTAATTAGGATTCGCAAGAGACCATCCATCACTTCCAAAGCAATGGAGAGAGAATTTCCCCTGTGGGTACCTCCCAGTCACCCGTACCATCAGCGTTTTTCCAAGCAGTCTACTTAAACGTGTTCAGGCGATGTAATGCGTAGGGAAGTATTGGATATTCAACTGTTCCTGATTACCCGCGGTTTTTAATTACCCCACTTTTCCCTACACAAATTAAGAATAAACTATTATGCTTGCCTTCTAAGAGTTTCACCACGCATTATCTAAAAAGACAAATCGAATCGAAATAGTGCGAAAATGTTATAAAATTACGTATCGAGTGTCGGGCATTTAGACACTAGCAACATATTTGATGGTTAGAAATATTTATGCTTCTAAATATAGATTTAAAAAAAATAATACATAATAATAAAATAAAATATAAACAATAATTTGTAGGTTTTATATAAAATAATCGTCTGTTTTAAATTCATTTAAATGACTAGAATTTCTCAAAAACACAATATAAATAAAATTTTGAGTTATGACTGTCTATTAAATATTATTTTGACTGAAGTTAAAACAAAGTTTTTATTCATAAAACGAAATTACTCATTTGTTTTGGTTGTCTCTTTCTATCTTGCTCTATCAATAATGTCAAATTCTTTGCGACGTTTGGCATGGATTAGAAAAATTTTGTTTTGTTCTCTGTAGTTTTATTATTTATATATAAATTAGGATGATTATGTCTTAAAATTGTCTTTGAAATGTTCATAGATTGATAACGCATGGGTATTTTTTCACAGGACCAACTGTATCACGATTTTTCCATTTATTCCTTTCTGAAGACTTCGAAATTTCGATCTTGCAGCTTTATTACATCTCTATTATTTTGTATAGGTTATAGTCATATCATTTTTTGAAAATATTTTAATATAAAATACATTTTTTAGGAATATACTTGTTTCTATTAAAGAAAATGTACCACACAGGTTTTGTATATTACTTGTCGTGTCATGTATAGAGTTTTCGGGGCACTGTGCTACTATTTTAAGAAATGAACGATGTCACTACAGAATTTTCATAAACCTCTTCGTTTTGGAGATACAAAGCAATTTTGGAAGTTATGCATTACGGGACACTCCTCGTGTCTCGATTATCTTAAAACTTATCGCAAAGTCAAAAATTGGTCCATTGGGATTTTTTATGTAAGGTTCACTGGCGTAATCAGTTTTTTTTATAAGTTCAACTGTTTCGTAAAAATAAATCAAATTTGTCTTTTTGTAAATAGAACACAAAATATATTTTTGAATAATGTAATTTAGTTTGTTATGAGGTTTCCAAAAATATATAACACTCTATATTTATTATTAGTATTGAGTCTTAAAGAAAAATAATCAAATCCTGTTAGTAGGCCGTGGCAGGTATTTAAAAAAACAAAATATCAAAATCATGTCTTCTGGGCTTTCTGTCGGAATATTTAGATAGTCGTCATATTTTTGTACTAAAATTTTCAACTAATCGAATCCTTCTTAGTAATAGCAGGCTTTATAAACTTTGAGAGCAACGAAAAATTTGATGTGCTCGTTTATTATATTCAGTATAAGATAAAGCGCTAGGTATTTTAACAGATCTTAGAATTTTGTATTCTTTTCAATTTGAAATTTATATATAAATGCCTATAATTCGTAGATATCGGTCTAAAATTTACAGCAAGGAAATCTGTGAGATTAATATAATCATAATGTATTAGCAGAATAGGAAAAGGTTCTGTAGGAGTTAGTCAATCAAATGTTCAAGTAATCTTAAAAAACGCAGGTATAAACCATATAAATATATAAAATTTATATCCTGGTGACGTACATCACCGAATAGAGTTCTGTAATTGATATTTATAAAATAAAATAAAGAAAAAAATTTTGAAACAGTCGTTATATGGTTTTTTGAGGCTTGTTTTACCAATACCGATATATTTAGTAGACAACATACTAGGTTTTAGTCTTAGGAAAATCAACATGTAAGATTTCCATGGGAACGGCAAGGCAGTTTTGACTTCAGCGTTTCTACTTATAACCGAAATCGTATATGATATATATGGAGGCAGGCTTACCACAAATAAATTTTTACAAATTCTGCAATACATTGTTTCCGTTCACAATGCGCAAATTCTAAAGTTCTATCTGGACACTAATTTTCTTGGCCGCTGAACGGAGATAAATGGACCTATAAGATGGCCATCCAGGTGTGCCGATTTGTCGATTTTGGACTTCTTATGAGGATACCCTAAAAATAAAATTTATACCGTCCAGTATCAAACTTAAAACGTGCGACTCAAAGAGCCGTTAGAATGTTTCAGGCGCCACCCTTTATTATTTCAAATTCACTGAAGAAAATAATAATTATATGTGAAATATGTTTAAGGCCCAATAGAGAAAATTTGAACAACATTTGTTAACAATTTTTTCAGTTTAACGTAATACACAGCTATTTATTATTACAAAGTGAATTATACTAAGAATATGAAAATATACTTAGACTTTTGCGTTCATCAATAAAATTTACACCAGAAATAGATGTTTGTTTCTTTAAATACCCGTCACGGCCTACTAAAAGGCTTTGATAATAATATAAAACATATATTTAGAACTCAATATTAATAATAATTATAGAGTATTACATATTTTTGATAAGCTTGTAACAAATTAAATCACATTATTCAAAATAGGCAAAATTTAATTTATTTCACTGAAACAGTTAAAACTGTAAAAAAAACTGAATACGTCACTAAACTCTATATAAAAAGTCATAATAGTTTTACTTTTTAACTTGGCGATGTGTTGTAAGTTAAGCGAGATATGAGGTGCGCCCCGAAAATGCACAATTTTCAAAATCGTTCTGTATCTCCAAATGAAAATTATGAGAGTGGCATTGTTAGTTTCTTAAAAAAGTAGCACAGTTCCTCGAAAATCTTATCCTTTTATTTTTACTAATAACGGAGATGACCAGTAAAACCACTGAAAATTAACCACCCTGTACACCACTTTCGTTATTACTTGATATATAACCATTTACTAGCTTCTTGTTGAATAATCGATATTTGAAATAATTGTACTTGTAGGAACTGAGACACAAGGCTTGTTCTTTGCATAATTACACTCAAGATACCATGGAAATAGCATCTACTCACAGTGAAGCTAATGTAAAATTGGATCCTTATGCCGAATATAAATTTAGTTTAGACATTTTCGGCACAAAACATAAAGTTCTTGATAATAAATTAAGTCCTTCATATACTATATCTACAGATATCGAGGGTAAGTATCTAAAAAAACACGTGTAGTTGCATTCCATTCAACTAGACATTGATGAACCAGAAAGAGAGGCATATAGAATTTTCAGAAGTTATAAAAATTTGCACCTTCAAGTGGATTCACAAAACCGCGAAACAGCGAAACGGCAGAAATGCAACGCGAATTTTTCGGTTACTAAACCTACTACAGCGGAATAGAGGTCTTACAAATCAAGTAACTTTGATAAGCACGACATATAACATGAAATCTTTTATTTCAAGTGATTTCTAGAGATTGTAAGACACTGCAGAGATTTTTTAAGGTATATTTTGTATTTTTCTGTTTTACTAGTGGAGTTGTATCTTTCAATTCTGAAACATTTAATGTAATTAATGATGTTGACAATAATTTATTCATTAATGCACAATGAAACTTTGATACCACTAGAATCAAATATAATATAGAAACGCCATTCTTGGTTAGAAAGCGTCGCCAATCGTGGATACCAATATTTACGAAGATTAGTTCTGGTACCCACAAAGCAGAATAATTAAACATCTTTCTTTAAGTTCTTCCTTCCAGATGGGTTAATGGGAAAAATGGACAATGTGTATCAATTTTCTCGTAGCTGAGAGGTCAGGAGTGTGGGGAAAATATATTTTGCACTTTATGTGACTGTAGGTTCAAATCTCGATACATAAAATATTTTTTTGATACTTTTCGAAAAATATGTTATTAAAGTTAATACGATTTTTTAAAAATTTTATTTAGATTAAACTAATTAAAAATGAAACGCCGCCATTATCGGTTTTATATTGTATAAAACGACATCAACTTTTATTGCAAATAAAAGTTTGCATCTTTAGTGTGACATTACTGTTTAAATAGATACAAATACAACTAAATGTGTATAAAGTCTATAAAGTTAAACAATGTGTCAGGAATTAGTTTACTTTATATTGGGTTCATTTTCGAATAAAATAATTTGGTCTGCTAGCAATCGATTTTCATTTGTTCAAACTTATAGTTCTAGCCTACACTCGTTCAATAATCAAAAAATCTTATCGACGAAGTTTCTAATTGAAATTAAATTATAGTTTTTTTCCTATTACTGTGAGTTACTTAAAATGTCTTCAAAACCTATTTTGTGTGTCTATTCAACATGTAACAATTCAAAAGAGAAAAATCCGGATTTGATCTTTAATCGCTTTTCAAAGGATTCAGCAAGGGTGGTCTTTATAATAAGGGATTGATGAATATATTACTTTTTTTTAACGTATTTTTAATAACAGTTACTATTTTTACTGATCGATTTTTTCAAAGAGAGAAAGCTGCTTTAGATATTTTACCACCACAATAATTGTAAGTAGTGAACATAACCCGATTCGCTCGATCCCCCCACTCCTCGACCTTGACCTTGCTTCACCCCTCTTTGGCCCCGCCCACATGTCCTTGTCATTGACCTTGAAAGTGCACGTGTGCTTTGGCCTTGGCCTTGTGTTCAAGGTTGTGTGTGTGACCTTGACCTTGACCTTGGTCGAGACGACCTTGACTTTGTTGAAGGTCATCTTGGGTGTGTGACCTTGAAGATATGTTACGTGGTTGGGGGTGACCTTGAATGGTTTTATATAAGGTATGGGGCAGTTTCATTCATCAGTTGGCTCTGACTTGTATAGGTAGTACATGTGTTAATATTTGACAAATCATGGCATATGTTTGTGAAAATTGCGGTTCTAAGTTTACTAATATTTATAATATGAGACGTCATCAAAGAGAATCGTGGGCGGCGAGATTTAATGAAGTGCCTGGAGGAAAAAGGCTCCGAATTGAAGAGTATACATCGACGATTCCGCTAATTAATTGCGCTACATGTAATGTAGATGTTCCAATAAATCATATGTCGGTGCATAAACGAACACAACAACATAAAAATAATTCATGTTTGCCGGTATGTCATGGTGTGCAACTCGTTCAATGTGCCTTCAAAAGGAGAATTGCAACCTATCGGGTTAGCAGTGATATGGAGCATTCCGATTACGTAATGTTCTTTGCAGACATTAAATCCAAGGTGGTGGAACTGGTTAATAATTTATTGCGTGTGCATCATGCTTTAAAAGTTAACATGACAGCTGTTGGCGAGTACATGCTTCCATCACAAGAAATATTCAGTGAAAAATCCTTCAACACTGCTAATCAAATAATTAGTGTAGAAAGTGATTTGGATGCCGTTTACCATTCTTTCACCGAATTAATAAAAACGCAGGCGGCAGAGTTCCAGGAGAAAGATTCAGGTATGGAAAAATCAAAACCCGATATATTAAACTGATTTTTATATATTATTTTTCTTGTTATAGGATGGGCTCTTGTGCGAATTTTATACTTGGAAGTTGGTATCAACAAGTATATGCCTATGGGTGGCTCATCATACATCAAGTTGCCGTGTTCTATTGAAAAGAAAGGAGCTGTCGTCAATGTGATTAACCAGGACGAATTTTGCTTTGCGTGGGCTGTAACATCAGCATTGTTTCCTCCAACAGCAGAGCCTTCACAGAAGACATCCTACCCCCATTTTTCTAGAGTGCTAAATGTAACAGGTATGGATTTTCCAGTAAAATTACGTGACATTAAAAAATTTGAGGAAATGAACAACATATCAATTAACGTATACGGTCTGGAATCTAAATATGAAAATAATGAAATAATACATGAAGTTATTGGTCCACTGAGGTATGCGTCAAAAAAGTTGGATAGGCATGTAAATTTATTGTTAATTACAAAAGACTGTAGCAGTAAAGATGGCGGTGAACATTTTTGTGATACGACTTGTTCAAAGAGTCATTATTGTTGGATTCGGGATTTATCACGTTTAGTTTCAAGTCAAATTAGTTGTCAACAACATAAAATATATTTCTGTGATGGTTGCCTCATTTATTTTAGTACACCGTCAGCTTTAACTTTACATCAAAGCTACGATTGTAACCACATTTTCACGCAAACACCCTCAGTGGATTTAAAAATCGATAAATTTGGAAAGAGTGTGCCGGAAAATATTTTAAAATTCGAGGGTATAGAAAAGCAAATGCGCGTTCCATTCGTGGTTTATGCAGATTTCGAATCTGTTTTAAAACCCATTGAAACGGTACAACCAAACCCACAAAATTCTTACACTGTAAAAAGTTTTAAACATGAACCATATTCTTTTGCTTATTTAATTAAATGCTCTTTTGACGACTCACTTTCGAAATTTGAGCTATTTCGGGGGAATAATGCAGCTCAAGTCTTTGTGGATCGTATCGAGTGTGATTTAAGGGCTCTATACAACACATATTTAAAAGACATTAAGCCTATGAAACCGTTAACGCCTGAAGAAAAAAGGGAGTTTAATGATGCTAAAATATGTGGTATATGTGAAGGCCCTTTTGAAGAGGGTGAGATTAAAGTACGAGACCACTGTCACATAACTGGTGCAAAAAGATTTGGTGCTGCACATTCCGTTTGTAATTTAAATTATAAATTACCCTCTTTTATCCCTATCATATTTCATAACTTAAGCGGCTACGACAGCCATTTATTTATAAAAGAGTTATGTAAATATGGGGATAAAATTGGTGTTTTGGCTCAAAGTAAGGAAAAGTACATATCATTTACCAAAAGCATTTATGTGCACGATTATTTTGATAGTAAATGTGGAAAAGTCAAGAGGAAATATTTAAAGTTGCGATTTATTGATAGTTTTAAATTTCTGTCAACGTCTTTGGAAAATTTAGGCAGCGGTTTAAACGACGACGATTTTATTGAAACGCGGAAACATTTTTCAAATATCAACCAATTTAATTTGATGCGTCAAAAGGGTGTTTTTCCCTATAGCTTTATTGACTCTATAGAAAAAATGGAAAATACATGTCTTCCAAGTAAAGATGAATTTTATGATAATTTACGGGAAGAACATATTAGCGATGAAAGCTATAGAAGAGCAAAAGAAGTATGGCGCTTGTTTGGGTGTAAAACTTTGGGGGACTATTCGGACGTGTATTTAAAATCAGATGTGTTGCTATTGTGTGATGTTTTTGAGCAATTTCGGAATAATTGTTTAAAATTCGATAAACTTGATCCAGCACATTACTATACCCTTCCAAGTTTATCATTTGATTGTATGCTACGTATGACTAAGGTAGAGTTAGAGCTCTTAACTGATATAGACATGATACATTTTTTTAAGAAAGGTATACGCGGCGGCATAAGCCAGTGTACAGAAAGGAAGCACATCGCTAATAATATTTTTTTACCAGACTATGACCCAACAAAACCTTCTTCATTTATAACATACCTTGATGCTACAAATCTATATGGTCATAGTATGTCACAAGCATTACCATATGGTGGTTTTCGATGGTTAAGCGAGCGCGAAATTCTGGATTTAAATATTATGGCTGTTGGTGATGATAGTTTACATGGCTACGTTTTGGAAGTGGATGTGCATTATCCGACTGAGTTGCATGATGCACATTCTGATCTTCCATTTCTAGTAGAAAATATCATACCGCCAACAGAAAACGCTAAATTACCGAAATTAATTCCTAATTTACAAGATAAAAAAAAATACATTGTACACTATAGAACTTTAAAACAAGCCATCGCCAACGGCTTAGTGGTAATGCAAACCCATCGAGTATTACAGTTTGAGCAATCAAAATGGCTAAAATCGTATATTAATTTTAATACCAATTTACGTAACAAGGCCACCACAAAATTTGCGAAGGACACTTTTAAATTAAAAAATAACGCGATATTTGGTAAAACTATGGAAAATGTGGAAAATCGAAAGGATATAAAATTAGTAACACATTGGGAGAACAGTGTAGGCAGAAATGGAGCTAGAGCACTAATATCCCGCCCCAATTTCAATAGTAGCTCGATATTTACCGAGAACTTTGTTGCTATACATATGAATAAAGTTAAAATATTGTACAATAAACCAATTTATATCGGTTTTTCCATATTAGATATATCAAAGACTGTAATATACGATTTTTATTATAATTTTATTAAATCCAAGTTTGGCGATGATGCTTCGTTACTTTACACCGATACTGACTCGCTTATATTAAAAGTGTATACGGAAAACTTTTATCAAACTATATCAGAAAACCCCGAAAAATTCGATACATCAAATTACCCCGAAATTAATAATTTCAACATAATTAAAAGTAATTCTGTAGTTGGTAGAATGAAAGATGAGTTTCCTGGTGATCCGATAATAAGTTTTTATGGTACCGGCGCGAAGGCTTATTATGTAAAGTCCATTAATAATGAATTAAAAAAGCCAAAGGTATCAAAAAATGTGTTATCGAGAAAGACCTTCATCAGGAAGACTACCAAAGAATTGTTGAACGGGGTGGTTTGATATTAAGAAAGATGAAGACATTTAGAAGTGAATTACATAACATTTATACCAACATAATAAATAAAGTAGCATTGTCACATAGCGATGATAAACGTTATGTAATTCCCAGTTCAACCAAAACTCTACCTTGGGGGCATGCAGACATAGATTTTTACAAAACAGACCCGGAAGAAAACTTAGCAAATTTAGTCACCGTGTTGGAATCATTTCTAAGTCAGGACAGCACGTAATCTGGAAAATCCATATTTCATTATTTGTATTGTTTTTATTATTTCTATTAAACATACAAAATTAATATGTAACGATAGTATTGTAATTTTTTTTTTTTTTTTTTAAATAAAAAACATGTATTCATTACTTGATTGCTTTTTTATTGAACCTTTATTTTAAAATTATAAATATAATGAAGTGTCGACAAATAACAAACTGTAAAAGTTATTGTTGAAAAATTTGTCTAATAGTAAATTAAACGCACAGGTCTACGAGTAAATGTTTAATGTGAAACAGGTTTGCTGACAAGATCCTCCATAGTCTTTTCAATTTTCAACATTCTAGAGTTAAGTTCATCACGCAGTTCGTCTTGCCTAAGTTCATATATTGCAATAACAGTATTATCAATGTATCCTCTAAGTTCTTGACCGGTTTCAATTAATTTCTTGCGTACGTAACCTTCAAGTTGGTTTCTGAATATATCTTTAATAACAATTGTTGAGTCATGTAAAGCTTTCTGCGTATCTTGCACACACTGAGCAAGGTTATTATCAACATAATTTCGTGTGGTCGCATCGTCTCCTTCAAGAGGTTCTGCTAAATAGCACAATCTTTTGCTTCCCATGTCGTAATCTCCATTAGGTGTAAGTTTAAAACCTATTCCTGAAGGACCTCGCATAAAGTTAAAATCCTTAAATTTTCTTTTGCGACCGAACTTATCAATAGTGTTTACTTCTGACATTGTTATGTGAGACTGATTTGAAACCATTAGATTTCACCCTAATATATGGTTCTATTTCATTAATAAACGGACTCTGCAGAAAAATATGGATTGCAAAACGTATTTTAGGTGATGTTTAATAAATACACATACAGATTCATTTTACTATTGTTTTATTGAAAAAAAAATTAAAATATAACAAAAGATTGAGTTTACTTTTTATTATTAAAAAAAATAAAAAAATAACAAACAAAAAAATTAAAAATTAAGAAATAAAATACATGTTAATTTCTTCTGTACAGGTAAGCTTCTTCTATGACCCAATTTCTTCTCTGGATGGCACGTTCATTAATGTCCTTGAACTGGTAGTAAACTAGTCCACAAAAGCCGCATTGTACAAATTTAACCCTGAAAAGGTCAATGTAGTTGAAGTCGTACGTAAGATCATTTCGCCAGCAGATACCTAGTCTTTTACAATGATGACAAGTTAAATAAAAAGCTTTTGGTATATGACTGTATGTTTTGGCTGCTTCACTAGGTTGTTCATCAGTTGGCAACATGATGTTTGAATATGTTGTACTTTTCAATCGCGGTACTCTAATTATGTATTACTTTTTAAAATAACCTTGACAGGACCAAAAAAAATCCTTGAAAATTACAACCTCGAAAACGACCCTGACATTGACGGGTACTTTGACCTTGGCCTTGGCCTCGCATCTAACAAGTTTAGTACTATATTTATATGCTTCTTTAAAATAACCTTGACAGGGGCAAAAAAAAAAATCCATGAAAATTACAACCTTGAAAACGACCCTGGTATTGCCGGTTACGTCGGCCTTGGCCTTGGCCTTGCATCTGACAAGTTTAAATATTATACTTAATGCATCGAACAAAAGGAATAAAGGTGGTGTAGTGGGGGAAATGGGCATAAAAGCAGACTTGCTGGCTCGAGCTCTTCACAGTTCGTCAGAACAGCAAACAGTACAGTGCTAAGAAAAAGTTAATTGTGTGAGTTTGAATATCGAAAATGTCTAGTGTACGGTCTCTTTTAGATGCTCTTGACGTGAGCTGCGGTTCACAGCAAGGCATGCTTGATAACATGAGTGGTTTAGAAGTGTTAAGTCCGGGGGTGTTCGAGAACTGGAATGGCGTGGAGCATGAAGATGCCGAAGACCGAGCCCTCAACGATGGTCGCGACGAGGAGTTAGTTCAGTCGGCAGCGCAATTCCTGGAATGCTGGACGGAGGAGAAGGAGCCAAAGATAAATGTGATTAGTGATGTGGTTGTGCGAAAAGCATCGCGGCCTAGGGAACCTTCTCCGAAAGCTTCAAAACTGAAAAAGCTCTTGACTATGCGGAAGTCGGAAATCGCCGATAAAAAAACATTTTATTCGGCGATTAAAGGTGTGGGACAAGGGAAGAAGAAAAAGTTTAACTTTAAGCGTCCCTCCACCCCTGTTCCATTACCCGACTTCCTAAAAACAGCACCGCAAGAGCCATTGTCAGTAGAAGTGGAAGTCATAGAAGGCCCCGATGGACCAACACCACCAACGCCACCAACACCGGCCAGCGTAGAGAATGAAATAGTGTCGGAGGTGAAGTCTTCCCCAGCGCCAGCGCCACTGTCGCCGATATTGGGGTGCCGGAAACCCATGAAGAAGCGGTTTAAGCGGTGTTTTGAAGGCGATGAAGTTTCCGCTGCTTCGTCGTCGTCGTCGTCGTCATCGTCTTCACCAAATAAAACCGCGTCTTCTTCCGAGCCATCACAACCGGATTGGGTCGAAGACTTCACCAACTCTCAGAAGACCAAATTGACAGACATTTACGCCATGAAAAAACGCTTAGTGAATGAAGTGAACGAGTGTGCCAGTGACATTATAGAACTTGAAAGACAATTAGAGATAAAAAAGGTGAAATCCGCGCGGTTAAAAAGACAATTAGAGGACTTTAATAAATTATGTAGTAGGTGTTAGGTAGTTGTAGAGATTAGCTTTTAATTTATAGTATTAAGTTTGTAAATATATATATATATATATATATATATATATATATATATATATATATATATATATATATATATATATATATATATATATATATATAATGTAGTTAATAAAAAAGTGTTTGATCAAATTTTTTATATTTTATAATGAGAATAAAAATGACTTGAAAATTTATTTTTGTGTGTTATTTCATATAGGCCCTGTCCCACATAATATTAGGTAATAAAAAAAAAGAGTGAATAATCCACTAAAACTACGCAATAGCAATAGTTGTAAATATTTTCTGATAATATTTACAAGTATGCTAAAACATGGTTCGGTTTATGAAGTTAAGGTTCTGTCGCCAGAACTTCTAATACTTTGTATCTCAATATTGTATGTTTTTATGAAAAAAACATAAAATATTGGTTACAAAGTATTATAACCAACTAAAACTACGATCAAATTATTTTGTGGTCCTGAAAAGGACCGTTTGGTTGTAAAACATGCGACTCTTTTATTGAGTTGTGGAGTCGCACGGCCCGTCATCATCATCAGCGGGGGTGGTGGTGCTGTCCTCTGTGTATTCGATGATGAACCGCCAAAGTTCATCCCATCTAGGATCATTCGGCTCCCACTCCAAACAATTCTCTGTGGTAGAATCTACCACAGGGCATTGGATGGGTTGTTGTTGTTGTTGAGTCGCAGACATGTTGAACTAAAATGATTGTAATAAGTATTGATGGTCGTATATATAGAGACAAATTAATGGTGGGGGGTGAAAACAAATGTCGTATTACGTATTGAGACCAAAAGTTGTTTGTGGTCTCAAATACGAACGAACGATTTAGCTGGGTTCCACCAGCACTTAAAGTTTTAATACTTTGTATCTAATATTGTATATTCTATACATACAATATTAGTAACAAAGTACTAATATGTACTAAAACTACGATCAAAGTATTTTGTGGTCCTGAAAAGGACCGTTGTTGTGTGCCCTTAAAAAGGGCCAGGGAGAGTGTGGGGCTTATGGTGCCCCATCCTCGCTGGTCGACCACCAGCTTGACGAATCGCAGGGGCCTTGTGGGTCGTCGGGTGTTGGTGATGCTGGAATTTCCAGCACCGCATCTTCCGTCGAGTCCGGCTCTGGCTGCGGCGACGGAGTTTCGAGTCTTTGTAAGACCCAATCACCCGCGTCGTCTAATTCCACTAGACCCGGATCATGGTCATATACTAGCGGAATCGGCTCATCCAAGTCGTCCCAACGTAGGACGTCAATTTCAAAATCCACCTCGTCGTCGTCGTCGAAGACTTGCAGGTCTCCAACGTTGTCGGCTACGGTGTCATCACTAAAGATGGATGAGCCTCGGCTGGCGGGTCTTTCTTCCTCCATGTTTATCGTATGAGGGTTGATGAATATATGACTGTGTAACTGACCCAGTCTCATATATATAGAACTACCCCCACCCCACCAACGGATTCTAAATGTTATGTATTGGTGAGAGCTTATAGAATTATTGATTTTTTCAAAAACTTTAAATAAGGAATTAGATTTGTTTAGACAATAAGACTTATTCTTAATATTTTGTGAAGAATACATTACAAAAAAAAAAATAATAGAAACCTTGTTTGAACTGTTAACATTTTCATAGGTTCTCAAGCATATAACTTGGCACTTAAGCTACGAGACAAATCGTCGTTAAACGAATATCTCGCCCCATAAGTGACGATTACTAAACTACGATCAAAATATAATGTGGTCCTGAAAAGGACCGTTTTTGTGGCCCTAAAAGGGCCTGGGGGGAGGGTGGGGTGCCTACCGTGGAGTAATACCCAACGATATTAACACCGACCTAGGTGCAGCCCTTGGTCTTCTCATTGGCGGCACCGTCGTCGTCGCTGGTGGTGTCGGCGTTGCAGGCGGTGCCGAAGGTGCCGGTCCTGGTGCGGTACCCCCGCACTCCTCACACTTGCATATCTTGCCGGGCACGAATGGCCTGACAATGCCAATGATCCTTTTTGGTATATCTTCCATCTTGCCGATCGAATGTGTAATGATGAAATAATTCTAATACCGGCCTCTATATACATTCAAAAAGATGGAGGGGGTAAGGTGGAGTGCAGGACTTGGAAAAAAAAAAAAAAAAAAAAAAAAAAAAAAACCTCCCCCTACAACTTCCACATACTCCCGTTCGGCGGCCCTAGCCTCCTAACTCGAGAATTTCAATTTTTTCGTCTAAATTTTTTGTCATTTTTAAGATTTTCCAAATTTTTTTTTCACCATTGTATTCTACTCAAAATTCTAGGTAATTAAAGTGCTTTTATTTTTTCTCTATCTTGAACGGTTCCCGAGCTACAGCGCTTTAAAGAATTCAAATTACTAACTTTCTATAACCCTTTTTTTCAAATTTCATTTTTTCAAATTTTCAAAAATACTACAATATGTAGAAAAAAGTTCTCTCTTTAATTTCCCAATACCGTTTTTCTCTAAATCTTCAACTTTAGCGCGTATTCAGCATTTTCAAAAAAAAAAAAAAATTATAATTTTTTTACACCATCGCATTCTCCTCAAAATTTTGGGCTATCAAAGTGCTTTTATTTTTTCTCTATCTTGAACGGTTCCCGAGCTACAGCGCTTTAAAAAATCCAAATTACTAACTTACTATAACCCTTTTCTTAAAATTTCATCTTTCCGAATTTTGAAAAGTACTACCATATGTAGAAAAAAATTCTCTTTCTAATTTCCTAATATCATTTTGCTCCAAAACTTCAACTTTGGCGCGCATTCACCATTTTTCAATTTTTTTTTGAAAAAAATTTTTTTTACGTTTTTACTATCGAGAAAAATGTTTGCTTATAGTACTCGATTTCCTCTATAATTTTTTCTTATAACTTTTTTCCCTATTCCTAACCGTTACTTTCCTACAAATTTTCTAAATCGTTGTTTTCATATTTTGCCTTAAAAATTTTTTCTTGTGTTATTTAAGCTCTTTTTTCCACTTAATAAACCACCATTTTCTAAATTCCCGTACTCTTTTCTTAAAGAGCGGGCTTTTCCGCCAGCTTTTTTTTTTGGTTTGGGTTTCAAATAAATATAAAACTACTACTTCACTCATTACAAATTTATTGATTCAAGAACATTATTTTGTGTTACATATAATAGATACATTAAAATATAGATTTATTGGTCACCGAACCGTTTAATACATTATAACTAAAAAATGAGTCGTGAATAACTAATGCGTACACTTTAGTGTCTTTGGGGAATTTATTCTTTCTCGTTTGGAACTCCAATTTTACATCCACTGTCGATGAGTTAATCGCCTCTGGTTGATGACTGCAATTGATAATAAAAACGGGGTTTTTCATATATTCCGCGAACGTTATCATCGGATCGTTTATTTCGCGCCCGTAGTAGCTGCTTTGGAAGTTTTCGTAATTGTAATAGGCTGCTGCGTACAGTTTCTTGGCGAAATCTAAATTCCATCTTTCGTATGGATAAACGGTTGAATTCAGATACAGTCTAATGTCGCATACGTCGGCGTGGGTAAACTGGGTTGCGTTTTTTTCTTTCTTGTCGCAATTATTGCTGTCTTGAAACCCGACGATTATATAGCGCGGTCTTTCCAGACTTGTACTCGTTCTCAAGGCCCACACGTCGGAAGATGTTTGCCTTAAAGCTGGTAATTCGTACAGATCCCATTTACGATATGCCATTTGAATACTGGCGTTGTTTCCTCCTTTATTAATGCGAGACAGTATTTTCAATTTTTGCTTGTCGTCTGGAATGATGTGACGAATTTTCCATTCGATTTTGTCGATACTAATTTCTGCCTCTACTTCGCCGACGTAACAATTGGTAAAAGTGCGAGCTATAATCATAATAAGCTCTTGTTTTACGTTGAAAACACCTTTTGCGTAATCTTCGGCGAATCCCATAAGATATTTTAAGGGTAATTTCCCGGAGAATACGTTACTTGCCGTGTCTACGATATCTTGGTTTGCTTCGTCGAGACCCCATCCGCACGTCATGAGAGATCTTTGTTGCAAACTTCCGAATGAAACCATGGTTTTTAATGTCGTCGTAACTCCAGGTTTACGAACCACGGCGACCTGTTCACCTCCCATCTCGTAGCGAATTTCATCGAACAAAAATGCGAGGGCATTATTTGATAAAAAACATCTTTTCGTTGCGTCTATGGGTTTAAATTTTCCTTCGATATATATGTAACTTTCGGCGATATCCAGTATAATATCTTGAAAATTAATGGGGATACGGACTTCATCCGAATTGTTGAATGATGGAGATCCGTATGGTTTATACGTATGCTCTTCTAGACTAATAATGGAATTGTCCAAGATGGGCTCGGAGAAAACCTCTATTTTATCGCTGGTGGTGGAAATCATTTTCGCACTTTAAGACCGATTGATTTTAAAAATTTATAGTCTTCGGCAGATAACTGTTGAGATGTTTGTGATCTAACGTCTGGACGACGACTAACCTTGACGTTAACTCTTCTTTTACTTTTATTATGTTTCGGCGGTTCCCCCATCTTAGTCGACAGCACACACAATTGACGATTGAAGCAAAAACCCATTTCTATGAAAGTTTCTTCAGTTCCAATTTCACGATTATTTTCTCGCCTTGAAAATTGATTAGATCACCGCTATCGTCCAAGATGCGAAGAGTAATGTTGTCGATAAACTGACGTCCTGCCGGCATTAACGGCATATAAATATTATTTTGTGGTTCTTTACTGATTTTGTAACCGGGCTCCACGTCGATATCGAATTCGAACAAGGTATGACCTTCCACCGAATTCATATATGCTCCGGAAATTATATTACAATCTACGCGTATGATGCGTACTTTCATTATTTCCACCATCTCGGTTGATTCGTGCTTTTTGTCTCTTTTTAACACTGTATGATTAAATCCTAACATTTTACCGATACTCGCCTCTCCCCGGAAATCTAGAGTATATTGGGATTTCAGTTCACATTTCAGCGTATTATTATTAGCAACCAAGTAAAAGATTCCATCGTTCTTTTCTTCAGTTGAAATCCTCAAAGCCTCCAACATAGCTTTACCTATCTCATCTATTTCATAGGCCCCAGGTGGAATCTGCAATTGTATCGGCTCGGTGGTGTAACCCTCCTTCATGTAGGCAAACTTATTGTTGCTTTCGTCCACATTAAAAATTGAATTGTATGTGTAAAATCCCAGCAATGCCAGACCATATTTGTTTTCTCTATTTAATTCGACTGGTGGATAAAAATCGGCGCTTAAGACGCTCGAGTGTCCTGTTAGTGTGAACGTATAAGACATGACTAACCATTAAAACATCACACATCTCGGTTTTATTCTTAGCGGCAACATTTAAAAAGATTCATCGTCACACCTTTTCTCACTGCATTAGATAGTGATGTTTTTATGCTATTTTCTGCTTTTATGCGCACATCGCTGATTTTGCAATAACAACAAAATATTTTTCTAGCCGTAAGATCCTCATCAGTCATAACCTCGTTTAAATTGCTGCTGCTGCTGCTGAAATAATGTTTGCAACCGCACTGATATTTTAATATATCGATATCGCTTTTAAGGTGCTCGGGCAACTTTTCCCAAACGAATGGAATTTCATTTGGGGCTAATGCAATCATTACTTCCTTGGGCATGTTTTCTAACTGTTTCACGGTCATTTTCCTTAATCCACCGGCTAGATGAAATGCTTTCAGTGATTGCAACATTTTAGTATAGTTATTGCGATCCATTTGCGGTGTTAATGGTGACGATGATGATGATGACATCTTTTACGCTGATGATTCGACAAGAAACTTTAAGCACAAATGTCCACACCAGACTGTTCCAAAATCCTGCTGACGATCGTATGTATAGTAAATAATTTTTGATGGTTCCGATCCCGTTTGTAGATATCGTACCAATTCGATCGGTGGGGGTAAATCGCCGAAGCTGTCATAATATGTTACTTTAGAATTATTTTTTCTATAAGCTACCCAATGAGTCCCTGCACCACGCGTACTATCCAAATTCACTATTGCTGCTTCGTAACGTCGAGGACCTTGTCTAGGTAATAAATCCCTCATATAAACGCCTCGAAAGTGTCCTATTCTTTTCTTTTTGGCATATTTTTCTATATCGATGTTAGATAGTGGTCTTCGAGGTAGGGATTCAATTAGTTTTTTGATCTACGATTTAAAAATAATCCCATACCTTTACGATATGGCTTTAGAAACAAACCATTTCCTTTCGATTTTAAATACAGGCCGGCACCGGTTTTATCTTCGCTGCTTTTTTTTACTGCTTTTATGGCGCGCACAATTCCCGCTGCCCCACCGGCTAATGAACCCAAAGCTGATAACCCGGCAAAAATTGGTATTAATGGTAATATTCCACCAGTTTTAGGAATCGGTATTATTCTCGGTGTACGAACCTTCCTTTTGCCACCTGCCGCTTTTACCGATCTACGTGCTGCCGACAGAGCTATTTTAGATGCATTCATGACATTTTTTTCCAACACATTTTTACTTCCGGCTTTTAATAATTCCCTTCGAACTGCTTGTCGAATAGCTGTTCCGAAACTGGCTTTCCGAACATGTCGATTTTTATTAACACCTTTCCTTTTTGTATGACGCGTGCCTTTACTAGATGTTTTTTTTGTTGATAATGATGATGGTACACCCATACCAAAACGTTGTTTTCCTTTCATAATGTTTGTAACTAACCAAGCTGCTGTTTTTTCACCTAAACTGGAATCTTTCGATTTTACTCTATTCCAAGCACTTTGTTCGAGCTCGTAATCCGCTCGATGTCTCGCACTTATGTTGTCTTTATTATGTAAATAGGCTAAATCGTGTTTTTTGCATGCGGCATCCAAAGGATTAATGCCTGGATCACCTCTTGTTACACGTTTTATTACTTTTGTTCCGGGTCCGCAATATTGATAACCAGGAATGTGTACCTCGAATGGTAATTTATTTATTAACGAATTCACAATACCGTATCCAGTTTTGTGACGTGAGACCGTCCACTTCGTTTGACGCTCGGCATCTGAATGACAGTTTTTGTGAAAAATTGCCTATAAAATATCAAATTTTCGTAAGATGCGCGTTATCGATCTTAAACAAAAACTTCCTATTGACAATCTCGATGAAAAAGTCGGACTTGGATTTGAAAAGAAGATAATGAAGAGACACGGTCCTCTACTTCCTTCCTCTATTCGCGGCCTGTTAATTGGTCCATCCAATTGTGGAAAAACTAATGTCATGATTTCGCTGCTTACACACCCCCTTGGGCTACGTTTCGAAAATGTCTATATTTACTCGAAATCTCTGTATCAACCGAAATATGAGTATTTAAGGAAAATTTTAGCGCCCATCAAAGGTTTAGGCTACTATGCCTTTAGTGATTCCAGTAATATTGTGGTACCGTCCGATGCAAAACCAAACTCTATATTTATCTTTGATGATGTTATATGTGAAAAACAAGATGTTATAAGATCGTACTTTAGCATGGGACGTCATAAAAATATCGACTCCTTTTACCTAGCGCAAACATATTCGCGAGTGCCTAAACAGCTTGTGCGAGACAACGCCAATTTTATTATTATGTTTAAACAAGATGAGTTGAATATGAAACACATATTTTCCGACCATGTTTCACCGGATCTAACTTTTACTCAATTTCAAGAAATGTGCTCAAAATGTTGGGATAATAAGTATGGATTTTTAGTAATTGATAAAGACAGTGATGTGAAATCGGGAAGATACCGCAAAGGATTTGATAGCTATATATTACTGTAATAATAAGAGAAAACGCTCATTTGATTGTTGAAACGTCCTTTGTTAACATCATGAATAACGCGATCGACTTAAAACGTAAACTAGTGGAAGCTACCAATGCCGTCAGAAAAAAATTTAAACAAATTAAAGCGGCTAAAGAGTTTAATGTTGTGGAATTGGAAAAGTTTTACGAACCCATTTCTAAGCCGTTGACAACTATATCTGATGTGGTTAAGCAACGTCAGCAGCAGCAGCAGCAACAACAACAGCAACAACATTATCCAGCTACAAAGTCACATAGTCTCAGTACATCAGTGCAGTCGACTCAAAAATCAGGTTTTCCCCAACCTACACATTCCTTTCAAACCTCCACACCTATTCAGCAGCAGCAGCAGCAGCATCGCATTTCAAAAGAAGATATTAGCCAATCGGTGTTTGATACACCCTCGACATCAACTAATACATCTCTCGCATCCGCTGACACCACAACTTCCGATACTTTAAACGCACACCTGAAAGGATTACGTTCGAAACCATCTCTATACGATACTGTATATGGTGTACGTTTTGGTTCAAAAACAGATCATAACAAAAATTTTATTGGTAATTTAGAGGTGCGTTTTCGAAATGGAAATATTGTCTTATACAAAAAAGGGAAAAATATTGCAGAATATGGTGGATCACCGGCGCTTTATGATTTGTTATTTCTTAAAACACCCCCAAGTGTAGGCAAGGAACAACAACAATTAAGTGATAATGTACTTTCAACGTACAAGGAAATTTTGGAATCAACGAATGCTGTCTACAACAATTTTAAAAAAAGTGATGGTTTACGGGAGACCAGATGGAACAAATATTTACGAATTATTAAACCTCTGATAATGGGCACAAAATTAGGTGGTACTATTACAAGAAAAAATCTCTCGGAAAAACTACAGTTACCCACAAAAAAGAAATTATCTTCGAAAAAATTTCAATATGTCTACTGGAACAAAGCTAAAGAGTTGGTGGATCGTTTACGTTTGTTGTGGAGTTCCAAAATGGCCGGTCACACTGGACACGAAAATGAAATTATGTCAATCATAGAGGAATTACGAGAAGAAGATATAATATATTAAGCTCAATATTTAATGATATTATTCAGTTCTTCCTTCGATCTGAAACCTTTAGTATTACTAATAATATGGAGCCCAGTCTAGAAAAAATCAAGATTGTTAATGAACTACATAGAACGGCTAGAAAAAATTTTGTAAGACGGCGCACGATAATAAAAGGATACAGAGATTTGTGGCAAATTGATTTGGCTGAAATGCAACAGTATGCTGATGAAAACGATGGTTATCGTTATATTTTGGTCTGTATAAATTGTTACTCGAAATTTGTCTATACCAAAGCCATAAAAAACAAGACTGGTATAGAAGTTACTAATGCGATGAAAAGCATCATTGAAGAGGCATCATATACACCAACAAATCTGCAAAGTGATCAAGGAAAGGAGTTCTATAATACAAACTTTCAAGCCCTGATGAAAAAATATAATATAAATCATTATTCCACTTACAGCACAAAGAAAGCTGCAATTGTTGAGCGAGTCATAAGGACTTTAAAAAATAATTTATATAAACAATTCTCGACAAGAGGATCTTACAAATGGATACATATATTATCGGCAGTAACAAAAACCTATAACCATTCGAAACATCGCACCATTGGAATGAAGCCTGCAGACGTGCAAGAAAAAACACATATTAAAGCATATGATTATTTAAAAATTGTACCTAAAAAATTTAAGTTTTCCATGGGTGACATTGTGCGTATTAGCAAGTACAAAAGCTTATTCGAGAAAGGATATACGCCCTCTTGGTCAACCGAATTGTTTAAAGTTGTAAAAGTTAACGTTACAAATCCACCTACTTACTTGTTGGAATCGTTAGAAGGTCAGCCTATAAGAGGGTGTTTTTACGAATCAGAACTACAAAAAACAAGCAGTCCTGACGTTTATCTAGTAGAAAAGGTCCTTAGACAACGCAAGAAAAATCACATCGAACAATTATTTGTCAAATGGCTAGGATTTCCCAACCACTTCAACTCTTGGATAGATAAAGCTAATATTGTTTAAATAACATATTGTATGACTATATTTTTTATTTAAAATGTAAAATAAATAAACAATATATTGTAAAATAAAGTTTTTTATTTCAATCTTCATTATTAAAAACAATGACAATAAAACATCATACACAAAAATAACATTTCAATATTCTTGGAGGGAAGGGAAGGTCCACTCGGAGTGCGTTCTCCTATTCTTTAACCTGCTTTTTTTAGATTTTTTTTGAAGTCGAGTCGCACGACAGTGCGCTTAATGAGTCATTTAAAGGCTGATGATAGAGTATTTTTTGCATAACTTCAATTTTTGTTTTAAGCTCACTATTATTTTTGTATATCATGGGGAGGACATCCTTGTTAAATATGTCACATATTACAACTGCAAAATTGTAAAACTTTCTATTAACAAAGTGTTTTCTCACAGCATCGTCATCATCTTTAGGTTCGCCTAAGTTGGTTATGATTTTTCCACCCATATCATACTGCCCATCCGCTGTAAGTTTAAAACCAATCCCTTGTGGCCCAGATAATATATGATATTTTTCATTATATTTCTGACGACCAAATTTATCAACTGTGTTGTTTCCTCGACTCATTTTCAATCTTTACTAAACTATTTTATTTTTATTTGCCCTACTTATATTAAATATTTCAGCTGAGAAAAAGAAACACTGACTATGATCTACTGGGTTGGTATGTTTATAAAAGAAATAAAATAAAACTGTGATTGTAACAGATATTTATTTACAGTTATTTAATTGCACAAATACAAAAATTATAAAAAATTAGTTTTCCATGTCTTCGTTTTCGTTGCTCAAAATTCTATCCCATCCGACACTATTTCGATCGTCAACGTCTTGGGCTGTTGCTGTTGCAGAAACCAATTCATATTTTGCAGCAAGCTCACCTGGTAAATGTGGAATATTGACGAGGTATTCTTTTAATTCTTCTTCAACCATTTCAGCACAAAATGTATCCATGTCTATGGAACCATATAAAAATTTGTCGCACAAGTGTGCCCCAGCCATAAAATTGATTGTATCCCTGATCTCGTTCTTATATTGATCTTTGGTTACATCAATATGCGACCAATCATTTACGCTATCTAACATATCGTGAGCCCTATTTCTTAATTCTCTCCCCAACCAAAATATGTATCTATCTACACATTCGTTGGCGGTCGTCGTCGTCGTCGTCGCATCAGCAGACATCTTTAACAGAAATAATGAACACGCGTAAGTATTCTGACATGTGCAACTATATTTTAAATTTAATTACATCCTTTTTTTCAAACAATTTACATACAATTTACTCCAATGAGCCAAAACGTAATAATGTTCGAGTATTGTTTCCAAAAACTCTAGTGCCCTGCCCCAAATAAGTTAGAGTGTATTTATCTTTAGTTTTACTCATAATATCTACAATATCGTCAGGTAGTGTTTCGGCCACACGTTTTGGTAAAAAAGTCTCAAATGTGCTATTATCACCGTCATCGTGTAAAGCCACTAAAAGAGTTTTACCAAATCGTGTAGTCATTGAAACCATCTTTACAATTTTATACACTTTGCCTACAATCATTTCGGTAACCTTTTTTTTCATTAATTTCATCTAGAGTTTCTTTTGCAATACTCATTATTGAAAAAAATGGTATATAAATCCAAAAATTACCGTGAATATAAAAGCACTTTCAGAACACTACACGAACACAATATTTGATGTTTATGCCACTGATATCTGCGACTGTTTGAAGTCACTTCTTCTCCCACGAACCTTTATAGCGGGGTTTCAAGGTCGAATTGTAACAATGGTGGGGGTAGCTTAACGATAGAAATAGTGGGAGGAGTATTCAAGGTCAAATGACGTCACACATTTAAATTGGTATAAGGATAACTTCAAGGACAAAATATAATGAAACAAATAACTACATTTTATGTACTTTATTCATTGATTTTTTTCTGCCATTCTTCTATGCGTTTAACATTATCACCTAAACCTAATTTCCTTAATTTGTTCAATAATAATTGTTTATTTTTATTTCTAAGAAAATTCTTACAAACTATACTAGCTAAAAGACACACTTCGGCATGGTCCATATACTTAAAAAATACACTAAAGTCCTGAGCTTCCGAATCTTGCATTTCATATGCGTAAAATTCCGAACAGGCTGCAGAAATTAGAAATTCCTCGTACATTTCTCGCACTAAACTTTCCATATTAACTACTACTACGTTAAACTTAAGTCCTACACTCTAATTTCATCTAACACAACCGGATCTGCAATGAACCTAATCAGTTTTTCCAAACAGTCACTAAACCCCAACTTTTTTATCTCACGAACAAAGTCTTGTAAATTTATTGTTTTGCTGCAATATTTACGACATGCATTCGCAGCCTTTTCATATTCATAAGCCAAATCACAATAGCGCGACGCCCATTCTGCTCGACTTTTCATTGCATCATTGAAATAATTATTAGCCGTTTCAGTGAACTCATCGCCCAATTTTTTTACTGTCTCTTGCAAAGCACTATTCATATTATTCACTCATTTTTACATTCACGACACTTTTTTATTGCTGGTGGTGGCCCATCTATATGATGACGATATATTTGTTCATAGTGAATGTAACAGGGTAAGCTTAACTGTAGTTCCTTGTTACACCGATATGACGCTGGCAGCTTATCCCAAATTTGCCGTAAACTCAGCGTATCAACGCAAGTTTTTAAATATTCGAGAGGAAAAAATGCTAGATCCTTCTCTTCAAAATCACACAAACTTTTTAAATTACTCTGATATAAACAAATTACTCTGCCGACTTGCTCTATAATTTTTTCTTTAGATAGTTCCGTATCTGACAATTCACACTGAATGAATGCAAGTAGACTCACACAATTTATAGAACAATTTGCAAGGTCGAAATCATTTCAAGATCATCCCACACTATTACAATGCACAAATAACTACTTCAAGGTCACACACCCAAGATGACCTTCAACAAAGTCAAGGTCGTCTCGACCAAGGTCAAGGTCAAGGTCACACACACAACCTTGAACACAAGGCCAAGGCCAAAGCACACGTGCACTTTCAAGGTCAATGACAAGGACATGTGGGCGGGGCCAAAGAGGGGTGAAGCAAGGTCAAGGTCAAGGTCGAGGAGTGGGGGGATCGAGCGAATCGGGTTATGTTCACTACTATTGTAAATTATGTTCGAAGAATTTTTTTTGGTGTCTTGACTGAATAGGTTCAATTAAAAATAATAACTCTATTGTTCTTGCGAAAATATTTGTTGTACATATGCAAAAATTATTTTTTATATAATAAAATAGGCAATTCGGGATTCGAAACTTTGACATATACAACGGCAAAATTTTGCTGTAGCATTTTTTTTATTGGCCGAGCAAAGCTTACTCAGACGCAACCTTAGGATGTGAAATATACTTTATTAACATAAGTTGATCTGACTTCGGCGTAGCCTCTACCAAAGATGTCAAAAAACGGCCGTTCGTGGCAGAAACAAGTGTAAGTAACTATTCGATGTTTGAGATTTATCAGCTATTTTTAGTTATTGGGAGAAAAAAAAGTCGGCATTAATATGTAAAAATCCCTTAAGCTATCACAGATTTACCTTGAATCTAATTTATATTGTTAAGTATTGGCCCTATATACAGATGAATTGATTTTAGATAATGCATACGCTTCATCAGTTCCATCTATCTCCCAACCCAACTCTCTAGCTGACCTACACGAAAAAAGAGGCGGAGCTATGGGCGTGTATAGGATAAGAGCTTTTGGTTAGGTTATGGGCCGTAGACATCCGATACCACGTCTCCAACATGTATAAATCTGAAATTGACTATAATGATTTATTGCGTTAAATTTTCAGCTCCCAATCCTGGGGGTGGAAAAGTGTTGCAATAGGTTTTTAAATATATAAAATAAAGATATAAATTCATACTTTAAACTATAAATATTTTTGCTAAAAGTTGTTTAATTCAGGAATTATTGATATTTTAACATCAATTTATACTTTCACACTTTAATTTGCAACCTAATTTGTGTATAGTTTTCAGGGTTCATGAAATATTGGTAATTTTTAGTAGACTGGTTTATGTATAGGCATATTTTCAGCATATCTTTGAGCTGTGAGATTTCTATTTCAATTCGGTGTTTATACAATTTCTGGCTATCAGTGATGTACTCCTGTAGCTCATCTATGCATGTATATCTACTAGATGATGTTATATTTCTTAGGAATTTGTTTTGCATTAGTTGGACTCGCTGCTTCTGTGTTGTTGAGAGGGAGCACCAAACTGGTCCACCGTATACCATCACTGGTCTTATAATTTGCTTATACAAGATTAATTTATTGTCTGGTGATAAGACGGATTTGTTAGTTCACAACGAGTATAACGACTGCATAGCTATAAAGGTTTTTTAGCTACTGCTGATATAGGGTCTATAGATAACAGCCTTGAATCTATGGTGATGCTCAGATATTTAATGTTCTTCTGTATCGGTACATTAATGAAATTTATATTAAATGACACCATTAGCCTGTGATTTACGAATTTCATATTTATCACTGTAGATTCAAACTTTTGAGTAACATTCTATGTGCCGTTCGATGTGAATTCTGAGCTTTTGTCTGGCTGCGCCAGCACGAAACGAGCTATCGTACATAATATACTTATGGTCTGCATATATTACCATATTTGTGGCACTGCTTTTTAGGAGATCAGCTGTATATAGATTGAATAGTTATGACAAAATGACAGTGCTCTGAGGTAGTTCTACATTTTGTTGGTAGGGTATGTGGCCTCTATTTTTACCACAAAAGATCTGTTGCTCATATAGGGTTCTATTAGTTTAATTAGAAATAACGAAAATTGATGCAAAGTTATAAGCTTATACAGTACACCAGCATACCATATAGTGTTAAAAGTCCTTGAAATATCCAAAGCCAATAAAGCAGTGCTTTGCTTTTGATTTATAGAGTTTAGAGAGCCTTGAACCACATTTGCTACCAGCAGCGTTGTCCTGTAGTCCTTCCTGAACCCAAATTGTTCATCTGGATTTTATTTTAGCAGCTCCATCCCTCGTAGCCTGGAGAGCAACAGCCGTTCCACTCTTTCGGCAAAATAATTAATTATTGAAACAGGTCTATATGAACCACCTTCAGTAGAAGTTGAAAAATCATGGTTCTTGGATTTAGACCGTGTCGAATTAGAATTATTATCCGATGTTTCGCCTACGATTGCACGAGGCATCTTCAGGGATAACAATTCCAATTTGACACGGTCTAAACCCAAGAACCATGATTTTCAACTTCAGTAGAGTTCTTTTTCTGGCTTTAACAACGGCACCTCCGTTGCGTATTTCCATAAGACAGGGAAATGCTGATGCATATTTATAGCATTAGAAATATGTATGAGTTTAATTAGAGCTTTTATGGGCACATTTTTGATAAAAATGTTGACAATGCCGTCAGGCCCAGGAGCTTTATTATTCGGCAGTCTTTTAATGTCTTGTTTTTGTTCTTTTGGCGTAACTAATGGTCTTGCATAAAGCTCCGGAGGATGAGGTGTATTTTTGCCTTAATAAATTTTATGTCAGTTCCTCGATATAATCCTGTGCCTGAATGATGTTTCGGTGTGTTATTGTTATATCAGCCAGGTATATTACTATCGTCTCTGTTTTTTGTTCATTGCTCTTCAGTCCATTTAGTGTGTTTTGCCATGTTTGATTTTTGTGCTGATTTATTTTTAAACGAATGTTTTTTAGTTGTTATATAGTCCTGTCATTTGTCCTGTCTTTGCCACTTTTTCTCTAATTGTGTTTTTAGCGTTTATGAGGTCTATAATATTTTGGGGTAGGCGATCTACTATTGGTCTAATTTTAGTGTAGGTTGCCATATTATTCCTGGTGCTTTGAACAACTTATGTTTGCAAGTTTACTTGATTTTCGGTTTCTGCATCATTATCAATTTGATCAAAACTATTTAAATTAAAATTATTGTTTATTAGTTGTCTAAAATGATTCCAATTTATGTTTTTATAGATCCAAGTTGCCAAATCATCTTTCCTTATGACGTCTGCTTCCCAGCTTATCAACTGGGGAACGTCGGAAGTTAATTCATCCCAAAAATGAGATTCAACAATTTTAAAATGTCTCTAGTTAGGACAAAATCTATATATATATATATATATATATATATATATATATATATATATATATATATATATATATATATATATATATATATATATACATATATATATATATATATATATATATATATATATATATATATATATATATATGAAGTAAAATGCGAAACAGTGAATGCAAACTTCGCTCCACCATATCCTTTCTGTGTTAGAGGTTGCACAGTTAGAATAAATTGTGATAAAACACAATTCATCCTATTCCACCACCATCGAGATGGTGACCTACCTGTACCACCATACCGAGAAGAAAGTCAAAGCTTACCCTCCTCGCCATAGTGATACGGCAGAGATACATGTTTCGTCTCTCACTAGACTCATCAGGGTACCGACATGCACCTGGCTGTGCAAAGGACAGATCGGAAGGAAGCATGCAACACTGAACGCGGATTCGCCGACCTCTCGTCGGATGGCTTATATATGTTTATACGGCTTTCACGGATACCTCCGTGTGAGATGCATTAGCAGTGGTTATATCCACATTATACTGTTGTAGTGCTGAAATCACATTCAGCAAACATACAACTATATGCAACTCCGTACATAAGTGAAGTAAAATGCGAAACAGTGAATGCAAACTTCGCTCCACCATATCCTTTCTGTGTTAGAGGTTGCACAGTTAGAATAAATTGTGATAAAACACAATTCATCCTATTCCACCACCATCGAGATGGTGACCTACCTGTACCACCATACCGAGAAGAAAGTCAAAGCTTACCCTCCTCGCCATAGTGATACGGCATAGATACATGTTTCGTCTCTCACTAGACTCATCAGGGTACCGACATGCACCTGGCTGTGCAAAGGACAGATCGGAAGGAAGCATGCAACACTGAACGCGGATTCGCCGACCTCTCGTCGGATGGCTTATATATGTTTATACGGCTTTCACGGATACCTCCGTGTGAGATGCATTAGCAGTGGTTATATCCACATTATACTGTTGTAGTGCTGAAATCACATACAACTATATGCAACTCCGTACATAAGTGAAGTAAAATGCGAAACAGTGGATGCAAACTTCGCTCCACCATATCCTTTCTGTGTTAGAGGTTGCACAGTTAGAATAAATTGTGATAAAACACAATTCATCCTATTCCACCACCATCGAGATGGTGACCTACCTGTACCACCATACCGAGAAGAAAGTCAAAGCTTACCCTCCTCGCCATAGTGATACGGCAGAGATACATGTTTCGTCTCTCACTAGACTCATCAGGGTACCGACATGCACCTGGCTGTGCAAAGGACAGATCGGAAGGAAGCATGCAACACTGAACGCGGATTCGCCGACCTCTCGTCGGATGGCTTATATATGTTTATACGGCTTTCACGGATACCTCCGTATGAGATGCATTAGCAGTGGTTATATCCACATTATACTGTTGTAGTGCTGAAATCACATTCAGCAAACATACAACTATATGCAACTCCGTACATAAGTGAAGTAAAATGCGAAACAGTGAATGCAAACTTCGCTCCACCATATCCTTTCTGTGTTAGAGGTTGCACAGTTAGAATAAATTGTGATAAAACACAATTCATCCTATTCCACCACCATCGAGATGGTGACCTACCTGTACCACCATACCGAGAAGAAAGTCAAAGCTTACCCTCCTCGCCATAGTGATACGGCAGAGATACATGTTTCGTCTCTCACTAGACTCATCAGGGTACCGACATGCACCTGGCTGTGCAAAGGACAGATCGGAAGGAAGCATGCAACACTGAACGCGGATTCGCCGACCTCTCGTCGGATGGCTTATATATGTTTATACGGCTTTCACGGATACCTCCGTGTGAGATGCATTAGCAGTGGTTATATCCACATTATACTGTTGTAGTGCTGAAATCACATTCAGCAAACATACAACTATATGCAACTCCGTACATAAGTGAAGTAAAATGCGAAACAGTGAATGCAAACTTCGCTCCACCATATCCTTTCTGTGTTAGAAATCCGCGTTCAGTGTTGCATGCTTCCTTCCGATCTGTCCTTTGCACAGCCAGGTGCATGTCGGTACCCTGATGAGTCTAGTGAGAGAAGAAACATGTATCTCTGCCGTATCACTATGGCGAGGAGGGTAAGCTTTGACTTTCTTCTCGGTATGGTGGTACAGGTAGGTCACCATCTCGATGGTGGTGGAATAGGATGAATTGTGTTTTATCACAATTTATTCTAACTGTGCAACCTCTAACACCGAAAGGATATGGTGGAGCGAAGTTTGCATCCACTGTTTCGCATTTTACTTCACTTATGTACGGAGTTGCATATAGTTGTATGTGATTTCAGCACTACAACAGTATAATGTGGATATAACCACTGCTAATGCATCTCACACGGAGGTATCCGTGAAAGCCGTATAAACATATATAAGCCATCCGACGAGAGGTCGGCGAATCC
This sequence comes from Diaprepes abbreviatus, assembly GCA_034092305.1. Taxonomy (NCBI): domain Eukaryota; kingdom Metazoa; phylum Arthropoda; class Insecta; order Coleoptera; family Curculionidae; genus Diaprepes; species Diaprepes abbreviatus. Next base: position 1,883,708 of record JASJET010000290.1, read on the forward strand.
GTGTTCAGTGTTGCATGCTTCCTTCCGATCTGTCCTTTGCACAGCCAGGTGCATGTCGGTACCCTGATGAGTCTAGTGAGAGACGAAACATGTATCTCTGCCGTATCACTATGGCGAGGAGGGTAAGCTTTGACTTTCTTCTCGGTATGGTGGTACAGGTAGGTCACCATCTCGATGGTGGTGGAATAGGATGAATTGTGTTTTATCACAATTTATTCTAACTGTGCAACCTCTAACACAGAAAGGATATGGTGGAGCGAAGTTTGCATTCACTGTTTCGCATTTTACTTCACTTATGTACGGAGTTGCATATAGTTGTATGTTTGCTGAATGTGATTTCAGCACTACAACAGTATAATGTGGATATAACCACTGCTAATGCATCTCACACGGAGGTATCCGTGAAAGCCGTATAAACATATATAAGCCATCCGACGAGAGGTCGGCGAATCCGCGTTCAGTGTTGCATGCTTCCTTCCGATCTGTCCTTTGCACAGCCAGGTGCATGTCGGTACCCTGATGAGTCTAGTGAGAGACGAAACATGTATCTCTGCCGTATCACTATGGCGAGGAGGGTAAGCTTTGACTTTCTTCTCGGTATGGTGGTACAGGTAGGTCACCATCTCGATGGTGGTGGAATAGGATGAATTGTGTTTTATCACAATTTATTCTAACTGTGCAACCTCTAACACAGAAAGGATATGGTGGAGCGAAGTTTGCATTCACTGTTTCGCATTTTACTTCACTTATGTACGGAGTTGCATATAGTTGTATGTTTGCTGAATGTGATTTCAGCACTACAACAGTATAATGTGGATATAACCACTGCTAATGCATCTCACACGGAGGTATCCGTGAAAGCCGTATAAACATATATATATATATATATATATATATATATATATATATATATATATATATATATATATATATATATATATATATATATATATATGTATATATATATATATATATATATATATATATATATATATATATATATATATATATATATATATATATATATAAATATATATATATATATATATATATATATATATATATATATATATATATATATATATATATGTTGGAGACATACGATTTGGAGGATAGTGAGTGTGTCTACCAGAATCCATAAACTGTACGTTGTTATTTAGCAAGATGTTTCTAAACCTATTTCCGTTTCTGTTCGCCCTCCAATTGTGTCAGTCTGGGTGTCTGGCGTTAAAGTCACCGATCGCAAATATTCTTTCGTTGACAGGACGAATGCTATTTAAAACCTGATCATTTATATCGGCATGGGAAGGCATAACAGCCTCATATGACCAAGCCATTTTGCAACTTTGTGGCTATATTAGTTTTTGTTCTGTTAAAATATTATTTTGTGTTTTTGCAAAAAATAAAAATAAAAGTTCCTCAGTTTATTTCTGAGATTGTTACATTTCCAATTTGCAATATTAATTTTGAATTTTAAATATCATAGTTGTTGATTTGAACTGAAATAAATTCAACTATGTTTGTAAATCTTAAAAATTTATTCGTTCCCTTAAGAGCAAAATTACGAAAATCTCCGATAAATCTCTAAATCTCTGATATGTTGAAGTCGCTATTTGTCTGCTGTATCTTACTTTAGAGGTCACTAACCGTGCCATATCCATTATTTCTTTGATGTTGTTGCTCCTGTTTCTTATGTTCATTTTTCCACTTAATGGCGGGAAATCCTCTTAGGATACGTTGTACAGTTGGACCACTTGCTCTAGCCGAGCTGGTGCGGGTCATCTAAATAATGGTGTTGAGTCTTTTTTCTTGCAACGTATAGACCTTGATGTGATAAACAGGACATGTTTGGTGGTTTGCTTCATGTGACTTTAGACAGTTTGCGTATTTTGTGTTCTCGTTTTGCAGTCTTTTCCTAGATTAGGGCCAGCGCATTTGACGCATTTAACTGGTCTGTGGCAATTTTCTTAGGCGTGTCTCCATATTTGGCATATCTTGCATAGTATTATCTCGTATGTTGTCCTTCTTTACTCCCAAAAGACTCTGGTCTTTAGAGCCATCTAGACCTTGGACTGAAGGAATCTTAATCTTATATTCTCAGGGGTGAATTCCAAAGTTATTTTTTAATGAGTACACTTTTATTATATTGAGTTCGTATTCATCTTTGACGTATGCTGCGATATCTTCGAATTTTGGTCTCTGATGTAGCCATTTTACGATGAAGGCATGCATTCTCTGATTTCTCGTTGGATATGCATGAAAAGCATTTTTACCTCCCTCCAACTTCTTTTTATATGCTTCAGATTCGTTTATGTCATTTATATAAATTGAAGTATTATACTTGGTGTTTGAGCAAGTTTGCTACGAAAAAATATTTGTAATTATCGGCAACCTCGCCTTTTTTAGGATTAAGAAAATAAGATCGGAAATAAAGAGTGTCTCTGAAAACGGTGAGAACGGAAAGATAGCATAACGGTATGCAAATTTAAAAGTTAAAAATTTTCGGGCTTTTGCGTACGAGTTTGATCGGAAAGGTGTATACGGTGGGATTCCGGACGAAAGGTATTTCCCTTTTCCTGTTTCCTTAATCTCTTTCTTGATTATGAGTACCCTAAAAATACCTGGTAGAAGTAAAGAAAATTATACCAGCAGATATCGAAGTTTTCCGGTAAATGATTTAATTTAAGATAAGCATATTTTCATACAGGGTATTTTTAATACTCATGAAAATAAATTATCCACTTGGTATCTTTCAAAGTATATCCATTTTTGATGTAGCTTTCCAATTCAGTTTTAATTCTGCCGCCAGCTTCTTTATTCGTCGGTTTTTCTTCCATAACAATGGGCGAAGACTCCACGACTTTATTTTTGGTCTGATTTTTATGGTTATTTGGTATGGATTGGCTTGTTTTATCCCGTGTTTGTTGACTTGCATGTCTTTCTAAGGAAGGTGAGCGTCTAGCACCCACATCCTTGATATTATGATATTCATTTCCTTTGTGGTTTAAATTTTGATTTTCTAGTTCTTTGAAACGGTTCTTGGTTCTTGCATTTGGGTTATACATTAGTCTAGCTGGTAACTGGCCTATTTTGTCATTCTATGAAGAAAAGCCACTGTTTTTCCTTTTCCTTTTATCAACAGGAATGAAACCATCTTGGTCTTCCAGTTTCTCAGCATTTAATATGACATTTAAATTTAGTGGCTGTGGTATTCTAGGATGAATATTTAATGACATTTCTTTGGAACTTTTGTTTAACTGACCATATTTCTTTGATAATTTTTCGCTTGCTTCCTGTTGTTTTTCTAGAATTTTCTTCGTTTTGCAATTTTGTGCAAGTTTCAAGTGATTGTAAGCTCTATCTCTTAGTTCTAAAGTCAATTATTTACGTCTGGATATTTCCATAAAGTCATGGCATTTGGAGCATTTGTTTTTAGCGGTCGTAGTCATTAACTTTTTGTCTTTCACTATCGATTTACCGGCACTATCAATGCTGAGTACCGATTCATTGTTTTAGATTTCCTCGAAGAATTCTTGGGTGTCTTTAAAAGCACCACCTTCCAATGACTTCTAAGCGGCACGGACTTGAAATTTGTCACGTTAAACTGTTTTAATGAAATTATTCTCAATAAATAGATATTTTTGAAATGTACAAAACTGCAATGTTCTACAATAAATCGTTTTGGAATAGTAAATGCATGGAAGCAAATATAATTCTTCATTTTCATTAGATGCGCCTTTAAATTTCACACCACAGAAAAGTTTTTTTAATATCTCAAATTCTAATTAAGATACCTTTCCCAAACAAAATGGAAATTACTTGTTATTTAAAACTCAGTATTAGGGCAGTTTCATCTCCAAGCTTATCATCTCTGCACCTTATTTACGTATTTTAAATCTAAAAATTCTGAAATTAAACGGAATTCTTTGAAGATATTTTTATATGAGCGAGTAACGGGAGTTGATGTTTTTCAGAGTTTTCAAGAAACAACTAATAAAAGAGAATAAGTTGCACTAAACACTTTTTGTTATATCTCAAGTTTTAATCGAGATATTTTCACAAAACAAAATTGAAATTATTTGTTATTTGAAACGAAGTAACACTATGGTAGTTTCATCCTCACGAATATGAAATTTTATTTTTAATATGGGTAAAAATGATTTTCATTATTTTAAAACTTACGATCCTTTATACTGTTCTGTAAAATATTGTATTGTGTAAATATGTCATATTTAAATTTTGGATTGACACACAGATTTTTAAATTCATACCAAATAGCGACTTTTGATGCGTTGCTTATAGCTTTTATAATTCAAATAAACGAAATTGTAGTTATTAATTCCAACTTTATTCCTAACACATTAGAGTTTAAAATCGTGTCAAAGACATATTTTTAAATTTGCATCCCCTAAAAGTTAATAAAGTTGAGGGGGGTTTCCATCTAACTTAAGAAAATATAGGGTTAGGAAAAAACGACGTGTGATCAAAATAAAAGTAAAAAAAAAATAAACAATTTATTAACAATGATTATTATAAACGATTTTACGCAAACTCTTAAAATGATAAAACGAAGAAATGGGAAATCTAACAAATAATTCAATGTTATTTTGTGAAGTATAACACTAAAATGTCAACTACCCTATCAGTCTCAACAACCGGTTCAATAACGTGTTTCTGCACTTAGTTGCTTTAGAGTGCATATACATTTTTTACAAAGTTGAGCCTTCGTTATAGTAATGTATTTTTTTTTCAGTCTTGATAATAAAGGCGACCACGGTGTTTTGGATCATTGTCTTCTTCGAGTATCCATGACGCCAGGCCCAAAGTGAAGATTCGTTAGTAAAAATAACGTTTGATCCACCTTTATTAATGTTCTCTTATGTCCATAATAAACATTTTTGGATGAGCTTTCAAGACTATAAATATTTTTGCCTCGTTATTTTATGATTAATGCCGTTTTTATTAAGTCGCCGTTAAATAGTATTTAAGTCAACACATTCGAGCTTGAATACTTTGCCCTTGTCACAGATCGAGGTGTAGATTTCTTGAATCACTTGTTTGATATTTTTGATTTTTTGTAACCACACGTGTTAAATTACGATCTTTTTCATCCTCTTTGGTAACAAAAACACAATTTTTTTTTCATATATTTTTCAACGGCAGTAGTTATTTTTGCCTCTTTTTCGTGTCTGTACACAAAAACTCTTTCGAATTTTTTATATTTAGCATTCATTCTGAATGTCTAATATACTTCACGGGTATCAAAAGTATGGTATTCAAATTCCAAGTAACACGTTTTTATAAAATTAATTGTAAATATTAACTTTAATTGAAGATAAAAAGATATCGCTGCCTCCCCTCCTATCACACATATAAAATTATCTTTGATCAAAGGATCAATTGGTTTTAAATAAAACTGGTATCCATCTTGTAAGTCCCTAAAGCAATATATGGTCGCTGAATCTGTAATATTTTATAAATTTTGTAATAAACTATTTTTTTTGTGTGTTAGAAAATTTTAACAAAGAAGAAATTCCAGTGGTAGGCAGTGTTTCAGCCAAGAGAAATGAAGTAGGAATAGTTCTTAAAAAGTCTCATTGTTCCAAACTCAGAGGTCCTTTGTTTTTAAACTATAAAGCTATTGGAGCTGAAGATTGGTGCGAATCGATTCACTTAAAATCTATTTCAAACTTGGAATTTACAGTGAATAAGGATAACATGATTGTTATTCCTTTCCTAACACCTTACTGTACGTACAATATAACAATTTATGTTTCAAGGGAAAATAATGGTTGGAAAAAAGCGAAGTCTATGGATACATTCAACGTTACAACCCAATCAGAGAGTAAGTTAGTTTATTCAATATTTGCAGGTAAATTAATTTCTAATCATAAAATTCGCGTAGTCCCAAACTTGGACATTTCTGTGAGTTGTCTCTCGGAGAAGACAATTTTTTTCCCGAAAGATTTACGGTTATATTTTTAAAATGATTGTATAGGGTGTCCCATTTACGACAATTTTAGGAGGTATTGGAATTATTATCAAAGATATAGTGTTGCGGGTTTCACTTTAGAGTCCTCCTATTAAACGAAACTAAAGATTCCGATGTCAAATTGGTCATGGCCCTTTTAGTTTTTAATCTACAGGTGATTTTGAAAATCTTCATTTTTTAGGCATATGTCTTATTTCCGTTATGCGTCAATATATCAAAAAGGTAAAAAGGGCTTTTTATAGAGTTTTTATATAGAGTTCAGTGGTGCAGTCAGTTTTTTCTAAAAAGTTTAGTTTTTGAGATATTAACCACACTTATGACTTTTTAAATAGAACACCTTGTATATTATTTAATATATAATGTGTTTATTTTATTTTGGAAAACAAGATCAGAATTTGATATTTTCAACAATTTACTTTACTTGTAAGTGTCGGTCTTGGACAATTTATAAGAAACAAATGCAGAATTTTGACAATAATAATTATACCAAAGATTAGATAGTTTAAAAGTTAGTTTTAATGTTTTTCTATATTTTTAATTGTAAGCACTTAATTATTATTACCTTTTTTACTTTAAATAACACTATTGTTATAAAACCAGAATATTAAAATTTTATTGCAAAAAAACAAGAACAACATTATTTCATAAAACTAAAGTAAACTAAAAACAACCAAGAGTTTTTTTAAAGATGGTTTTCAAAATGTCGGCAGTTTTCTCGAATGCAATTTCGGCACAGTTTTGTTATTCTTCTAATAATCATAGATCTATTATGAAGAGTTTGGAAGGCCTAACCAATTACCTCACGAAGTTCCACTATAGATTCATGTCGTGTCTTATACTTTTGATTTTGCATAAAGCTCCACAAAAAAAATCCAAAATGGAAAGATCGGGATATCGTGGGGACCACCTCACTGGCCCACTGATATCTATCCATCTTTGAGGAAAATTATAGCGCATATATGGCCCTAACAGCGCAGATTTGTGACTGGGGGCACCGTCTTGTTGCAGATAAATGGTATTGAAATGGGCCAAGGAACATTTTCAAGCAATTCTGGAATAATTTTCCCCTAGATTTCTAGGTTGTGAGACCTCCTTCTTACATCTTTTAGACTATGCGTAGACCTAAAATAAAACATGGGACACCATCCTCGAAGCGCCCTTGTGCCCTTGCTAAAATTAAATGGTGATTCTCTGCAGACCAATACCTTGTGTTGTGACGATTAGAAATATCCACACTTGAAAAATAACATTCATCAAACTAGATGACAAATCTGCCAAAAGTTTTGTTGGTGCAGATTTATTCTAAGTACCATTAACAAAACGTTACTTGGCGTCCATCAACTCCAGGGTGTAAACGTTGCACTATTTTAAATTTATTTAGATGTTATTTCTACTTTTCCAAAATTGTTTCAACGTCAGATTTTGCTACACCACCTTCTTCTTCTATTTTTCTACAGAATGATAAAGTTTTTGCTGCTGCGTAAAATAACACATTTGTTTCTCTTCTCTCTCTGTCTTCTTTGACTTCTGTTTTAGGACGCGGCTGAATAAAACATCCGTGTTCAACTGAATTTCTCTTTAAATGAGCAAATATGTCTGGGAAGGGTTGCCTCCTTTCTGAAAACCTAACATGAACAAAAATGATTGCCCGATATAAAAGGTTATCGTAATGGTAACGCTTTAAATAAATTACCTATTGAAATATAATTCAGAAGCTTCTTGGGGACTTTTATTGCTTTGTATAAGATATACTAACATATCACACTTTTTAAAATTATCATAAGCGGCCACTGTAAATGCAAAATAAATAAAAAGTAAAATAAAAACACCTACGTGACAAAAGTATCTCATAAATAATAATAATCCCGTGCGGGGTTGCTAGAATCCCCATCGGGCGCCTCCCCAGGTGGTGGATAGGGGAACGCCTCCCAGATATGGATGGTACCGAGGAAATTAAATACTCAGGGCGAACCAAAACTAGCCTGAGAGTGGAAAGCAGCACTCTCAGTATCATATTGAAGCATAATGGAAATGATCCAGGATTGGTTCAAAAATGAATACTGGAAGGCATGACTGAAGCAGTCTAAGTGGTTTCCACACTGCGATGAGGAAGGCAACGGGAAACCACCTCATTATCGATCCCTAGTATATTAACATGGCTGTTACAAACCAAATAGAAAATGTTACTGATCATGGACTTCGGATACCAAGATCCGGCAGGGGAGGACAATCTCGAGACGGCAAGGCCTTCTCGGTCGTCAGCCTGCGAAACCCTTGCCAACACTATAACGCAGATAGAAAGAGAACCTGGGGCCTTAACATTAAGATTGGAACCTGGAACGTCAAAACATTGTATGAAACTGGCAAAATCCATAACGCTATAAAAGAAATGGAAAGACTATCAATGGGAATAATGGGGGTAAGCGAGATGCGGTGGATAGACTCTGGTCAGTGTGCTATCAATAACCATCAAATATATTATTCAGGAAATTCCAACGGAGAACATATGAATGGAGTGGGTATGATTTTAAATAAACAAACTGCTGAATGCGTTACAGACTTTATCCCAATATCAGAGAGACTGTTACTCATTCAGCTTAATACTATCCCCATAAAGTCTAACATCATACAGATATATGCCCCCACAGCCGACAAAGCGGACGAAATAATCGAAGCATTCTACAACGATTTAACGAACACCTTAAGAAGACTCCCCAAAAACGAGATAACAATAATTATGGGAGATTTTAACGCCAAAGTTGGCAACGGCCAAATTGAAGATCTCGTAGGGCCTTTCGGACTCGGAGAGCGTAATGAGCGTGGAGAGCGGCTTATTGATTTCGTGATGGAAGAACAGTTTGTGGTCACCAACACTTTTTTCAAACTTCCCCCCAGGAGACTGTATACCTGGAAATCACCTCAGGACACCTCAGATCACATAGTGAGAAACCAGATTGATTACATTATGATCAACAAAAGATTCCGGAACTCGATAACATCAGTCAAGACACATCCAGGAGCCGACATCAAGTCTGATCACAATTTACTCCTAGGCATAATAAAACTTAAGTTAAAGAAAATGCAACGAACAAAGACCAACAAACACGACATCAGACAAGTAAAAAATGAACACATAAAACAGAGCGCACAACAGTATATGAAGGAACAGCTAAATACTGAGGAAGACACTAGTAATACAGAAGAAGAACTCGGAAAACTACACACAATAACTCAGAACATACTTGACAAGCACCTAAAATCAACAAGAGTAAAGAAGAAGGGGTGGATGACGGAAGAGATTCTGGATCTGATGGAAGATAGACGAAAGGTTAAGAACAGTGACATAGCAACATATAAAAGAGTAGACAAAGAAATAAAAAATGCTATTAGAAATGCAAAAAATGAATGGTTAACGAAAAAATGCACCGAAATACAATTACTACAACAAAAGCATGACTCGTTTAACCTCCACAAAAAAGTCAAAGAAGCGGCAGGCCTATATAAGCCTAAACAAGTTGGACGCCTAACTGACACTCAAGGAAACTTAATAATAGAAGCAGAGCGGAGAAGAAACACTTGGATGAGATATGTAGAGCAAACCTTTAGAGATGAACGACACAATGACACAAAAAACACAGATTGTATAACTGGGCCTCCATTTACAATCGAGGAAGTAAGAACTGCTATAAGAGGAACCAAGGATGGCAAAACTACAGGACCTGACAACTTTTATTCAGAATTTTTAAAGTTAATGGATGACAACGGGACAATATGGCTCACAAAAGTGTTTAATAATATTTATAATACTGGAAAAGTTCCCCAGAGTTGGTTGAAATCAACATTTGTGACCTTACCAAAAAAACGAAATGCAAAAAGGTGTGATGATTATAGAATTATAAGCCTTATGAGCCACCTACTTAAGACTTTCCTAAAAATCATCCACAAGAGATTATACAAAACATGCGAAGAACAACTAACACGCACACAATTTGGGTTTCGCGATGCTCTGGGTACACGGGAGGCACTTTTTGCTGTCCAGGTCTTGTTCCAAAGATGCAGAGATGTCAACTGCGATATATATGCATGCTTTGTGGATTACCAGAAGGCATTTGATAGGGTAAAACACGACGAGCTTATATCAATACTTGAAGAGATCAGCATAGATGATAAAGATCTGAGAATAATCAAAAATATTTACTACAACCAAACTACTAACATAAGAGTAGACAACCAGTTGACAGAAGCAATCTCAATAGAACGCGGAGTACGGCAAGGATGTATACTGTCCCCGATGCTATTTAATGTTTATTCTGAGCATATCTTCAAACTAGCCTTGGAAGAATGTGATGAGGGAATACTAATCAACGGTGAACGTCTGAACAACATCAGATACGCAGACGACACAGTGGTATTCGCAGACAGTCTGGAGGGATTGCAGATGTTGATGACAAGCATAACTGAAGTAAGTAAGCACTATGGGTTAGATTTAAATACAAAGAAGACAAAATATATGGTCATCAGCAAACGCCCAATCCTAAACACACAACGGACCATCAACCAACAAACAATTGAAAGGGTTGAAAGCTATACATACCTTGGCACCAATGTAAACAGTCAATGGGATCACTCATTGGAAATAAAACAACGTATAGCAAAAGCCAAAGCAGCGTTTACAAAAATGAGCACCGTCTTCAAGGGCCGTGATCTGCCGCTGAAAACCAAGGTCTTCATACTACAGTGCTATGTTTTTCCAGTTCTGCTCTACGGAACAGAGGCTTGGACACTCTCTGAAGCGTCCATTAAAAAACTTGAAGCGTTCGAGATGTGGTGCTATAGGCGCATCTTAAGAATCTCCTGGGTCGACCGAGTCACAAATAATGAAGTCCTGCGCAGAATGGGAAAGGAGTGCGAAGTGATCAAAACAATTAAAAAACGCAAATTGGAATACTTAGGACATATTATGAGAAATGAACAGCGATATAACCTCCTCCAATTAATTCTGCAAGGGAAGGTGTACGGCAAGAGGGGGCCAGGACGAAGACGAATCTCTTGGCTCCAAAACTTAAGAAAATGGTTCAACATGAGCTGGACTGTTCCGCGCAGCTGCCAACAAAGTAAGAATAGCCATGCTAGTCGCCAACATTCGGAACGAATAGGCACCGCAAGAAGAAGAATAATAATCTGACAAAACTGTGAAGTTTTGGACGTCTGCCTTTTGTTTCTTATAAATTGGCTATGGCCTACTGTTACAAATAAAGTAAAATATTAAAAATATCGAATTCTGACTTTGTTTTCCAAAACAAAATAAACACATTACATATTTTTAAAAAGCATAAATCTGTCCTATTTAAAAAATCATAAGTTTGGTTAATACCTCAAAAAACTTTTTAGAAAAAAAAACCGACTGCGCCATTGAACTCTGCGTAAAAAGCTCTAAGAAAATCAGTTTTTACCTTTTTGATAAATTAACGCATAACGAAAATACGAGATGTGCCTAAAAACGAAGACTTTCAAAATCACCCTGTAGATTAAAAACTAAGAGAGCCATGACAAACTTGACACCGAAATCTTTCGCGTACAAGGTTTCTAATTCTTGATGTGTTTGCGAGGTATTTACTTTATTAATAGGCGTAGTATTTTCTAACCCGTTATTTCTGAACTTTTTTTTTATTGAAAAATAACTAGGCCAGCGAGTAGCAGCTTTTCATCGGTGAGCAGCTTGGGCGGTGAGCTGGGAATATTTATTCAGGACGCCACTCAAGTCTTTGTAACCTTTTTTTTTGTTTAAACTCCAGAACTGAGAAGGCTGGTAAAGTTTAAATTAGTTGTTAATGGTAGGAAATAAAATGACTATGATCAGCTTTGACCAACACTTTTAATTGAAGAATTAAAATTAAATTGCAACATCCAGAAATTAAAAAAGAAATCAACTTAGGTTTTATGCGTCAAAACATCCCCTTGACAATTATATACAAATTATGTACATGTCAGTCTTTGGCCAAAGATACTTAAGTCTACACTTATATATCGAAATACGCAATTCTTACCTTAAAATTAATACACCGAATGTAATTCTGGAACATCACTTCTACAGATTACAGAATATTCATATAGTATAAAAATTTCGTTTAATCTTAAATTATTTGTAAATTAATTGTTACGATAAATTCCTGAAAAAAAAAGCTTAAAAAACAGATAAAAATAAAATATCTGGCCTTAGGTTATCTTCGGGGGACTTCTGTCTTCAACTGGCAACAAACATCCCTCGCTGAGGAAAGTACAGGCGGTAATCAGGAATATCATCATCACAGGCACAAATTCATTAGAAAAACATAATCGAAGCGTTGATCCGGGCCAAAATTTGGTATAAGTTTGGACCCACGGTAGGGCCTTAAAACAATTTTTTTTCTCAGAACGGAACCCAAGAGCAAAAAGAAAAGTAAAGATTTACCTCATTGACTAGAGGGTAACAGAAAAACACACCATATGGGAAATGTACTTAATGAAAATAATTTCACTACTTGACTAAGTCATGAGAAAATGGACAGCGAACAATATTTTTTAGCCAAGTTGTCAGTCCAATACTTGACCATATAAAAATTTATTGTTATTTTTTACTTTTTAGCGCACTTTTAGAAGTCGGTTCAATTTTTTTTATAAAAATTTTATTTTTCTATTTTTAGTTTTAGAATTCATTATGATATTAATAAATTATTTGAACTAAGAACTAATCGAAATTAGTGTACTTCGCAATGACTCCAAAGTGGCAAAAAAGTACAAATTTTATCCAAAGTTGTAAATCACCCTAAAATGAACCACTAAAAATTCTTTAGTTCTTAGAGTTTTCCAAATACCATTCAAATTGGGTTAAACGAATATTTAGTCTGTCATAGAAAATCCACTATCGTAAATTTCAAATTAATTTTAGATTGGTAATATAGGCCCCAACACCTTCCAATATCGATATTTAAAGAAAATAAATTAATTTTTTATCCACCATATGAGATACGCCATATTAATTTTTTTTTTAAATAATTTTAAATTCGTCATGTGTGACCCCGAAAACTCTCCCGTACCAACTTTGGTTAAAATCGGACAAAATTGATTTTTTTTGTTCGCCATATTGAATCCACCATATTGAATTTTTTAAAAATAATTTCAGATTCTTTATGTGAGGCCCCGAAAACTTACCCATACCAATTTTGGAGAAAATCGAACAAAATTGATTTTTTCGTCCGCAATATTGAATTTTTTTAAAATTATTTTAGATTCGTCATATGCGACTCCGAAAACTCCCCCGTACCAATTTTGGAGAAAATCGAAAAAAAAAGATTTTTTTGTCGGCCATATTGGATCCGCCAAATTGAATTTTTTAAAAATTATTTTAGATTCGTCATATGCGACCCCGAAAACTCCCCCGTACCAATTTTGGAGAAAATTGGACAAACTTAATTTTTTTGTCGCCATATTGGATCCGCCATATTGGATTTCTTAAAAATTATTTTAGATTCGTCACATGCGACCCTGAAAATTCCTCTGTACCAATTTTGGAGAAAATCGAACAAAATTGATTTTTTTTTCCGCCATATTGGATCCGCCATATTGAATTTTTTTAAAATTATTTTAAATTCGTCATATGCGACCTCGAAAATTCCCCCGTACTAATTTTGGTGCAAATCCGACAAATTGATTTTTTCGTCCGCCATATTGTATCCGCCATATTGAATTTTTAAAAAATAATATTAGATTCGTTATGTGGCATCTTAAAAACTCCCCCATACCAATTTTGAAGAAAATCGGACTAAATTATTTTTTTTTGTCCGCCATTTTGGATCCGCCATTTTGAATTTTTAAAAAATAATTTCAGATTCGTTGGGTACAACCCCGAAAATTCCTCTATACTAATTTTGGAGAAAATCGGACAAAATTAATTTTTTTGGCCGCCATATTGTAAGCGCCATCTTGAATTTTACTGCACAAATTTCATCTAAAAAAATATGGGACCACCACCACAACTTCCTTTACATAACGTAAAAAATTTCATTCAAATCGGTGCAGCCGTTCCGGAGCAATCGGTGTACATACATAAAAAAAATATATATAGTCGACGAATTGAGAACCTCCTTCTTTTAGAAGTCGGTTAAAAAATAAAGATGCCACACTGCTGAGGGATTATGCCGAATGCACCAGAATATAAAAATTTTGTATTATATTTATTATAGCAAAATTAAAAACGCTGCAATTTGCTCAACCGTTTAAGACGTTGCACTAGTAGGGAACGACTACGACCAGCACAAGTTAAATTCTCGAGCGCCCGTCCCCATACCAATAGAGTGGCTAGAGTCACATTAGTCAGTAGACACGAAAAACTGAAGCTAGTTAAAGGTCGAGGATCGTATACGTTATACTATAGGTCCAGTGGCTAAATGGTATCCGTTACCGATGTGATAATAATCCAAATTAACCCACCAATCCTTATTAATAAATATAAAAAGTTTTTTCTCTTCTGAACTACTCTTTCACGTAAATAGAATATTGATACCTACTTTAGTTTTTAAGGTACAAGTTGTTTTTGAAAATTTTCACTATTATAGCATTCAAATACCAATAAGAGTTAATTAAATATTACTACAAAAGTCCAGTCAAATTAAGATATATTGAGGTAATTTTAGTTCCTGGATAAATCATTCAGAAATGATTCCAGAAATGATAATTGACCTTTTTGCCAGACTGTTCGGTGCAATTTCTGCATTCGATTTTACACAAACTTCTCGATGAGTTAGGACATTAAATATAACTTAGAACTGGATGACAATGCAATATTAATCCATTTTTTTGGTCTAACTGTTTGTTTATTTGTCTGTTCGGTACAAATTTTCCAATTAATTTTAAACTAAAGGCCAAAAAGCGGAAAATTATTATTTAAATAAAAAAATATTTTTAATTTACTACGTTCTTAAAATGGACTTAAAAAAGTACAAAATAATTTCTCCTAGTACCCCAAGAAACGAAGCTGTTGCACAGCCTAAAAAACAGAAAAAAATATATGTGGTTTGCTAGTATGAATGTCTTGGATAAGGCAACAACAAGTGCGTCTTATCTCGTACTTCAAAGAACAAATACGCATCTTTTTTTAAGCAATTAGGCCGAAAAATTGATTTTTTCGACATTATAGAGAAACTACAGAATAAAGAGAAAATGATGTAGAGACGATTTGTGCGTTTTGACAAATCTACAAAATGACTTTTTGAATGTTAAAATCGCTTCATAAAGAAAAAGATTTTGCAAAAAGAACGTCAAAATTAACACTTCACGAGCTGGCCAAAATGAGGGTATGCAGGACCAGCACGACGGGGAGTCGAGGTGGGAGAAGGGGAAGTAAAGCCTCCATTTTTTTATGATCGGGTGACTCATCGAAAAAATAACTTTTAGCATATTTTTAACACTTTAGGACCACCCCCATACCCAAAAAAACATTTTTTTTCTTTAACTATATTTTATCATGTGATAATTGAACTACTATAACTACAAAAAAGAGTAAATTTAGAAATTATATTTTGTAAAAAAAATGCATTAAAATATCTGGTTTTTCTATATATATATATATATATATATATATTATATAAAATTGAAGAAGACCAGCAAAATGTTGGCTTATATTTAAACGCAACAAATTTTATTAATGAAAAAATTATAAATATAATTTTATACCAAGTGTCAGAAGCTGTTTGACTTCATATGGATTTTCTACATTTGTCCAATATTTTATCCATTCCTTCTGTATCTGCAAATCCCTGAGCTGCTGAGTTTTAGTAAACATTTAATGATAGGTGATAGTTTGCCTTCTGTTATATTCATCTAGTATGTGAAATGGCAATATTGAGGTAAGGTTAGAGATTACAGTTTGAGGATCTTTTGATAGTTGATGAATTTCACAGAAAGTGTACTTAATCTTTAGGTTCAATATATTTTTCCCCAACTTGTGATTGAAATTTTAAATCCCATGTCCTAATTGTGGTTTAATGTCGTATTGTCTGCATTTGATTAGGAAAACTTTTTTGTTATTCAAAGATGCCAGCTTGGTGTGAATTTTGGCCCATGTTATAAGTAAACCCACCGTAGCAGGTCCATAATGTTGTTCGATGGTATTGAAAAATTACATTTCTGTAAGTTTAAAGAGAAGGTGGTCTCGTCACTGGACTACTTAAGTAAAAGCCAACTAACCGAAATATATATAATTGATATTTTACAGTGCTGTTCAGTTTCAATCTTTCAATTTCAGTTTTGACGCGCTTGTTTTTGAACAATCCCTAGACTCTCCCGATTGTCCAATCTTAAACAATCAAAATAGGTTTGAAGGCTAGTCAATGTCTAATATACGTAATAGATAAAATCAGTACCCTCGATAAATCATAATTAAATGTATTTTCAATAATTGCAACTCTTTGTTCACGAGCCAAGCAAGATTAACAAAATTTTGTACAAATATTTTTAAAAGGATGACCGAACTAGGACACTTAATTGCTAAAAAGTAAAATTTTTGGTATTGTGAGGTCAAAAACATTGACTGACTTTTTTAGCTCAATTGGAAAAATGTTTTCTTTTCTAGCGTTAAACTATGAGAACTTAAAGACCAGAAATTCGCCATAATTTGAAATTTAGGCAATAAATAATTTCTCCTATTTCGCATCCACCTCTTAAGGCTTGCGCAAAGGTCATTTATCATTCCTAGTATCATTCCAGACTAATTTATATAGAAATTAAAGTTTCATCAAACATAGCAAATCGAGAATAATTTTAGGCCTTATTTGACTAAACTATAATGCATTTCATCCCAAACAGAAAGCCATCGCTAAATAAATATCCTGCTTTATCGGTCCATACGACATCGTGTCAGCAACGTCCTCTTTTATCATCTAGAATGATTAACTATTTAAAACCTGTAATGATATTGGATATATTAAGTCACTTAAAAAAAATTAAGAAGATATGTTATCACAAAAAATTGTATAATGTAAACGTTATAAGTGTTATTAAAAATGGTTGTTAATTGGTCTCAATAATATAATTGAACATTTATTTGAACACCCAGTATTTCAGACCCCTGTAATGTACCTATTACAATAGCACCTATACTCGTATTTACAAACTATAGAAAATATTGTAATTATCCTCGCCTTCAAACACATAGAAATAATCTTGCACTTACCTACATATAACAACTCAAAAAATCCAATTAGCTTTGAAAAAAACTTGTCATATGGAATAACTTCCACAGAAAAATAACTTATCGATACAAATTTAATTACCCATGCCGATACCAACAAAATTTGAAAATGTGCAAATGTGTTTTAGCGAAAGGGGCGAAATTTAGCGGAATTGGAAGGAACATACAGCGAACAAGTTTAAAGAAATCTTAGAGTAAAACTATTAGAGACTGATGCAAAAAAACTACAGATTTGTGTTGTAAGACCCTATAATAGGAGTATATGCAAAACTTAGCAAGAATCCTGTATTCCACCATTCCGAATAATTTCCAATATCCAAATAGTATAAATTTTTGAGTGCTATACATAATTGTAAACAAACTTTATATGGCCCGTTATAGATCATTTGAAAAACTTCAAAAAATTCATGATCTAAATGTGTCAGCTTTAGGTTTATTTTTGATTTGGATAGAGATACTCAGTTTGGTTCCAATAACTTCTCAAAATTTACAATTTAGGCCAGTAAACACAGTACAACTAAAATAACCAGTAGCTAATTCGACTCTGCATTAGCCTAATCTTTTAGTGTTTTAACAAAAACAAGTGTAGTTAGCCTCTTATTTCCTTAATGAATTTTTAAGTACTAGCTCCGAATATGTTGTTTACTAGTGTGACTTTATCTGTTTTGTTTTTTAATCATTTTCAAACTTTGAATTTTTTCTAGTTATTTCCGAAGCAATAGAAGAGTTATTGGTTACATCCAAAGGAGATGACTATATTTCTCTACGTTGGAAGCCGTCGCCTAAACCTAATGGATTGTTTAAATGGTACAGAATTACAGTCGGCAACAATATTTACACTGTCCAAAATACCACTACAAACCTAGCATGCCCGCTGTGGCCGGATTTTCTATGTCTCGATATTAAACCAAAATACATTACCAAGCCGACTACCTCAATTTCGGTAAACAAAAATACTCTATTTATATTGGGATTTTGTCGAAAATTATTTGAAATACCATGGACTACTGCACGAGGATACTAGAAAAAATATCTACCTGGACATGATAGAGAAAAAAAAATGACTATGGTTTACCTGGTAACGTTCTGTAGTTATCTTTTCCACTTTTGTGTAGTAAATTTAGCATGTCAGTCAATATTTTTATACAACCACGGGGCTAGAACCTTGAACTTTTCCAAGGCAAAACAGGTCAAAAATTTAGTTAAATTTTAAATCGGCATATTCCCTTATAATAGTATGACAAACTGAGAAGAAATCTCGTTCCTATGTGCTATCTCTATTTCAGTCTTTCTCAGTCAATTGGTGAACATAGACCTCACAAAAATTTTCCTTTATCATCTGTTATCGTTATCCATCTTTTTCCAGCTGCCTTCACTATATAAGCTTCGGCGATCTTCTCGCACTTCTTCTGCATTCTCTGATTCGCCATTATAGCAGTGTAGATCTGTCTTCCAAAGATTGCTATTCGACTGGCCCTGCCCGGCAATTCTTTTGGTAGCATTTGTTGATGGGAGAATGCATATATCGAATAGTTTTCGCTTGAAATATATTGGAAAGTTTTTTATGCGATCCATCCCAAAAAAATTCTCTTGGTTGTTTCTGCTGATAGTTTTACAGTATTTAATGACAAGTCCTCGGTAAGAATATTCTAGTACTATGGTAAAAAATTTAGAGATAAGGTATCTTTCTGCAGGCCTCCTGTTTGCACTGATATTTTATTTGTTGCCTTATCATCATCTAGCATTATTTAAAACTCCACATACTATAGTGTCGAATGTTTTTCTGAAGTCGATATAACTTATGTAAGTTTGGGGGATATTACATTTTTACTATTCTTTTTTTAATATTGCTTAATTTATTCCTCAGTGCTCTCGATATCATTTCTAGGATGGTTTTCGTATCGTTGTTTCCCAAATTTTAACTAATTTCCCGTTGTATAACTCTATAGAGGTGTTTGAATTCTTCATCATATATGTTTGTTTTTCTTTTTCGTTTTATTAAATTTTGTATGTTTTTATTCAGTTTATTGTGTTCTATTTGTTTGGTAGCATGCTTTATTTCTTGTCCTTATTTGTGTTGTTATTTCTGTTAGTAGCTTTGAAGCATGTTAGAAGTGACTTTATTCTAATATTTCTTAACTATTGAGAGTTTTTGTACTTAGTCATTGTTTGTTTCAATATCTAGCCTTGAGGCTTCTTGTACCATCATCATTACATTCAAATTCATTATATTTAAAGTGTGGGTTTTTTAGAATTTTTACTGTTTTCTTATTATCTTATTATCCGAAAAGTGTTACCTAAGCAAAACTAATTTTACTTTTACAGATTATTGGTATTAATAAAAATAACCTAACTACGAATCAAATAAACGAAGAAATTTTGAAAAACAAGGCGAGAATACAAAATATTATTGTTGAAGTCACCGAATCTGGTAAATATTTTAATTTGTTAGCCAGTGTTGTAAATTTCATTATAACGAGTTGACAATATATCGCCATTTTTTAAATATTAAGATAGGAAGTGAAGAAACGTAATATAATATAAACTGTTTAGACTTTCTACTTTAACGGAATATACCTATACGTTCCATTTGACTAGGCAAGTTATGAGCTCCGAGTCAAACAAATAGAAACGGCAATTCCGAAAATATTTCTAGTTCTTGTTGAAATGTCCCTTTAAGTTTTATGATATAGGAAACTGACTCATACATGAAAGACACTCATAAACACATATATCAAAGATCAGACCTGGCAAATCAAAAAAAAAAAAAAGAATTTAGAATATATAGCCCTTATTAAAATAATTCCAGAGTACATACCAACAAGTACAATGATAATTTAATAAAACAAACAAGTGAAAAGAATAAAAGTATGAAGGTGCTAAAAGAAAAATAGGTAATAATAAAACAACAAATAAATCAATTAAAGAGAAAATTTGGTACACTAACCAATAATAAAAAAAAATTATGAACACCATAAGAAAATATTTTGAAAAATTATAGACATCAAATGCTGAGACACCATCAAGACCTAAAATTTTTAGAAAATTGTAGAACAGACTCCAGAAATTTAAAACTTTTAGATAACATATAGAAAAACGCCATGGCACAGTTAAATTACACACAAACTCATAAACAGGGGTAGGTAATACGGAGATGCCATATCCCTAAACTATTCACGCCTGACATGGAAAATATCTTCAAAAACTTACAGTGGGAAAATAAAGGTGTATATATGGAAGAAAAAAAAACTAAAAAAGAACACCGCACTATATATTATAAGAAATGGCTCTGATGAAAATTTTCTTACCTTCGGAGAAAATATAGTTCTTAAGTATTAGAACAAAAGTTTTTTTTCGAGATATATGAAACTGAAGTTATGATTTTTAAATTTTCGTAAACCATACGTATGGATACCCTTGAAAATTTCAAAAACTAAGTGTTCTGTAAAAAACTTCTTCTAATAGCGTTGAGTTTGACACTGAGTTCGACCTTCAAGGTCAAGTTGATTTTTTTTAATTGAGAGCTCTCATTTTTTATTGCAGAATCCACATATATGATAAAATTCCACGATCACTGATATAGGTTTTTATTTAATCCAGAGGTTGTCTACATACACTAAAAAAGGCTACTTTCAGCGTTGCCCAAGCCGTAGTGGTTACTTGTTCTCTTTAGAATGCTTCTTCGACGTTAGTTCAGGTTAGTTCCCAGGTTTGGGGTGCTTTTTGGCATGAGTCCCCTTATTTATCAAAATTTTAGTATTATAGTATTTACTCATGAATAATGTCTGTGCGTCCATCAGCATCATTTCGATGTTCAGCATGGAGTGTTATCTTAAATAGTGCTCCGTCCGGATATTTAATATTTTCTTTATGTTTTGCATAACCCAAATATTGCAAGATGCTCGCAATATGTGCGCATGTACCTATTGTTCGCGTTACAGACTGGCAATTACTATAATTGGACCATCTTCATGATTTTTTTCAGTTTCGTTATTGTTCAAATTCTTGTATATTTGGGAATGTCAAATTTTTCAAATAATCTAAATCAAAAATTGAAAAATGATTAAAATTTTGATTATGAAGTCATCTCCATTGTACATGTCTTCTTACTAGGTTGTCTACATCAAATTAGGTCTGCATGATATTGACACTTCAACTGCCCAGTGAAGTTTCGTAACAGTAAAGGAATCACTTGCATCTTGCATTGAAAGCTGTAATCGTCCTCATCCAGCAACGCAAACATTCTCTGATCAACTCCTAAGCGATCTAGAAACGCTAATATATCACGATAATCAACTAATATCTTCATGTTGAAGCCAAAATCTTATTGCTTCTGCATCGCTTTCAAAGTCTTCATGGAAAATGTGAAATCATCATTTCAAGCGTCAGAAAAACATGACCCTAGAATTGCCAAAATATATCCATCAGGAACTACAAACAAACTGTCTATTAGGGTAATCGAAAATAATTTTGAGGTAATTCACGCTCAATCCCTGCTTTATGTTGCACAAAAATAATAGTAATTCGCAATATTTCATACATTACGACAGAATCACAAAAAGTCGAAAGGTTTTCGAATTGCTGTCTATTAATTGATGTAATACAGTAAAAATGTTCATCTGTCAAGTTATCTATACCTATGGGCCTTTTTTTTATTTGCTCAGACGTTCCTTAATTCTTGCAACCTTTTTGCTTTTTTAATGACATAAGGTGTATTTATAGCGCGCAAACCTAACAATAAGATATTATGTCTTTTAAATGATGCGACAAGGTCTGACATTCTTTCGTATATGAATATTTCTCTGGACAAATATGTTATTTCCAAATTGAATCAATAATCTATGTATGTCTTTCTCGGCCTAGTACCAGATACAGTCTGAGTTAAGACATTCAACTGTAAACAAGTTGTAGTTATTACAATTCAACCACATTCAATTTTCATCAATTGCTGCAGGTGAATGATGACAATCAAAAAAAAAAAAAAAACAGGAGAAAACAACGACAAGGTAAAAATTATAAAAATTATACCGAAATAGTATGCAGTATAAACATACCTAGAGTTGTTTAAGGATATTTTATTTCTCTAAAAATCGCAGTGACATTTGTTTCAGGTATAAAGACACGAGAAAACTGAAGAAAAATTTGCAAAACTTTCTAGGTCTCTTCTCGTAACCTCAACTCTGACCCTGACTTCAACCTTCAAGGTTTTTTTCAAGGTCCAATCGTTTTTTTCAAGTTCGAATTGCATTTTCTATGCAGAAATTAAAGCTATGGAAAATGTGAAACACTTATAGGTTTTCATATGAGCTAGAAGTTATTTAAAGATCAAAAACGTGTTCCTCGCATAAATCACGAAAACTAAGGATCCTGGAGAAAAACTTGGAATACAAAAGTTAAAGCATTTCTCCTTCGAAATCTTTTGGTGACCTTGACTTTGACCTAGACATTTAAGGTTTCCAGAAGATGCCTAAAAAAAAATTCTACAATTATTTTATTAAAAATTTTCCTCCAGAATTTTTAGATTCTGATTTATTTAGCCATGTCTGTATTTTGTATTTACAATAAAAAAGCAGGTTTTTATTTGAAAAAATTAACTTGACTTTGAAGTAACCTAGATGATTGCGATCAAGGTTAAACTTAAGGCCACTGGAAGAGTCCTACAACTTTTGTGTTTAAAGTTTTTCTCCAGAACCCTCAATTTTTTTCAAGAGTATCCATACTTGTTTTTCACCCAAATACTCGAAAAAAATCTTATTTTTAAGTTCATATATCTCAAAAACCATGAGTAGACATGGATAAACCTAGACAGCACAGCAACAGATAAAAAATCTATAGTGCAGGAGATATCAATTCTGAATAAAGTAAATATTGGAAAGCGACTATCTAATAGTAAGGCCAAGAGTAAATATAAACTGGATTACTAAAGGTACAGAATGACAAAACTAACCAAAGACACGGTGCATAAATTAAAGGTAGCATAAAGGAAAATGGGAGGTGGAGCCATGTTGGGCATTAATATTTAAGTTTGATTATGAAATACGAAGATTCGGCGACGAACCAAGGTAGAAGATATAATTTAACGAATAATAACATTAAAATAATCATGGGCAGGACATGTCACGGGATTCAAAAAATATCAGTAAAAACAATTAATTGGAGACCCTTAGCTGATAAAAGAAGCAGAGGAAGACCGTCAACATGCTGGAGAGACTATGCGGAAGGGTTTAACAGTGGCCCATATTCAGCAGTAGACTAGATAGGCTGGGTGATGATGATTATGATGATGATATATTAGAACCTATGGGTTTTTGTGCTCCGTGCCTATGAAAGCTTCTGTTCTACTACTTAATCTTTTCACTGAAAGAAATATTTGAATAATTACAAGAAAAATCAAAACAGGCTGGTTTAACAATAAATATAAATAAAACCACAATTAAGCAGAGTTTGGAAGAAAAACATTAACAAAACACTAATAGAAAAAAAGCGATAGAAGTTACTTTGAACAGTCAATAAAGATTGACAAAAATATATAATAGGAGAATCCGCCTGGAATGTAGTGCTTTTAGCAAACCAAACTACACCTTTAGAAACCAAAATAAACACCTTACCATTAATATTTAAATTAAAGTACTAGAACAACGCGTAATTCCGGTATTAATATTCGGAGCAGAAACTTGTGCGTCAATGAAAAAAATATTGCTGGGAACAAAACCAATAAATAGATACGAATACAAACAAAGATTAAGGATGATATACAAACAATAACAAGAGTAAAATAAAGGCTACGTGGTCAAGATGGACATCTACAAGTGGACATGGAGAACAGAGGAATGGAAGCTATGGACAGGGAAAAGAAGATCTTTATGATCCCTAAAACGTAGGTATGACGATACAGAAAAACGCCAAGAAAAAACTGCATAGCGAAAACTCAAGATTGAACGAAATAGAAAAGTTTGGAGGAGACATAAGTCCACTTGTGAATACCAGATGCTGCATAGAAAGATACATGGACTTACATCTTGTAGAATCTGAGTAACTGAATATTGATTAGATTATTTCATTAAATCACATAACATAATACAAATATCGGCAAGCCTCAAAATAAATCTAAATCCAAATCAATCGGCATCGATTTGGGGCCAGTGTTATGCAAATTTAAATTAAACAATAAAATATTTTCCAAAGCTCAACCTTTACTGCAATGATAACTAAGAAAAGGCATGATTTTAGTAGTGGGATGATTTCTTTCATTATATTGATAAGAAAAAAGGTATTATGAACTTGAAAAGAAATCAAAAAATTACATCACTTAATGAATTAAATTGCTTTTAATAAATTACAATTCCTTTTGAGATAATTTTCCTACTGAAAGTAATTGCAATTATTAGGAAAGTAATTGAACTACTCAGAAAATTGAAAAATCAATTGCTAGTACAATTATTTTATGCTATGTTGCAAGGTGTATTAACTATTATACACCAGTTAGTCAAAAATGTTTAGACAATTCATGGTTAGAGATAACAAACTACTGGATATAGTAAAAGGGAAAAATACAAGAATAGCCGTGTTATTTGGCGACAGTTGGTAATTTTAATAATTAACTAAGAACTTTTGAAAACATCAAAAAGCGAACATGACGTGGTAGCGAATTAGAATCTCGGACATGACAATGCGTTAACTAGTATAAATTGTGGAAATTTATTTCAATTTATTTAAATTTCTTGTATGTAATTAATACCTGATTTTCTAAAATTAAAAAAGAAAAAACGTCTTTTTGCATCTTCAATCGCTAGTGTTGTAATCTTTAACACTTTTGGCATCTTATTTTTAACAATTTTTTAATTTTACTTATTTTCCGTTGATTTTTACCTTTGCTTTTCAAATTATCTTTCCGATGATTTTCCTTACTATTTTTTCGGTTTTGGCTGCTTAATGATTTTCCAGTTTTTGTTATTTTCGCCCGTCATTATTGACGCCTATCATACTTTAGAAATATGGATCTATGTTTACTTTTTATTACCAAAGTAATTTTGTATTTTTTTTTTTCACCAATATTTTATTATAATTTTTCATTTTTCAAGTATTTATGATAAATCGGGTATTTAACACAAATCACAGGGAATTGCGGTAAAGTTCCCACCAAACCTCATACCTATGTTAGAAACCACAGCCGCACGATCTGGGGGTGTGCTGTGAATGAAGTTCTGATTTCAATGAAGATTTGTTTAAGTTTATTTTATTTCAATAGAGCGTACTGGGAATGAACGAAGTTCTGTATTTGGAAGATATTGTCGATATAACGCTCATCCATGGATCCAATTCATTTTATTTCGATTTTTATTTCATATTTTCGGGATTTCATGTTATCTTTATTTTTTCGTAATGTAATCCGGGTTTATTTTTCTATAATTAATTACCGGAATAATTACCTTGCGCTTTAGCTATCATCAACGCTATCACTATTTTCTTCTAATTCTAATAATAATAATAAAAAATAGTGACCCTATTTTTACATTTCTTTTTCCAACTGCGTTGTCAAATCCGGGAGTTTTATCTCTCTCTCACGTCACGTTGGAGATCATGTATTTCAGAATATTCTCAGCTTTGCATTGTTCAGTAAATTTTAACCTTTAATATTTGCTAGAACTTAGTTCTTTGGCAGGATTTTGACCAAAGCTCTATTTAATGTATTTGCACTTCCTTAAACTTACGAAACATCCAGGAAAATATGATGAATATGAATCACTTCAGCAGTATTCAAGAACAGAACCGTTTTTTAGTCACTGTACGCTGATATCCCTGCGTAGCTTATGCCGACGAACTCGCGTCTGGGATTAATTGTAGCCTGTCCCCCGAACAAAAATGTTTCGGAATTAAAGAAAGCACATAAGTTAAACTAGATTTAATCTCCAATATATTTATATATTTACCTTCCCGAGAATTTAACTAATTCAAATTCATCATTAATTCTCGCCGGTCTTCTAGACGGATTCCGATTCGTAATAACTTCTCTCGATATTTATAAGCAGAAGATTTTATGTTGTCTGAACAACCTACGTTTAGAACAACAATATGCCCTAAAACATGAACAATCTCGTGGCCCCTAAAAACCAGTTGTCTCAAATAAGTCAACATCCGAGGTTCTCAGAAAAGGACAAGTTTTCCTAAGTAGAACAACCTCCAATGTCCTGAATATTCTGGCTGAGATCTCTCTTTTATATTGCACCTAGCGCCACCCCTTGGAATCAGGTGATGTTCCGAAGCAAAGCACCCCCGTTTACTGTATGATTTTCGAGGTATATTTTTAATATGAAAGTTTGAGTAATATTAAACAGATTTATTAATATTTTCTCGTAAAACAAACGTGCATTTACAACATTCGTAGTTAATAATTATAATAATCAACGTCGCCAATTGTCATGGCTAGTAGTGTAATTACTTCCTTTGTAACCTCTAATAGTCAATTACCCCTTCCTCCAAAATGTTCGAAATATATTGAGCCAATTTTTTACCTATTATACTATCAGGTATAAGAAAAAGTAATTGGATTAAAGTTTAGCTCGTTTTGGTTTTCCCTTGGTTACTTTAATTAAATAACCGACAGCTCTAGTTACTTATTTTAACTGATTATTTTATGTATTTATTATTCCAATTTTAGCAATTTTGTAAAGAAGGTTCAATTTTTCTTTAATATTATTATTTAATACTATGGTGCTAGCTTTTTGCACTAACGCCATTTAGCTAATGATAAATTGATTTATTTTAGAATCCAAGGAACCATACGATATTAAGACTAAATGGATAGATCAAAATACTCTTACTGTGTCTTGGAAACATCCCAATGAAACTAATGGGAATTTAATTTTCTTTACCACATGGATTTATTTGGAATATGATAATGGCGACATTGATGAGAAAAATGGTTCTTACCCTTTATCTTGCAGAGAAGATTACAAGCTGGATTATTTTCAAAAGATAGAAGTGTTGGTAAGGATGATTTATTTGCCGTATAATTTAAAACCAATATTTGAAAGAGAGTAATGATGCACGAAATGATAATGATTGTTAGCTATCTATCTGTGGTGATGAGTTATTGATCACGATTCATTTCATCTGGTGTACTTCGTAAAAGGATATGATAGTGGTTAAACCTCAATTCCAGTCCAAAAACAAATCAGCATTGCAGCGAATGCCACGGACATGCCCTGTTGGAAAAAAGTTACCTTTTTTGACAAGAATGTAAGTTCCTCATGAAAGACACCGCTTTAATAATACATAGCACAAAATTGTAATTATTTAAACCAAAACCAATAATCTTAAGGTTGAGAAGCCCAAAATCTTTATGTTCTAAACCCATACTCTTTAATTTTATGAAACATACACATACGCAGATAAATCTATAGTTATGTAAATTTAGAGTGCACTCTAGCACAGCTAATATATTTAATTCTTCGTTCTTCTATATATAGATTCCTTCTGGAACTTCATGCTGTCATTTTCTTACTTCAGCTTGATCAATGAATTTATTATAGAGTATGCGTGACAACGGATATCCCTGCCTTGATCCTCTATTTATAGTTTATATGCTACATCCTTCCACTATTTTAAAACTCTTGAGAGCAGTTTTAAATTACTTTTATGAGGGTAGCAGTTTATATTTCGAGAAGTGATGTATCTATTGTAATGTTAGACTTTGAAGACGGAACATGTACTCAGAACGTCTTGACACATGAATGATAATTGTTTGTAACTTCAAAATTTTAATTCAACCAAAAACTGAGTGAACTCGTTAACAGTGTTCAATTTTCAACACTTTTTCAGGGTCTCTCTATTATTATCCAATATAGAGTCTTGCGATTTTCGTGAGCTTATGTTACTTTTTTCTTAAACGAATAATGGAATACACCAAATGTTCCTAGTCCTCTCAGTTTTTAAAATACGAGGCGAAATTGAAAACTTCCATTTACAAGTTCTCCTCGTATCTTGGTTAATATGTACGTTAATGAAAAAGCAAAAACGGATTATTGTTGAGTTTTTTTTAAGTAAAATGCTTATGCTACTCTTTTCTTAAACGAATAATGGAACACACCAAATGTTCCTAGTCCTCTCAGTTTTTAAAATACATGGCGAAATTGAAAACTTCCATTTACAAGTTCTCCTCGTATCTTGATTAATATGTACGTTAATGAAAAAGCAAAAACGGATTATTGTTGAGTTTTTTTAAGTAAAATCCACTGGCATACATAGTTTGTTTCAAAAAGCGTTATATTTAGACTTATAGACCAAACTTATCCTTTTTAAATAAATCTATATATTATTTGATAGCTCGATTTCAATTTCTTCAAGCTTCTCAAAAATGAATAACAGTTGATATTTGAGTTAACTAATAAATCAACGATATTGATTTCTTTGAAAATTTAGACTTAAATTAACAGTAAGTAATGAATATTGAATACATATCTTATTAATACTTTTCGTATCCTGAATATCATTTAGAACTTTGGTTTCAAGGTTTCTGTGGTCCTTTCGATATATGTTCATTCAAAAAATACCATTTTTACTACTGTTGTAGATCTGGATTACTGGATATACAAAAGTTAACGCAAAAAATTTAAGTAGGCTGTGCTTACTGCGGAAAACAAAAGCTTTATAATTTCTATCACAATTTGACAACTGAAAATTTAGTATTTGAAATAGTATGGTAAAAAGAGTTTTTCATTCGCTGATTATTTTTTTACAGTTTTAATAATCGATGGCTGTCCTAAATTATGGAAATTATGAGAAATATGACGTTGTAGTGTGTTTTTTTGCAGGTACTCGTATGTATAATCAAAGATTATTATAAATAACACTCTATAATAACCTTTGGTATACTATATATGTATTGCTTGCGAAGTAGTTTCTTAAGAACGCCATAGATCCTTCCATCAATTGTAGATGTAGGATCTTTAGCAATCAATATATAGTTTCCTTTTCTTATTGCTTCGTCAATCTTTTGATTGTATGTCTCAGCATTCATTATGGCCATGGCATCTCCTTTATCCGCTGATAAAATCTTAATACCGGAATCTTTCTGTAGGATAGCTACGGCAGTTTTCTCGTCGTTGCTAATGTTTGGTTTCGTTTCCAGATTTTTTTCGAGTCTCTTTTACTATCCACCTGAACTGATCTGCAAAAGCATCTTCGATACTGAATAATTATATCAAGAATGAGAACTGCTTTTGGAACAACCGTGAAGTTCAAACCTTTGGCAAGTAATGAATTTTCGGCTGTGATTAATAACATATGTTTACTATTGTTCTCTGACCTTAAGATGGTTGTTGTCATTCATATCTGTTATGGAATTTGCAAAGCTTTTTTCATGTATGCCTTCTTATTTTTTTCTTATCTTATCACAAGTAGCGTCACTTTTCCTAAGGATGCAGGCTAAGTCTTCTTCTAATGTATATTCTTTAATTTCTTCGAAGCGTTGCCGAATGCCCTCTAGTTGAGACTTACAAGAATTTTTCAATATCCTGCTTGCTCGCTGTCCTGGAACTAGTGATTTTATATGAAAACCATGGGGAATAATGCCTTTATTCCGTGCTTGTCGTTTAAACTAGATGTGTGCCTTATCCTGGTCAACTTATTTTTAGATTTCTCGTACCCGCGAAATTTCTCACTTATACCTAGTCCATACCAGGCTTTCAATATTTGTTCGAAGGTTATGGACAACGATGTTTCATGAAAAGTAGTAGATATCTGTCTTAATTTGGTTGTTGAATGTCACGACGTTTCGGCTAATGAATATCTATAGCCGTTTTCAAGTGTATTTCAAAAAATTCTTAAGCTACATAACTATTCATACTAAAAGTAAATGCAGTGGAGTACGACCGAGATGAGTGCGATCATGCGTGCTATGCTAAGGTCCATTTATGCTGTACTTATTTTTTTTTACTACTACCTCGAAGAGGTTTTCACACTTCTCTTATATCTAAAGACGGTTTACTAAAACAATTCAGGTTCTGATGTATAACCGCGATTTCTTTGAATTTCCATTTTCTCCAGTGTTGTTCTAGGTGTAGGAATGTAGTTTCAGACCATTTTGGGTCATGAGTCCAGGCGTGGTTAGCGGCACCAGATTTTCTTACTTCTCCACGAGATGTGTTCTTGTGATGCTCTTTGATACTTGCTTCATGGGTTGCTCTTTGTTTCGCCAACGTAAAAGTTTCCACATTCGCATGGTATCTGATATACATAGGACTTCAAGTCCCTTTGAGTTATTGACTTGACTCTGGTAAGCTGAGTTCTCAGAGAGTTATTTTAATTGAAACAACTATTTTTCTATTCTTCAAACTTTCTTCGAAATGCCTATAACATAAGGAATGTTGAACACTGATGATCGTTCCTCGTCCGTTGTCGATCTTGTTCTATTTCTGCGTTGTTCGAGAATCTTATCTATCAGATATACTAGTATCCGTTGGCTGTCAGGTCACTTTTAATGTGATCTATTCCTTTCATCAAGTTATTCTTGCAGTTGCAAAGAATCTATCTACAAGGTTTCCCTTAATTCTATGTTTGGTGTTGTTGGAGTGGTTAAATGAATAGTTTAGGTATTGTCCTGTGTGTGTGTGAATTTTCTGTAAAATTCATTTTGTACTTCTTTCTTCAAAGTGAGTTTAATTGTTAGACTAATATTGCTGAGATCAAAAAGAGAGTTTTGAAGTTATTCGTCGTTACCATTCCAGCTAATGAAGGTGTCGTCTACGTATCTAAGCCATAATTTTGGTTTCCTATTTGCGGCTTCAATTGCTAAGATCTCGAATCATTTCATAAAAACATTTGCGACTACCGAAAGAGCGAAGATCTCATTGGTGGTTAATCATCCTGGATGCAGAATTTTTCTTTTTCCTGAAAATAAGAATTGGTATAGCAACAATCCAGCAAATCCATGATGACATGTGGTTATAAAGATGTTCTATCTGCTAAGACCAGGTCTTTTTAAAGTTCCTCTCTTATGATTTTTAACGCCTCCTTAACTGCATAACATATACGACTGCACTCATCTCGTTCGTATGTGCATATACTTTTAGTATAAAGAGTTGTGTAGCTTTGAAATTTGTTCAAATACACTTAGTTACCGCTATATATATTTACTAGCCGAAAAGGCTTGATATTCAACAACAAAATTAAGACAATGTAAGTACAACAGATATCTACTACTTCGCAAGAAACATCGTCGTCTATAACCTTCAGGCAACGACTAGATCCCGGTATGGACCAGGTATAAGTAACAAATTTCGAGGCTACTAGAAATCTAAAATAAAGCTGACAAAAAGGATACCCACATCCAGTTTCTATGACAAGCACGGAATCAGAGAATAATACCCGATGTTTACAATAGAAAATCACCAGTTCTAGGATAGCGAGCTAGCAGAATATTGGAAAATGCTAGTAAGACATTAGGATGTTCCCAAATAAATTATCGTCATTTTAAAAGGGCAACTAGAGAACATTGGTCAACGGTTCGAAGAAATTTAAAAATATACATTACAGAAATACTACGTCGTCATTCTAGGGAAAACTGACGCTACCTCTGGTATGGTAAGAACAAAACAAGGAAGCATACATGAAAAGAAACTTTCCAAATACCAGAGCATATAAGAACGACAACAACCATCTCAAGTTCAATGGACAATAATAAACATATTTGTCAAAAACTTAACTACAGCCTAAAATTCACTACTTGTCAGAGGTTTGAAATTCGCGGTTGCTCCGAAAAAGGTTTCCATTCTCGATATACTTAGTGTCGCAGATTCAGCAAGTATCAAAGATCCATTTGCAGATGAGTTCAGGTGGAAGGCCAGAAAGACTTCACAAAAATATAGAAAAATGAAACCAAACATTAGCAAAGACGAGAAAACTGTCCTAGTAAACCTACAGAAAGTTTCTACTGGCGGATACAAGAAATGCCATAATAAATGCTGAAACATAGAACCAAAAAATTGACGAAGTTTTAAGGAAAGGAGAATATAGTTCTCTTGCTAAAGAACCTACATCTACAACTGAAGGAAGAATATATTGCGTTCTTAAGAAACATGACCGGTATATTCCTGACAAAACCCGGACTAAGTTAACGCCATACCAGGGCGAAAGTTGACATCTTTATGGACTCCCCAGGAAACATAAACAAGATATGTCTTTACGATCTATAACGAGTTCCCGAAACTTCCCGACTTCTGAGCTTGACAAGTTTCTTCTCCCAATCCTGAAACCATTACAAGGAAACACATAAGCCTAGGTTAAGAAATCGCAGCATTACAAAGAAATTGTATGCGGAATAGAATTGCAATCAGAAGACTTTTTATTATCTCTGACATGGAAAACCTGTACATCAACGTTTCAGTTAAGGAGTCACTAAAGATTTTAAGGAAGAAATTTGAAGTAGACCAGACCTTAGGAGAAGGATCATCTCTACCTCCATACGCTATCATGGACATGCTGGAATGTTGCTTGACTAATTCCTATTGTCAAGAAAAGGAAAAGTTCTTTATCTAGGATGGTGAACTAACAATGTGAACTTCGCTCGACTGGTATTCGCAAAGTTTTTCGTGAAATGGTTTGAGACCTTTGCAATTGGATCCGCAAATAGGAAACCAAAGTTATGGCTTAGATGTGAAGACGAAACTTTAATTTTCTGGAATGGAAACGACGAAAAACTTCTAAACTGTCGTTCTCATCTCAACAATATTAGTCCAACCATTAAACTCACTATGGAGAAAGAAGTACAAAATAAATTACCTTTTTTGGATGTTTTGGGGTAAGAAGTAGCAGACAAATTCGAACCTCAGTTTACAGAAAATTCACACACACAGGACAATACCTAATCTATTCATCCAACTACACAAACAACACCAAACATGGAATTGTAACACACCTTGTAAACAGAGCATTGACTCTTTGCAACTGCAACGCTAACTTGATGAAAGAAATAGGTCCCATTAAAAGTGACTTGACAGCTGACGGATACCCAGATGGATAAGATTCTGGAACTACGCAGAAATAAATCAAGATCGACAGCGGACGAGAAACGAAGACCAGTGTGGAACATCCCTTATGTTAGAGGTATTTCCGAGAAGGTTAGAAAAACAGGAAAACGATATAACATCAACATTGTTTTCAATCCAAATAACTCTCTGAGAAATAAGCTCACCAGAGTCAAGCCAACAACTCAAAGGAAGAACTGCGTGTATCAGATACTATATGAATATAACAACTTTTACGTTGGCGAAATAAAGGGATCTCTTGAAGTAAGAAGATACTCTTCGGGAAAGGATTGTTCAGGCAACCCGAGAAATCACACCAGCAGAATACCGTGCAGCTGCAGAATCTGTCGTTCGTAGGTGCATTAAAAAAGATGGTGGTCGTTTGAGCCAAAAATAAATCTCGTAAACCGAGTCGTATTTCCCATTTTTTTTAATGCTGAATGATGATCTTCATGTCGAAATAAGTTTTTTCCTGTTACAAAAACCGGAGACACCCAACTTGTTATTTCTTTTAAAAAGTGCACAATTTAGTAAATTTTGAGGATTTTTGCTCGGATTTTTAATTATTTTAAGGAGTCCTGGGACCTGCAAGGAAACGGTTTTACTCATAAACAAAGCGAGATATGAAAAAAAAAATTGAAGAGAAAAAAAAATCATATTTTCAATTGCTTAATCTAAAAATGTATTGAACATTCAAAAACCAGTAGCCTACAAAGATTTTTCCTCTAAATGTCAACTAAATTACACTCTGGAAAGCCACGGTATTTAGTAATTTTTCTAATTACATTGAAAAAACTCCTTATTGCAGCAAATAAGTATGCTAAGTAATATTATAATCAGCCAAAAGGTTTTGGAATAATTAGTAAAATACCAAGTTTTTCTAGAAATTTGGACACCTTGTATCTCGAAAATGAAGCAAGTTAGGACACATGCTTATAAGAAAGAAAAATCGATCTTGAACGTCTGGCAATTTAACCCTGAGTCATCTTGTACATATATATATATATATATATATATATATATATATATATATATATATATATATATATATATATATAAAGGGAGGAAATAGTCGCGACTGACTAGTCAAGAAACAATATTCCAAACTAGGTTTATTGGGGACGCAGTCTATTTAAATTTGTAGGCCTTGGTAAGGAGAAAACCCCTTTTTTGATTCGGTCAAGCTTTCGAGAATTTATTTATCTCTTCTTCAAGACACTTATAATTATTAGGTGACTCAGAAATGTGGTTTGAATATTAAACAAGTACACGTTTGAAAAACAGGGGAAAAACCCAACATTAGCACTTTTGCACTATATTTAAAGGAATATTTCTGAGGAAATTACAAAAATTCTAGAAAGTTCGAAAACTGTCAAACGTTCTGCTTGATTATTCCACCATTTTATAGTGCCACCTGTCATGTGTCAACCAGGAAGTGTAGTGAGTGGTGTAAGTAGTGGGGGAAATAGGGATACCGTAAACAGTGGTGTAGTCAAGCCAAAGATTTAGCAAAAATGCTTACACCACCCACCATACTTCCTGGTTGATACATGACAGGTGTCACTCTAAAATGGTGGAATGGTCAAGCAGGATATTTGGCTATTTTCGAGCATTCTAGAATTTTTGCAATTCCGTCAAAAATATTCCTTTAAATAGAGTTCAAAAGTGCTAATATAGGATTTTTCCTCCGTTTTTGAAACGTGTACTTGTTTAATATTCAAACGACATTGGTGAGTCACCTAATAATTAAAGTTTGCTATTTTTGCTAAATCTTTTGCTTGACTACACCACTGTTTACAGTATACGTATTTCTCCTACTACTTACATCACCCACTACACTTCCTAGTTCACACTCGACAGGTGTCACTATAAAATGGTGGAATAGTCAAGCAGGACGTGTGGCTGTTTTCGAATATAGTTCAAAAGTGCTAATGTTGGGTTTTTTCCCTTTTTTTCAAACGTGTACTTCTTTAATATTCAAACCACACTAGTGAGCCACTTTATAATTATAAGTTAGGTTAATACTCTAACTATTTAATTATTAATTGTTGAGATGTCCTGAAGAAGAGGTAAATAAATTCTCGAAAGCTTGACAGAACCAAAAACGGGTTTTTCTCCTTACCAAGGCCTACAAATTCAAATATATATATATATATATATATATATATATATATATATATATATATATATATATATATATATGTAGTAAAATGCGAACAGTAAATGCAAACTTCGTTCTATCATATCCTTTCCGTGTTAGAGGTTGCACAGTTTGAATAGATTGCTACAGAACACAATCTATCCAATTCCACCACCATCGAGATGATGGCCTACCTATACCACCATACCGAGAAGAAAATCTAAACTTACCCTCCCCGCTACAGTAATACGGCAGAAGCACATGTTTCGTCTCTACTAGACTCATCAGGTTACCGACATGCACCTGGCTGTGTAGAGGACAGATCGAAAGGAAGCATGCAAGTACTGAACGCTTTTTCGCCGACCTCTCGCCGGATAGCGTATATATGTTTATGCGGCCTTCACGGATTCCTCCGTGTGAGTTGCAATAGCAGTGGATACATCCAAATTATGCCGTTGTAGTGCTGAAATCACATTCAGCAAACGTACAACTATATGCAACTCCGTGTATAAGTGAAGTAAAATGCGAACAGTAAATGCAAACTTCGTTCCATCATATCCTTTCCTTGTTAGCGATTGCACAGTTTGAATAGATTGCTACGGAAGACAATCTATCCAATTCCACCACCATCGAGATGATGGCTACCTGTACCACCACACCGAGAAAGAAGTTGAAACTAACCCTCCCCGCTACAGTGATACGGCAGAGGCACATGTTTCGTCTCTACTAGACTCATGAAGGTACCGACATACACCTGGCTGTGTAAAGGACAGATCGGAAGGAAGCATGCAAGTACTGAACGCGGTTTCGCCGACCTCCCGCCGGATGGCGTATATATGTGGTTCTCTCTCCATACTAGTTTCGACCACCTAATGGTCTCATCTGTGGAGCTATAATGAACTGAGAGCAAATGCACCGAAAACAACTTAAAATCCCCATATCGTAAAATATCGGCAGGATTTTACCCCTCAGAACTTGATACCGGACTGTTATCTTAAACAGTATAAACGAACATCTGAATATACCCCAAAGCGGTACGAAATTATTAAATATAAAAATAAACAATTTCACGGTCTATGTATCTGGAAAAGTTATTTTATTTTCCTTTCATCTTGGAAAAATTCTGGGGGGGGGGGGGGGAGCAGCAGCTTATACATTCCTATTATAAGAGGCAGAATCGGGTCTATTTTCCTGACCTCCAAGCTTTTGTGGGAGTGATTGCAAGAAAAAACAAGTTGTCGACTGGAAGGGGGAGATGCCAGCAGCATACATATTCTCAGTACAAGAGGTAGAATCGGGTCTATTTTTCTAAATTCGAAACTCTTGGGGGGGGGGGCGATCGCAAGATAAACAAATAGTCGGTGTGTGGGGGAGATGCCAGCAGCCTACCTATTCCTGCTATAATATGCAGAATCGGGTCTATTTTCTTAAACTTAAAGCTTTTGAGGGGGGGGGGGGCGATCGCCCCCCCCTCCTTTTGATACGTGCCTGAGACATTGTATCACTCGAATTCATCCTGCTTTTTTAAAAAATGTAACGAGAGAATTCAACATAAGAACTATGAAACGTCTCGAAACTGGAGGAGGACACGCTGCAATGTATAGTTATTATAGTTAATGTAAATAGTTTTATTTAATAATTCTGTTCACTGTCCATTTATAGTTATCAATTTTGCTCAAAATTAATTTGATAAATAAATTTATTATAGATCTATTGTCTATGGAATGATATGGTATGTACTTTAGATGAAAAATATGCATTTTTTTATTTATGTCCAAAATTATATTGAGCTTTATTTTAGTGGCAAATAAATTACGTAATTTTTTTTTTAATTTTCAGTTATTTATGCCGACTACGTTTACGACCTGAATAAAAAAATGGAGTTTTGGAAATAAATATACCATTAGAATAAAGGTTTTAGTTAAAGTGTATTACAAAATTATAGTTAGATTAAATTTTTTTGATTCCTCAAACAGCAAAAATATTTTATATTTTTCCGTTTTTATTTTCAAAGGCCACACTATTTCTAAAATTGAATAATTTTACATAATATTAACACTTTTATCTAACAAAGTCAGCAAAAAATATAATTTACGTTTTTATGATTGCGATCTACTTTTTATACAGGGTTGTTCATTTTTTTAATGATTGTAAAGATCGTGCTCCAATTCGCTAACAAATAAGTCCAAACATGTACGGCGTGCTTATCAAATTACCAATTTTACTAGTTTTCTTTTACGTTCGTCCCGTCGCTAAATACCAATATGACATAAATTCTTTAAGTTTTAAGTGCTGTCTACTAATCTTAAAATTAACTTATACATTGAATTATATTATGACGGTATATTG
Organism: Diaprepes abbreviatus; assembly: GCA_034092305.1. Taxonomy (NCBI): domain Eukaryota; kingdom Metazoa; phylum Arthropoda; class Insecta; order Coleoptera; family Curculionidae; genus Diaprepes; species Diaprepes abbreviatus. The sequence goes on from JASJET010000290.1 coordinate 1,921,441, forward strand.
ATGTGCATATTTGTATGTTTGAAAAATATCGATACTTTTAAAAATATTTACACTCCTACACTGAACTGATTTTGGAGTAGAATTGGGTTTATACCTTTCAAAAATTATCGAAAAATTCGGTCGGTGCATCGATATTCTCTGTTTTATCCATTTACCTCTAAAATTGTCTTGAAATAAAAGTTAAACCAAATATTAACAATACTTGTTTAATTTTAGCCCATTAGCCATTTACAGTCACTACAGATATCTGTAGTTGCTCACAATACTAAATATAAATCATCAATTAAAAAGATATCAGTTATTTATCCACCAGTGCCTAAAAATTATATAAAACGTGTTCAACTAACGGATTTAGAAATGAAGATACCAAAACCTGATATTAATGTTTTTTTTGAAAGCTTATATGTCTTTGTAAGGCAGATGGATGAGGTAAGATGTGAATAATCATGACTATATTATTTTATGAGTTTAGACAGACAGACAGACTCATTAGCATTAGTTGGAAAATATTACAAATTTTATAACGTCATGTTTTTTCAAACTTTGGTAGCACCACAAGAAAATCTAAAACCATTTTATGGATTTTATACAAAATTTTATGGATAACCCAAATATGTGAAAAAATATTCAGTGTCCAATTTAAAAAAAACATTGTATTTTTATCTTGCTTTTCCATATCACCATATATAACCAAAAATAATTTTGAAATATAGACATTTTAATCTATAAATTTTCTATAAAATATTTTTTTCCTTCTTTTATAATAGAGACATTAAACTTTGCCACACTGTTGAGCCATTCTGTATATGTTGTTTTTGGCTTTTCGTTGCTTCTTTTTTCAAGAAAGTTCAATTTTGGGTCGTTTGAAAGCAACCAAAACTATATGATCGGTAAACCAAAGGTTATTTAGTTAGGCACCTTTTATACAAATTCCTTTTTCTTCCCATTTGACACTTTCAATATGTCGCCCATAACCAAAGCATACAACGGAGGAGCGATCATGTTACTCAATTTATACCAAAATTAGTGTTTAAAAGGATTTGGGGTCGTAAATTACAAATCTATAAATATATTTTGGAGATCAAGCCTATTGGTTTAAGTCCAATCAAATTACAGTAACGAAAGTTTTTTGATAGATATCATATTTGATAAGTAATAAATCGATGAACAAAATTAAACTAAATTGTTCCAGTTATCTTTGATGATGAAACAAATATGTAAAAATATGCAGTTGTTCATGTTATTCCAAAAATTTTATCGATTGTATGCATATATACACTTCTATATATAACCGCCCTTGTCTAAATATTTTGCATTATAGAATGAAACTGATAGCTCGCCAAAGGCTAAAAAGGAATTGATAAATATATACGATCTACTTGAAGCTGGCAAAGGAACAAAAATTAATGAAACTATTAAAATTAATCAATTAATTAAAATCTGTAGAAGAGAAGACACATATTTAAGTCAAGATGTCATCCGGATTGATGGACCAAAAGGCTTATTTAAAATTGGAACTATTTATGAAATTACAATTTTTATAGTGAATGAATTGAACGGACATAGGAGAGTGGGTAAAAATACACTAACAGGTAAGTTGAATAAAAATTAAGTATCACTACAAATTTTCTCAGCACATTTTGGCATCAGTCTTCGGCAGAGACATTGTCGCCATTACTCGAAATATTTTCTCATATCCAAAAATTAAACAGCTCCTTTCTTTTGATAGTCGAATAAATGGGAAAACTTGTACGCCAGAAAATTCAAGGAAGGAAAAGGTATTTACATTATTAGACTATATTATATTTATCACCGGAAAGCACTTCCGGTCTTATTTAAATCATCCTCATTCAAGTCTGAAAACCTAGAAACTGAGAATATGGTCAGTAAATATGTGTTAGGTACTCACCAACTGCACTTACTCAAGCGAAAGGGCTTATTTCAATCTTGCTATTTATAAAACAGCCTCCAATTCTTATTTCTTCTTCTTAGGCCCATTGTATCACCTAATCGATATTGAGGTTATACATTGTCAGTTGAATTTATTTTTGGCTGTTACAATAACAAAATTTTACTTTTTTTTTAATTTAGCGCTCTTTCAACACAGAGATCAGTTAAACTAAAATCGCAACAATTAAATCGTCGTAAATACTAATTAGTTTTTACTTTTTTGGGTTTCGGTCATATTATTACTTTATAAAAAAATTAACACATGTTTTTTTCTGACGTTTCGGTTTATTTTATTGATTAAACCATCTTCAGAGAATTACTGTAAATATGAAAAGGAATATGTAAATTTATGCTATATAAACTGAAAATTTTACTTTCTTACCTAATTTTCAGTTTATATAGCATAAATTTACATATTCCTTTTCATATTTACAGTAATTCTCTGAAGATGGTTTAATCAATAAAATAAACCGAAACGTCAGAAAAAAACATGTGTTAATTTTTTTATAAAGTAATAATATGACCGAAACCCAAAAAAGTAAAAACTAATTAATAACTACACGGTCAACAAATAGAAACAAAGTCGTAAATACTGAACAAGAACAAGAAACTGGCGACATTTTATATCAGTTGTCGATGTCAACCATATATGATTTACGAAAATATCGCATTTCAGTCTGAAAGAATATTTAATAATAGAGAGAATTTATTACAAATACGGAAAATATTTTATAGTGACTATTCATAAATTAGGGGATCATTTTGATGTACATAATCGACCATCACAGGCCACTATTGAAGATTTAATTAAGAAATTTATGCAGAAGTGTTCACTGAAAGAAGAAAATAACCTTGTTTATCATCAGCCTAAAATAGTGGTTTCCAATTGGTAGATCGCGACCCACAAGTGGGTGACTTTGACTTTTTGGGAGGTCGCTTTTTATCAATTTTAAAATCCAAAATTTAATTTAAAGGTCGAAGATAAAATGTTAATAATTTATTTATGCTTGGCAACACGCGAGATATGTGACATAATCAGAGAATAGCTGTCGCACGCATCTCTTTCTATGCTTGGGGAAATAAGACTAGGGCAAACTAGTTGGGTAGTTTGTAGCGATCAAGACATTCCGTTGTCTCTCGAACAGAAGTATAAAAGATACCAAGGTGCCAAGCTGAAAACAATCGGTAAAGTACTTTCAACTGATATATAAGCAACGAGCAGGAAACTGACTTCAGATATTCAGCCGCTAGTTTTAACTTCCTAAATGAATATAAGTGTACAGAAAAATTGTAGCGCTGGGTAAACTTGTTACCTAGTATTAAATATTGTAAATGAATAGTTCTTTGTTAATCTTGTTTGATCTGAAAAACGTTAGAATACCACTGACAGACAGTTACAAGTCTTAATCGAAGAACAGGCTTAGAAATATACTACCATTTTGGTAAGTATGTATAGGAAATATAAATAATATCACTTAATTCAAAATTTTCTAAAGATTATTTTGAAATATTTTATTTCTCAAATTTCAACGTAATGAAGTAAAAGTAAATATTCGGAGAACTATTGGAAATTTCGATTTTCCACTGTTATTATTAACGGCACAGGAAATACACAATTTGTTTTATGCAATGCTGTTGTGCTGAATTTTTAAACTCCTCATCATGTAGAAACAAAGCATTCTAAACATATTAACAATATACTTAGAGTTTTTAAATGACGTGCGACTGCCTTGGAACAACAAAAGTTAAATTTTACTGGGACGATCTAACGACAAAGCGAAGATGTAGTTCAAGCAAGTGGTGAACATAACCCGATCCCCATTATCCCCCCAATCCTCGACCCTGACCTTGACCTTGCCCCAACCCCCTTTGGCCCCGCCCACATGTCCTTGTGTTTGACCTTAAAAGTTCATGTGTGCTTTGTCCTTGGCTTTGACCTTGCGTTCAAGGTTGTGCATGTGACCTTGGCCTTGGCCGTGTCCGAGGTGACCTTGACTTTGTTGGAGGCCATCTTGGGCGTGTGACGTTGAAGTTAGGTTACGTGGTTTGGGGTGAACTTGAATGGTTTTATATAAGGTACGGGGCAGTTTCATTCATCAGTTGGCTCTGACTTGTATAGGTAATACATGTGTTAATATTTGACAAATAATGGCATTTGTTTGTGAAAATTGCGGTTCTAAGTTTACTAATAGTTATAATATGAGACGTCATAAAAGAGAATCGTGCGCGGCGAGATTTAATGAAGTGCCTGGAGGAAAACGGCTCCGAATTGAAGAGTATACATCGACGATTCCGGTAATTAATTGCGTTACATGTAATGTAGATGTTCCAATAAATCATATATCAGCGCATAAAAGAACACAACAACATAAAAATAATTCATGTTTGCCGGTATGTCATGGTGTGCAATTCGTTGAATGTGCCTTCAAAATAGAATTGCAACCTATCGGGTTAATAGTGATATGAAGCATTCCGATTACGTAATGTTCTTTGCAGACATTGAATCCAAGGTGGTGGAACTTGTTAATAATTTATTGCGTGTGCATCATGCTTTAAAAGTTAGCATGACAGCTGTTGGCGAGTACATGCTTCCATCACAAGAAATATTCAGTGAAAAATCCTTCAACACTGCTAATCAAATAATTAGTGTAGAAAGTGATTTGGATGCCGTTTACCATTCTTTCACCGAATTAATAAAAACGCAGGCGACAGAGTTCCAGGAGAAAGATTCAGGTATGGAAAAATCAAAACCCGATATATTAAACTGATTTTTATATATTATTTTTCTTGTTATAGGATGGGCTCTTGTGCGAATTTCATACTTGGAAGTTAGTATCAACAAGTATATGCCTATGGGTGGCTCATCATACATCAAGTTGCCGTATTCTATTGAAAAGAAAGGAGCTGTCGTCAATGTGATTAACAAGGACGAATTTTGCTTTGCGTGGGCTGTAACATCAGCATTGTTTCCTCCAACGGCAGAGCCTTCACAGAAGACATCCTACCCCCATTTTTCTAGAGTGCTAAATTTAACAGGTATGGATTTTCCAGTAAAATTATGTGACATTAAAAAATTTGAGGAAATAAATAACATATCAATTAACGTATACGGTCTGGAATCTAAATATGAAAATAATGAAGTAATACATGAAGTTATTGGTCCACTGAGGTATGCGTCAAAAAAGTTGGATAGACATGTAAATTTATTGTTAATTACAAAAGACTGTAGTAGTAAACATGGCGGTGAACATTTTTGTGATACGACTTGTTCAAAGAGTCATTATTGTTGGATTCAGGATTTATCACGTTTAGTTTCAAGTCAAATTAGTGGTCAACAACATAAAATATATTTTTGTGATGGTTGCCTCATTTATTTTAGTACACCGTCAGCTTTAACTTTACATCAAAGCTACGATTGTAATCACATTTTCACGCAAACACCCTCAGTGGATTTAAAAATCTGTAAATTTGGATAGAGTGTGCCGGAAAATATTTTAAAATTCGAGGGTATAGAAAAGCAAATGCGCGTTCCATTCGTGGTTTATGCAGATTTCGAATCTGTTTTAAACTCCGTTGAAATAGTAGAACCAAACCCACAAAATTCTTACACTTTAAAAAGTTTTAAACATGAAACATATTTTTTTGCTTATTTAATTAAATGCTCTTTTGACGACTCACATTCGAAATTTGAGCTATTTCGTGGGAATAATGCAGCTCAAGTTTTTGTGGATCGTATCGAGTGTGATTTAAGGGCTCTATATAAGACATATTTAAAAGACATTAAGCCTATGAAACCGTTAACGCCTGAAGAAAAAAGGAAGTTTAATGATGCTAAAATATGTGGTATATGTGAAGGCCCTTTTGAAGAGGGTGAGATTAAAGTACGAGACCACTGTCACATAACTGGTGCAAAAAGATTTGGTGCTGCACATTCCGTTTGTAATTTAAATTATAAATTACCCTCTTTTATCCCTATCATATTTCATAACTTAAGCGGTTACGACAGCCATTTATTTATAAAAGAGTTATGTAAATATGGGGATAAAATTGGTGTTTTGGCTCAAAGTAAGGAAAAGTACATATCATTTACCAAAAGCATTTATGTGCACGATTATTTTGATAGTAAATGTGGAAAAGTCAAGAGGAAATATTTAAAGTTGCGATTCATTGACAGTTTTAAATTTCTGTCAACGTCTTTGGAAAATTTAGGCAGCGGTTTAAACGACGACGATTTTATTGAAACGCGAAAACATTTTTCAAATATCAACCAATTTAATTTGATGCGTCAAAAGGGTGTTTTTCCCTATAACTTTATTGACTCTATAGAAAAAATGGAAAATACATGTCTTCCAAGTAAAGATCAATTTTATGATAATTTACGGGAGGAACATATTGCCGATGAAAGCTATAGAAGAGCAAAAGAAGTATGGCGCTTGTGGGGTGTAAAACTTTGGGGGAATATTCGGACGTGTATTTAAAATCAGATGTGCTATTGTGTGATGTTTTTGAGCAATTTGATCCAGCACATTACTATACCCTTCCAAGTTTATCATTTGATTGTATGCTGCGTATGACTAAGGTAGAGTTAGAGCTCTTAATTGATATAGACATGATACATTTTTTACGAAAGGTATACGCGGCGGCATAAGCCAGTGTACAGAAAGGAAGCACATCGCTAATAATATTTTTTTTACCAGACTATGACCCAACAAAATCTTCTTCATTTATAGCATACCTTGATGCTATAAATCTATATGGTCATAGTATGTCACAAGCATTACTAAATGGTGGTTTTCGATGGTTAACCGAGCGCGAAACTCTCGATTTAAATATTATGGCTGTTGGTGATGATAGTTTACATGGCTACGTTTTGGAAGTGGATGTGCATTATCCGACTGAGTTGCATGATGCACATTCTGATCTAGTAGAAAATATCATACCGCCAACAGAAAACGCCAAATTGCCGAAATTAATTCCTAATGTACAAGATAAAAAAAAATACATTATACACTATAGAACTTTAAAACAAGCCATCGCCAACGGCTTAGTGGTAATGCAAACCCATCGAGTATTACAGTTTAAGCAATCAAAATGGCTAAAATCGTATATTGATTTTAATACCAATTTACGTAACAAGGCCACCACAAAATTTGCGAAGGACACTTTTAAATTAAAAAATAACGCGATATTTGGTAAAACTAATGAAAATGTGGAAAATCGAAAGGATATAAAATTAGTAAGACATTGGGATAACAGTATAGGCAGAAATGGAGCTAGAGCACTAATATCCCGCCCCAATTTCAATAGTGGCTCGATATTTACCGAGAACTTTGTTGCTATACATTTGAATAAAGTGAAAATATTGTACAATGAACCAATTTATATCGGATTTTCCATGTTAGATATATGAAAGACTGTAATATACGATTTTTATTATAATTTTATTAAATCCAAGTTTGGCGATAATGCTTCGTTACTTTACACCGATACTGACTCGCTTATATTAAAAGTGTATACGGAAAACTTTTATCAAACTATATCAGAAAACCCCGAAAAATTTGATACATCAAATTACCCCGAAATTAATAATTTTAACATAATTAAAAATAATTCTGTAGTTGGTAGAATGAAAGATGAGTTTCCTGGTGACCCGATAATAAGTTTTTATGGTACCGGCGCGAAGGCTTATTACGTAAAGTCCATTAATAATGAATTTAAAAAAGCCAAAAGTATCAAAAATATGTTATCGAGAAAGACCTTCATCGGGAAGACTACCAAAAAATGGTTGAACGGGGTAGTTTGATATTAAGAAAGATGAAGATATTTAGAAGTGAATTACATAACATTTATACCAACATATTAAATAAAGTAGCATTATCACGTAGCGATGATAAACGTTATGGAATTCCCAATTGAAACAAAACTCTTCCTTGGGGGCATGCAGACATAAATTTTTACATAACGGACCCGGAAGAAAACTTAGCAAATTTAGTCACCGTGTTGGAATCATTTCTAAGTCAGGACAGCACGTAATCTGGAAAATCCATATTTCATTATTTGTATTGTTTTTATTACTTCCATTGAACATATAACATTAATATGTAACGGTAGTATTGTAATTTTTTTTTAAATAAAAAACATATATTCATTACTTGATTGTTTTTATTGAACCTTTATTTTAAAATTATAAATATAATGAAGTGTCGCCAAATAACAAACGGTAAAAGTTATTGTTGAAAAATTTGTCTAACAGTAAATTAAACGCACAGGTTTACGAGCACATGTTTAATGTGAAGCAGTTTTGTTGACAAGATCTTCCATAGTCTTTTCAATTTTCAACATTCTAGAGTTAAGTTTATCACGCAGTTCGTCTTGCCTAAGTTCATATATTGCAATAACAGTATCATCAATGTATCCTCTAAGTTCTTGACCGGTTTCAATTAATTTCTTGCGTACGTAACCTTCAAGTTGGTTTCTGAATATATCTTTAATAACAATTGTTGAGTCATGTAAAGCTTTCTGCGTATCTTGCACACACTGAGCAAGGTTATTATCAACATAATTTCGTGTGGTCGCATCGTCTCCTTCAAGAGGTTATGCTAAATAGCACAATCTTTTGCTTCCCATGTCGTAATCTCCATTGGGTGTAAGTTTAAAACCTATTCCTGAAGGACCTCGCATAAAGTTAAAATCCTTAAATTTTCTTTTGCGACCGAACTTATCAATAGTGTTTACTTCTGACATTGTTATGTGAGACTGATTTGAAACCATTACATTTCACACTAATATATGGTTCTATTTCATTAATGAACAGACTCTGCAGAAAAATATGGATTGCAAAACGTATTTTAGGTGATAATAAATACACATACAGATTGATTTTACTACTGTTTTATTGGAAAAAAAAATTAAAATATAACAAAAGATTGACTTTACTTTTTATTATTTAAAAAATAAAAAAATATAACAAACAAAAAAATTTAAAAATAAAGAAATAAAATACATGTTAATTTCTTCTGTACAGGTAAGCTTCTTCTATGATCCAATTTCTTCTCTCGATGGCATGTTCATTAATGTCCTTGAACTGGTAGTAAACTAGTCCACAAAAGCCGCATTGTATAAATTTAACCCTGAAAAGGTCAATGTAGTTGAAGTCGTACGTAAGATCATTCCGCCAGCAGATACCTTGTCTTTAACAATGATGACAAGTTAAATAAAAAGCTTTTTGTATATGACTATATGTTTTGGCTGCTTTACTGAGTTGTTCATCAGTTGGCAACATGATGTTTGAATATGTTGTACTTTTCAATCGCTGTACTCTATTTATGTGTTACTTTTTAAAATAACCTTGACAGGACCAAAAAAAAATCCTTGAAAATTGCAACCTCGAAAACGACCCTGGCATTGACGGGTACTTTGACCTTGGCCTTGACCTTGCATCTGACAAGTTTAGTACTATATTTATATGTTTTGTTTCTATTTGTTGACCGTGTAGTTATTAATTAGTTTTTACTTTTTTGGGTTTCGGTCATATTATTACTTTATAAAAGAATTAACACATGTTTTTTCTGACGTTTCGGTTTATTTTATTGATTAAACCATCTTCAGAGAATTACTGTAAGTATGAAAAGGAATATATAAATTTATGCTATATAAACTGAAAATTTTACTTTCTTACCTAATGTTAACAGGTGGTTCACTTGAAAAACTTACATTTAACTATTTTACTACTTTAATACATTATAATTAAACACTTCTTATTTAATATAAATATAAATATAAAAAAACTATTATTTTTTAATGCATTTTTTTTTCACATCTGGTTTGTTGTGCTTTTGACGGAGTACTACCAAAGGGTTTGAAAGTTTCTGGACCATCTGCAATTTTATTGCCCCATTAGATTCGTATATACATTACTCAGGTCATTTGTGTCCGTTCTGAAATTCATTGTACCGGGTGTTCTTTTAATGTGGATCATTTCTTTAATTGTTCTTTTTTTGTAATTAATTTCTTTGTCTAAAATCTCCACGTTGTTAAAATCGATGTTGTGCATGTTATCAATTGCATGTTTGGCTAAGGCGGTTTTATTATCGTTACCTGTTAACATTAGGTAAGAAAGTAAAATTTTCAGTTTATATAGCATAAATTTACATATTCCTTTTCATACTTACAGTAATTCTCTGAAGATGGTTTAATCAATAAAATAAACCGAAACGTCAGAAAAAAACATGTGTTAATTCTTTTATAAAGTAATAATATGACCGAAACCAAAGATTATTATAGCTAACGCTATAGCTATAATAATCTTTGCCGACACCCAAAAAAGTAAAAACTAATATATTTATATGTTTCTTTAAAATAACCTTGACAGGGACAAAAAAAAATCCATGAAAATTACAACCTTGAAAACAACTTTGGTATTACCGGTTACGTCGGCCTTGGTCTTGGCCTTGCATCTGACAAGTTTAAATATTATACTTAATGCATCGAACAAAAGGAGTAAAGGTGGTGTAGTGGGGGAAATGGGCATAAAAGCAGAGTTGCTGGCTCGAGCTCTTCACAGTTCGTCAGAACACCAAACAGTGCAGTAGTAAGTTAAAGTTATAGTGAGAGTTGTTTTATCGAAGATGTCATCGAGTGTAAGGTCTCTTTTGGATGCTATTGACGTGAGCTGCGGATCCCAACAAGGCATGTTGGAAAACATCAGTGGCTTGGAAGTGTTCGCAAATTGGAACAGCAGGGAGCAAGAGGATGCCGAAGACAAAGCCCTGAATGATGGTCGAGAAGAAGAGTTGGTGCAGTCGGCTGCGCAATTCCTTGAATGTTGGACAGAGGAGAAGGAGCCTAAGATCAACGTCATTAGTGATGTGGCTGTGCGAAAAGCATCGCGGCCTAACAGGGAATCTTCTCCGAAAGCTTCCAAGTTAAAGAAGCTTTTGACTATGCGGAAGTCGGAAATCGCCGATAAAAAAACGTTTTATTCGGCGATTAAAGGTGTGGGGCAAGGAAAGAAGAAGTTTAACTTTAAGCGTCCCTCCACCCCTGTTCCATTACCTGACTTCCTGGAAATATCGCCGCAAGAGCCATTGTCCGTAGAAGTGGAAGTAATCGAAGGCCCCGATGGACCAACGCCACCAACACCTGCCAGTGTAGAACAAGAAGTAGTGTCGGAGGCGAAGTCTTCCCCAGCGCCACTGTCACCGATATTGGGATGCCGGAAGCCTATGAAGAAGCGGTTTAAGCAGTGTTTTAAAGGCGATGAAGTTTCCGCTGCTTCGTAGTCGTCGTCGTCGTCTTCACCAAATGAAACCGCTTCTTCTTCTTTAATATGTTCCGAGACATCTCAACCGGAGTGGGTTGAAGACTTCACCAACTCGCAGAAGAGCAAACTGTCGGACATTTTTCGAATGAAAAAAGTAAGTGCGTGTGAAAGTGACATTTTAGAACTGGAAAGACAATTAGAATTAAAAAAGATGGAATGTGTGCGATATAAAAGACAATTAGCGGACTTTAATAGATTTTGTAGTAGGTGTTAGGTAGTTGTAGGTATTAGCTTTTAATTTATAGTATTAAGTTTGTAAATATATATATATATATATATATATATATATATATATATATATATATATATATATATATATATATATATATATATATATATATATGTATATATATTGTAGTTAATAAGAAAAAGTCTTTGATCAGATTTTTATATTTTACAAAGAGAATAAAAATGACTTGAAAATATATTTTCTGTGTGTTATTTCATATTGGACCTTTCCCACATAATATTAGGTAATAAAAAGAGTGAATAATCCACTAAAACTACGCAATAGCAATATTTGTAAATATTTTTTGATAATATTTACAAGTATGCTAAAACAAGGTTCGGTTTAAGAAGTTAAGGTTCTGTCGCCAAAACTTCTACTACTTTGCATATCAATATTGTATGGTTTTATGAAAAAAAAAACATATAATATTGGTTATCAAGTATTATAACCAACTAAAACTACGATCAAAGTATTCGTTTTGTTGCAAAAAATTGCGACTCTTCATTGTGTTGTAGAGTCGCACGGCCCGTCATCATCAACGGCGGTGGTGACGGTGCTATCCTCTGTGTATTCAACTATGAACCGCCAGAGTTCTTCCCATCTGGGATCGTCCAACTCCCATTCAAGACAATCGTCCGTGGTAGAATCTACCACAGGGCATTAGATGGGTTGCTGTTCACGGTCAGACATGTTGAACTGATATGATTGTAATAAGTATTGGTGGTCGTATATATAGAGACAAATTAGTGGTAGGGGTGAAAACAAATGTCGTATTACGTATTGAGACAAAAGTTGTTTGTGGTCTCAAATACGAACGAACGATTTTGCTGGGTTCCACCAGCACCTAAACTTTTAATATTTTGTATCTAATATTGTATATTCTATACATACAATATGAGTAACAATGTACTAATATGAGCTAAAACTACGATCGAAGTATTTTGTGGTTCTGAAAAGGACCGTTGTTGTGTGCCCTTAAAAAGGGTCAGGGAGAGTGTGGGGCTTATGGTGCTCAATCCTCGCTGGTCAACCACCAGCTTGACAAATCACAGGGGCCCTGCGGATCGTCGGGAATGGGTGATGCTGGAATTTCCAGCACCGCATCTTCCGTAGAGTCCGGCTCTCGCTGCGGCGACGGAGTGTCGAGTCTTTGTGAAACCCAATCGCCTGCATCGTTTAATTCCACGAGACCAGGATCGTGGTCATACAGCAGCGGAATCGGCTCATCCAAGTCGTCCCAACGTAGGACGTCAATTTCGAAATCCACCTCATCGTCGTCGAAGTCCTGCAGGTCTCCAACGTTGCCGACGACGGTGTTCTCGCTAAAGATAGATGAGCCTCTGCGGGTCTTTCTTCCTCCATGTTCTTCGTATGAGAGTGTGTCGCGTAGCGCGGAGTCGGCACAAAAATAAACCCTAAGAACCTCCCCTACAACTTCCACATATTCCCGTTCCGCGCTCCAGCTTCCTAACTCGAGAATTTCAATTTTTTGGTCTAAATTTTTTTCATTTTAAAGATTTTTCGAATTTTTTTCAATTCACCATTGCATTCTCCTCAAAATTCTAGGTAATTAAAGTCCTTTTATTTTTTTCTCTATCTTGGACGGTTCCCGAGCTACAGCGCTTTAAAAAATCCAAATTACTAACTTACTATAACCCTTTTCTTCAAATTCCATCTTTCCGAATTTTGAAAAATACTTTCTTATATAGAAAAAAATTCTCTTTCTAATTTCCTAATATTGTTTTGCTCTAAAGCTACAACTTTGGCGCGCATTCACCATTATTCAATTTTTTTTATGAAAAAAATAATTTTTTTTACGTTTTTACTATCGGGAAAAATGCCTACTTATAGTACTCGATTTCCTCTATAATTTTTTCCTATAACTTTTTCCCTATTCCTAACCGTTACTTTCCTACAAATTTTCTAAATCGTTGTTTTCATATTTTGCTCTAAAAAAATTTTTCTTGCGTTATTCAAGTTCTTTTTTCCACTTAATAAATCACCATTATCTAAAGTTCCGTACTCCTTTCTTTAAGGAGTGGGCTTTTCCGTCTACTTTTTTTTTTGTTAGGTTTCAAATAAATGTAAAACTACTACTTTACTCATTACAAATTTATTGATTCAAGTACCTTATTTTAACATTATTTTGTGTTACATATAATAGATACATTATAATATAGATTTATTGGTCACCGAATCGTTTAATACATTATAACATAAAAGTGAGTCGTAAATAACTAATGCGTACACTTTAGTGTCTTTGGGGAATTTATTCTTTCACGTTTTGAACTCCAATTTCACATCCACTGTCGACGATTTAATTGCCTCTGGTTGATGACTGCAATTGATAATAAAAACGGGGTTTTTCATATATTCCGCGAACGTTATCATCGGATCGTTTATTTCGCGCCCGTAGTAGCTGCTTTGGAAGTTTTCGTAATTGTAATAGGCTGCTGCGTACATTTTCTTGGCGAAATCTAAATTCCATCTTTCGTAGGGATAAACGGTTGAATTCAGATACAGTTTAATGTCGCATACTTCGGCGTGGGCAAACTGAGTTGCGTTTTTTTCTTTCGTGTCGCAATTATTGCTGTCTTGAAACCCGACGATTATTATAGCGCGGTCTTTCAAGACTTGTACTAGTTCTCAAGGCCCACACGTCGGAAGATGTTTGTCTTAAAGCTGGTAATTCGTACAGATCCCATTTACGATATGCCATTTGAATACTGGCATTATTTCCACCTTTATTAATGCGAGACAGTATTTTCAATTTTTGCTTGTCGTCTGGAATGATGTGGCGAATTTTCCATTCGATTTTGTCGATTCTAATTTCTGCCTCTACTTCGCCGACGTAGCAATTGGTAAAAGTGCGAGCTATAATCATAATAAGCACTTGTTTTCCGTTGAAAACACTTTTTGCATAATCTTCGGCGAATTCCATAAGAATACGTTACTTGCCGTGTCTACGATATCTTGATTTGCTTCGTCGAGACCCCATCCGCACATCATGAGAGATCTTTGTTGCAAACTTCCGAATAAAACCACTGTTTTTAAGATCATCGTAACTAGAGGTTTATGAACAACGATGACCTGCTCACCTCCCATCTCGTAGCGAATTTCATCGAACAAAAATGCGAGGGCATTATTTGATAAAAAACACAAATTTAAGCATACGATTATTTAAGAATTTTACCTAAAAAATTTAAGTTTTCCATGGGTGACATTGTGCGTATTAGCAAGTACAAAAGCGTATTCGAGAAAGGATATACGCCCTCTTGGTCAACCGGATTGTTTAAAGTTGTAAAAGTTAACGTTACAAATCCACCTACTTACTTGTTGGAATCGTTAGAAGGTCAGCCTATAAGAGGGTGTTTTTACGAATCAGAACTACAAAAAACAAGCAGTCCTGGCGTTTATCTAGTAGAAAAGGTCCTTAGACAACGCAAGAAAAATCACACCGATCAATTATTTGTCAAATGGCTAGGATTTCCCAACCACTTCAACTCTTGGATAGGTAAAGCTAATATTGTTTAAATAACATATTGTATGACTATAATTTTAATTTAAAATGTAAAATAAATAAACAATATATTGTAAAACAAAGTTTTTTATTTCAATCTTTATCATTTAAAATAATGACAATAAAACATTATACACATAAATAACATTTCAATATTCTTGGAGGGAAGGTCCAATTCACCGACAACTACGACTTTATCTTCAAGGCAATGCCACTCGGAGTGCGTTCTACTATTCTTTAACATGCTTTCCTTTTTTTTTAAGATTTTTTTTTTGAAGTCGAGCCATACGACAGTGCGCTTAATGAGTCATTTAAAGTCTGGTGAGAGAGTATTTTCTGAATAACTTCAATTTTTGTTTTCAGCTCACTATTATTTTGGTATATCATGGGGAGGAGATAATTGTTAAATATGTCTCATATTACACCTGCAAAATTGTAAAACTTTCTATTAACAAAGTGTTTTGTCACAACATCGTCATCATCTTTAGGTTCGCCTAAGTTGGTTATGATCTTTCCACCCATATCATACTGCCCATCTGCTGTAAGTTTAAAACCAATTTCTTGTGGCTCAGATAATATATGATATTTCTCATTACATTTCTGACGACCAAATTTATCAATTATGTTGTTTCCTCGACTCATTTTCAATCTTTACTAAACTATTTTATTTTTATTTGCCCTACTTATATTAAATATTGCAGCTGAGAAAAAGAAACACTGACTATGACCTACTGGGTTGGTATGTTTATAAAAGAAATAAAACAAAACTGTGATTGTAACAGATATTTATTTACAGTTATTTAATTGCACAAATACAAAAATTATAAAAAATTAATTTTCCATGTCTTCATTTTCGTTGCTCAAAATTCTATCCCATCCGATACTATTTCGATCGTCAACATCTTGGGCTGTTGCTATTGCAGGAACCAATTCATATTTTGCAGCAAGCTCACCTGGTAAATGTGGAATATTGACGAGGTATTCTTTTAATTCTTCTTCAACCATTTCAGCACAAAATGTATCCATGTCTATGGAACCATATAAAAATTTGTCGCACAAGTGTGCCCCAGCCATAAAATTGATTGCATCTCTGATCTCGTTCTTATATTGATCTTTGGTTGCATCAATATGCGACCAATCATTTGCACTATCTAACATATCGTGAGCCATATTTCTTAATTCTCTCCCCAACCAAAATATGTATCTATCTACACATTCGTTGGAGGTCGTCGTCGTCGCATCAGCAGACATCTTTAACAGAAATAATGAACACGCGTAAGTATTCTGACATGTGCAACTATATTTTAAATTTAATTACATCCTTTTTTTTCAAACAATTTACATACAATTTACTCCAATGAGTCAAAACGTAATAATGTTCGACTATTGTTTCCAAAAACTCTAGTGCCTTGCCCCAAATAAGTTAGAGTGTATTTACCTTTAGTTTTACTCATAATATCTACAATATCGTCAGATAGTGTTTCGGCCACACGTTTTGGCAAAAAAGTCTCGAATGTGTTATTATCACCGTCATCGTGTAAAGCCTCTAGAAGAGTTTTGCCAAATCGTGTAGTCATTGAAACCATCTTTACAATTTTATACACTTTGCCTACAATCATTTCGGTAACCTTTTTTCTCTCTAAAACCTCGAAATCTTTGCTGAACATTTCATTAATTTCATCTAGAGTTTCTTTTGCAATACTCATTATTGAAAAAATGGTATATAAATCCAAAAATTACCGTGAATATAAAAGCACTTTCAGAACACTACACGAACACAATATTTGATGTATATGCCACTGATATCTGCGACTGTTTGAAGTCACTTCTTTTCCCACTAACCTTTATAGCGAGTTTTCAAGGTTGAATTGTAACAATGGTGGGGGTAGCTTAACGGTAGAAATAGTAGAAGGAGTATTCAAGGTCAAATGACGTCACACATTTAAATTGGTATAAGGATAACTTCAAGGACAAGATATAATGAAACAAATAACTACATTTTATGTACTTTATTGATTGACATTTTTCTGCCGTTCTTCTATACGTGTAACATTATCACCTAAACCTAATTATCTCAATTTGTTTAATAATATTTGTTCGTTTTTATTTCTTAGAAAATTCTTACAAACTATACTCGCTAAAATATACACTTCGGCATGGTCCATATACTTAAAAAATACACTAAAATCCCGAGCCTCCGAATCTTGCATTTCAAATGCGTAAAATTCCGAACAGGCTGCAGAAATTAGAAATTCTTCGTACATTTCTCGCACTAAACTTTCCATATTAACTAATACTACGTTAAACTTAAGTCCTACACTCTAATTTCACTTAACACAACCGGATCTGTAATGAAACTAATCAGTTTTTCCAGAGAGGCACTAAACCCCAACTTTTTTATTTCACGAACAAAGTTGTAAATTTATTGTTTTGCTGCAATATTTACGACATGCATTCGCAGCCTTTTCATATTCAAAAGCCAAATCACAATAGCGCGACGCCCATTCTGGTCGACTTTTCATTGAATCATTGAAATAATTACTAGCCATTTCAGTGAACTTATTGCCCAATTTTTTTACTGTCTCTTGCAAAGCACTATTCATATTATTCACTTATTTTTACACTCACGACACTTTTTTATTGCTGGTGGTGGCTCATCTATATAATGACGATATATTTGTTCATAGTGAATGTAACAGGGTAAGCTTAACTGTAGTTCCTTGTCACACCGATATGGCGCTGGCAGCTTATCCCAAATTTGCCGTAAACTCAGCGTATCAACGTAAGTTTTTATAGATTCGAGAGGAAAAAATGCTAGATCCTTTTCTTCAAAATCACACAAACTTTTTAAATTACTCTGATATAAACAAATTACTCTGCCGACTTGTTCTATAATTTTTTCTTTAGATAGTTCCGTATCTGACATTTCACACTGATTGAATGTAAATAGACTCACACAATTTTATAGAACAATTTGCAAGGTCAAAATCATTTCAAGATCATCCCACACTATTACAATGCACAAATAACTACTTCAAGGTCACATACCCAACATGGCTTTCAACAAAGTCAAGGTCACCTCGGATACGGTCAAGGTCAAGGTCACACACAACCTTGAACGCAAGGTCAAGGCCAAGGGCAAAGCGTGCGTGCGCTTTCAAGTTCAATGACATGGACATGTGGACGGGGCCAAAGAGGGGTGGGGGCAAGGTCAAGGTCCAGGTCGAGGAGTGGGGGGATGATGAGGATCGGGTTATGTTCACTACTCAACCATAATATAAAATTTCTCTAAAAGTTTCAAAAAACAAAAAAACCCATACAATTTCCAAAACTCTTATCAAACCCTGTTTATTAAAGTCCATTAAGCTAATTCTTGGAGAAGCCGAAATGATTTTTAACACTTATTCCAAGCACTTTCAGGAATCCGGATAGCCTGTGGCTTCTATAGTATAGCTATGTTATATGACGGGTTCTGGTATAAAAATTTAGTCGTCAGACAACAGAAAGGCAAGTTAAAGTTTCAACGGAAATTGTGTGTGGCACGTACTTGTTTGCCTTTAAGGGATAATTTGCACCAGAGTACATATAAATAATAGCGGGCAAAAAAATCAATTTTGACCGATTTTCTTCAAAATTGGGATGGGATAGTTTTCGAGGTTGTACAAAACGAATCTAAAATCATTTAAAAAAAATTCAATATGGCAGATCTAATATGGCGGACAAAATATCAATTTTGTCCGATTTCTTGAAAATTGGTATAGTGGAGTTTTCGGGGTCGCACATAACGAATCTAAATTTTCTCTAAAAAAATTCAATATGACGAATCCAATATGGCAGACAAAAAAATTAATTTCATCCCACTTTTCCCATAATTGATATGGGGAAGTTTTTGGGATCGCAGATCCAATATAGCGTCCTAAAAATTTCACATACTTAGATTTCCTCCAAAACTGATGTAGGGGTTTCTTGAGGGTATTAATTTTAAATTTAAAATTATTTTTTCAGGATTCAGTTTGGCGAATCCAATATAGCGGACTAAAAGCTTTACATTTTTCGATTTTTTTCATAGGTAGGACTGGATCGTTTTTGAGGATGTAAATAGCGAATATAAAATTATTTTAAGAACATCTAATATGTCAGATCCAATGCGACAATCTAGAAAGTCTAAATTTTCGGGTTTCATCCAAAATAGGTTTTTTTTAAGGGTTTTGGTTTAGATTAGATTAAGACGTGAGAATTATTTTTTTTAAAATTCAATATGGCGGATCGAATATGGTGGTTTGAAAATTTTACCTTATTCGCATTTTTTCAGATTTGGTATTAAGCGGGTTTGGGGTCGTATATTACGAATATGAAGTTAACTTTTTATAAGTTAATATAGCAGATATAATATGAGGGACTGAATATTTTACATTTTTGCTTCTTGGGGGCATATACAAACTCAACATGTAGGATAAAGTATACCGGGTTAAGAAATTTACGTCTCAAGTTCTTTAGATATCGATATTTGAATCGAAAAATAAAATTTTTATAAAAAAATTGAACCAACTTCTAAAAATGCGCTAAAATGTGAAAAACAACTATAAATTTTTGTATGAAATTGAAATTTTTGAAGTCGGCACCAAATTATTTCTAAATGAATCAAATGACTCGGAATATGTACACACTATGGTAAGAAATCAATTACAAATAAAGGATTTTTAATCTGTTTATGCTAATCACATTTTGTCAGGTAATAGTTTGGCGCCGACTTCAAAAATTTCAATTTCATATAAAAATTTATAGTAATTTTTTACTTTTTAGCGCATTTTTAGAAATCCGTTCAACTTTTTTTTATAAAAATTTTATTGGATAATAAAGTAGAGTTTTTAATTATATTTTTAACAAATATACCACACTCCATGTCAAAATGAAAGGGCCATCTGGATTTTGCGATTTTTCGTTAAAAAAACAAAAGATAACTTAAGGATATATTTTCAAATAATTTGAGTTTGTCATGATACAAAAAAAATCAATTATTTGAAGGAACACAATTTGAGTATCGAATTTGGGATACCCCGTACATCGAATACATTTGATACTGTTCCAAGTGTGCTATAATTCCTCTGTGACGCCCCGTCATTGTTGGAGCACCATCCGTAGCAGGTGACAAAATATTATGACTAGGATTTTATTTCTCTTGTAGAAAAATATTTATAGTATTATATATTGACTAGCATTTTACGCATCGCTGTTTCGCCCGCAAAATATTTGTTTTGTCGTATAAATCAATGGATTATAGATTGTAGAAAAAGTTTTGCTCATATATTCAGAACTTAATTGTATTTAGAATAATAAAAACAATTACCCGTCGCGGCTTCGCTCGCAAAATATTTGTTTTATCGTATAAATAAATAGACTATAGACTGTAGAAAAAGTTTTGCTCATATATTCAGGACTTAATTATGTTTAGAATAATAAAAACAATTTATCGACTGAATTAGTTGAGTGCTATGTAATACTGTCCCCAAAATCATGTAATTCTACAAATTTTTTTATCATTTTTACCTTTTCTAATAAAGAATTCGCAAAATTCTTTCTTATTGTTAACTTATACTATATCACGAATAAGTGTGCGAAATTTCAAGTCAATATCTTTAACCGATTACTGTACATTGATCGATCAGTTAGCAAATTTTCAGCAAACAATAATTCTTGACAAGGTGTTTTTACTGGATATTAATCAAAGAGAATCGAATAAGTTAAACATAATCAGACCAAAATTTGAACTCCGTGATACGGTGTAAGGAGGAGAAAAATACGTAGAGTTAAAACAACTGATCTCCATATATTGTTTTTTTTTCCCGAACAACTTGTTTGCTATCACTTAGAGTATTAAACATACAATGAGAGAGTGAACAAAGATCTGATATATATGACTTTTCTGAAAAAAAGACTATGCTGATCTGTAACAAGCTGATTTTTTACTTCACAGAAGATTTATTCATGATAATTTCTATGATTTCGAAGAAATTTCAAAGGTTGGAATATTAGCTATATACGTATAAAATTCTGAATTGTAAGGCTCAAGCCTTCTCACTTCTGTAACTTCTAAGATCAATTGAAACCGTTCTTCTGATGTATCAATTTACTTTTATATTTAAGCAGATATTTTGCTAGTTTGGTTGAGCGCTTGCTTAAGTTTCGCTACTTCGTACTGCCATTGTAGGAACTTATCCCCAATCAATTTCTAAACCTAGTCCTCGATTTAGACACCCCTTTAAAATATAGGGGTCATTTTAATATCTCCAATATTTCAAACAATTATAATCTGTTAATTTGACATATTATTTTCAATCGCTCACAATTATTAGAAAAATGTTGTGCAAAAATTTCACTACGTAAACAAACAACAAATAGCTATTATAAAGCTCACAGAGTATTTCATGTCTGCTTGACGAACAGGGCAGCTTTTATTATATCAAGAGGCGGTACATCATGTAAGTAAATAACTATTTGGATTATGATTTATTTGTGGAGAATTTCGGATATGCAATCATGAATTTTTTGAAATTTAACTTTAACAAAACATATGTTGTGATCATCTTCTTTCAGTTATTCTGTAATCCTCCAATATGACTCCAGCATGTGTCGCCAAGTCTGATGGTATTAAATTGAGCTTAACTATCTTTTTTAAGTCATCGGACCTTCGTGTCTGTGATCAACTAAAAATTCGTTTTGATATTCACGGGCTCGATGTTAGCAGTTTGCTACTGCGTTTATAAGTCGTTTTAAGAGATATAACTTTCTTTCCATTATTCCTTAAATTATTCTCAGTTTATTAAGGAAATATTCGATAATTACGTTTTCGGAACTGTTCAACTTCTTCGTCCTTATATTTAATTAATACAAAATTATGTATTATTAAATATAAATATAATAACTATATAGTTTTATATAATATTTTATATAATTTTATATCAGAACCTAGATAAAAATTTTATTAAATTATGTAAAAAATACATATTTTTATAAAATTGTATAGACATATATATTTTTTCTCGTGGTTTTTGATATGTTTTTGATTAATTTATTTTTCATGCTTAGTACTCACCTTTTCCGACTGGCGGACAAGTCAATTGTCATTTCTTGCGCCAATCTGGAGTGATTTTTCTAGAAAGTAAAACTGCCTCCGGCTGCGTCAAATTGGGTCTAAGTCCACTAGAAATCTCCGCGCGCTTACTTTTTTTTATCGCGTTGCTGCTTCTTCATTTTAGAATTACTTAAATGGACGAGTTAGATAACGAAATCTGTATTACTATTGTAAATTAACGACGAAGCCAATTGTTCCTTTTTTGTCGTACATCATGCCCTATAATATTATATATTTTTTAGAAAAATATATAGTTCTGTATGATGTATGATTGTCACATTTACTAAGGCTCTTACCGATGTTGCATTTTTTATATTGATTAACTCGACTTTGAGATGGGCAAGTTTTCAAAAAAATTTACAGAAACTCGATTAGTCGACGAACTACATTAAAGTAGATTTAATGTTTTTTCATGTTTCGCGTATTTTTAAAATTGTCTATCTAATTTTATTCAATTTATGTTTTAGCTATTCTATTCTGTCGCAGGAGACTGTGAATATGACATTATAAATACTAATATTAATTTTCGTTTTTCCTATGAATCTGTTTCCCAAAATTCTCTGTAAATTTTCTAAAACTTCATGCCAAAATAAACGAAAGAATATTTGAGTTATTTTTATCAATAATGCACTTTTTCGAGAAAAAGTTGACTGAACTGCAACTGTCTATTTTTATTTCAGGAATTCCAGTGATATACTTTCATGTAGCCCGTAAAGATGAGAATAACGTCTACTATTTTAAATGGAATGTAGTAAGCGAACGATTTTTTGGAAAGATAACGTCTTACCTTATTAAATGGGTATGTATGGGTGTATATTTATTAAAAACAAACTATTCTAAAACTGATCTGTGCCTTTAGGTCTTCTTGCAACTTCAAAGTATGTCATCAACAATTTTTTTTGTATCATCGTGAATCGTCACACATTTTGTATTATCGTACTTTTTTTCCATTTCCAAATCGTATGCTTTCATGGATAAGCTTCAAATAAGCCAAAGGTAAAAGATAAAAATTAAGACTCACGTAAAGTCCTCCTAACAAATTGGCTAGAACTTGAGTATTCTTTTTCATACGGCTTTTGCACAAATGGGCTTCGTAAAGTGTTTGTTTGTCAGGTTCTCTCAGAATAATGGCAGATATCTTTTAGTGCTGAAAAACATAAAATTACGCATTACAAATGTTAACACAGCATTAGGTTGACAAGATGCTTTAGCAACAAGTAGTTTAAATAAAGAAAATAGGTAATTCAGACCAGCAACAAGTTTTTAATATAAGTTTCATGGATTCGTGTCTAGATGGACTACTATGTATTAAGAAAAATGAATATTGTTGTTAAATGCCAATTAAATTTATGCACTACAGATACATTTAAACATGCCTAAGCCAAAACAAAGGTAATTTGTATCGCAGAGAAAATATTTTGCCAAATTTGGAAAAAAAAAACATTAAGAAACAAAGAAATGTACCTCAATCTTTCGCAGTCGGCAAACGAAGACCTGATTTCGGTGTCCCACCATATAAAAACCTTCAAACAAAGGATGTTTGATAAATTTTTTAATTTGGCGGAACAAACCAACCAAATCAAAATGGTGACTAAAGTAACAAAAATAATTAATTGAAAACTCTATTGAACTAAATAATTACCTTTTTTCTGTTCACCAATACACTCTTTTGAAAACAAAATCCTGACAAATACGAAAAAATGGTTCAATAAATGGATTAAAAATAATTAGGTGCCAAGTCAGGACTGTACGGTGGATGACCCATTAATTCTACGTTTTTAGTGCTCAAAAAGTAATTTGTTTAAGCCGATGTGTGAGAGCTCGCATTGTTATGGTGTGGATAGATCTGATTTGTTATTTTCAATTCACCGAAGATTTCAAGCAAACAAATAGTTGTTTACAATTCATAATTAATCATTCTACGGTTCAGGCAATATATTATGTAAGGAGTCTCTAAGTGATCTTTACAAAACTCTAGAGCAAATTCCTGAGGCTAAAATATGAGGGTCTATTCCAATTTACTTTAGTCCCTAAGTTGATAGTTTTCGAAATACACGGTGTCAAAGTTCTTCAAAATATTTATTTTAATAATAGCGTGATTCGCACTATAAAAAACTACTGTATTTAAAACTTAATAGCCTGACATAGGACAGACCTTAGAAATGGGATGTTTAAAATCCCATTTTGAATTTAGGAGATATTAAAGGTGTGTATAAATATGGTGAGCCAAGAACGTGATACGTCCGTGACGAGTATGCTGCGAATTAACAGCGATACTCCTTTGAGTTTTACCGATTTCTATTGATATCGAAGGTCTTGGCTGGTAGGTGTCAAAGGATGTAATAAATGCATTTGAGTTACAAGAAGTCAATTTTTTATAGTTCTAGTGTTTGCTGGTAGCTCGACCGAGATTCGCAGTGATCCATTTTCTGTCGGTTTTTTGGTGAACACTCAAAGGATTTTTTTATCTAGCGGGACGAATTCATGACACTTTCCTTCGAAAAAATTTTCTTTGCAGCGACACTGACGACATGAGATTTTTTTTATATTTTATTAATGAAATGAAGATTATTTAGAACTTGACACTGATTAAAAGTTGTTCATAAGTGAATATGAAGTGGTCCGAAGAAAATATGTGGAATTTAGAGGAGACCTGCAAGTAGTTCCAAAATATGTGAGTTGTGGAAAAAATTTTTAAAAAAGAAATGAAGTGGATGTACGAAATAGAATTGAGTCAGAAATTTTGCAGAGACCAGCAAAAAGAAGATTTCAAGTGTCTGTCAAATGAAAATGGGCTGCTGAAAATATACTTTTCTTCTGGAAATGACTAACTCAATTTTGTTTAACAAATATTCAAAATCCAATGGAAAGATTTTGGTGAAATTTCTGTATAGTCCGCTAATATGTTGAAACTATAAATTTGCTAGAATTTCCAATTTTGCCCTTTTTTATTCAAGGTAGTGCGCTATTATCGTCGAAATTTTCATTTTTTATTTAAAAAACTTTCTAACAGTAAAATCCCACTGCATAAAACTAACAAAGCAGCCGTTTTTTCTTCGTAGTCAGACATGGCAAGGTAGGTCAATCTTCTTCGCGCACTTTGCATTAATTAAAACGTTCGTGAAAAATTTGCATGGCGTGTTCCACTTCAACCGAAACAAGGCTGAATTTTGTTCTTCGTCACCAATAAGTCCGATATAAGAAAAGAAATAACTTTGAACTTGGTCATATCTTTACCAAAATTATTTGTAAAAATCTACCACCGTACTTAATGCATGACAAATTTGAATATCCGTGATACAAAACACATTTGGTGCGAAAACGCCACCTATTTAATATTATCGTATGCGTATAAATATGGTAAGTCGAGCGCGTGACGCGCCTATAATGAGCTTTCGGGGTGGATGCTAAAGGAGATTTTTAAAAATGTTTGGGCAGTGTTAACCAACAAAGAGTAAAGATAAATAAAAATATATTAATATTTGTAGACAGAGATATTTATCAGTATTTGTAAATTTTGATATTTTGAAACACCAAATGTGTTTTGTGTCACGTTTACTGAAATTTGTTATCCTGTGAGTACCGTAGTAGATTTTTACAAAGAATTTTGGTAAAGAATAAAACTAAGTTTAAAGTTATTTCTTATTTTACTTACTTACGGCAGCCTTGTTTCGGTTGAAGTGGAACACGCCACGCAAATTTCTCACGAACGTTTTACTTAATACAAAGTGAGCGAAAAAGCTAGACCTGCCCTGCCATATCTGACGAAGAATAAACGGCTCTATTGTTAGTTTTATGCAGTGGGATTTTACCGTAAAAAGTATATTAACTAGAAAACGAAAACCTTGGCGATAATAAAAAGTCAATATTTAAAATTCTTGCAGATTTATAATTCCAATATATAAGCGGGCAATATAGAAATTTCTCCCAAATCTCTATATTTTGATATTTTTTAAAAAAAATAAAACCAGTCATTTCCAAAAGAGAAATATATTTTCTGCAGTCCATTTTTATTTGACAAATATTCAAAATTTTCTTCTCGCTGATCTCTGCAAATTTTCTGACGCAATTTCATTTCACACATCCACTTCTTTTCTTTTCTAAAATTTTTGTAAATAACTCACAGATTTTGGAAATATTTGCAGGTCTCCCCTAAATTCAATATATTTTCTTCGCACCACTTCATATTCACTCATCAACAACTTTTAATCAATGCCAAGTGCAAAATAAATTTCATTTCATTACCAAAAGAATTTTAAAAATATCATGTCGTCAGTCTCGCTGCAAGTTAAATTTTTTCGAAGAGCGTATCATAAACTTGTCCCACTAGATAAAAAAATCATTTGAGTTCGCACCAAAAAGCTGACAGAAAATGGGTCGCTGTTGTCTTGGTAGAGCTACTCGAAAATAATAGAACTATAAAAAAATTGACTTCTTGTGACCCAAATGCATTTATTATCTCCTTTGAGACCTGCCGTCGAAGGCCCTCGACATCAATAGAAATCGGAAAAATTCAAAGAAGTATTCTCTGGAAGTTCACAGCAAACTCGTCAAAGGCGAGTCACGTTCTCGGCTCGCCATATTTATACTCATCTTGATAAATATCTCTGTCTACAAATGTTAATATACTTCAATTTATTTTTATATTTTGTTGTTTTACGCTGCCTAAACGTTTTTAAAGATCTCCTTTGGCATCAGCCGCCGAAAGCAAAAGGGTACAATCGAACCGGTAAACATCAAAATGCAAGGTCGAGACAAGGTCGTGACGGGCGTGTCACGCGCATGGCTCGCCATATTTATATGCACCTTTACAGAGGGCCATGCCATCTTTTCTAAAATTCGTAATTTATGCATTGTGAAGGCTTTCCCAGTTTAACCTCTGGTAGATCTAGAAATTGCTTGGGGTTAAATTGCATAAATCATTCGTGTTAGTGCTCAATGATAGCGAGTTTAGAACAGCCTGAATAGAGACCAAAGGTGTCAAAAATTTTTCGTTGAAATAAATCCTAAAGCACAGACAAAATCACGACTTATTTTCGAACAATAAGAAAACCGTTTACTGAGAGTATGGGTAGGAGAAGTTAAATTAAGATTAATTTGCAGCTTTTTAAGAGTTACATTATTAAATCTAAGGTGCTCATTGTACCAAGGTTGATAACAAAACTTTAAAAAAGAAGATTCCGCCCCAGTGATGGTTGATGTATTAAAAAAGTATGAGTTGCAATTCCAATGCTACATTAAACATAATAGATATGTATAAAACCTGCCTTAAGCACCAGAGGGTGAAAAAATAAAAGTCCGCCGTTCTTTGGCATTAGCAAACTTACCAGTAGTCCACTGATTGAAATCAGGTATGTTTTCGATAAGTCTCTTTCATAAGAAAGCATTGTCAAGGGAGAAAATCTTTCTTAGCTCATAGTATTCCTTAAAAACGTTTTTATCCGTTTGAGGGTAGAAATGCACCGTTCTGCTTCAGTCAATGTTATCGGAATAGAAATTAAAATTATTAAAAGTTTTAAAACTTCACTAAATGTTTCGCATAGCTCGATGATTTGCGAAAGATAGTCATAAAATACAAGTAGTCCCGAAATTGATCTAATTTCTTCAATTTGATATATGACGATCAGTTCTGTACGGAGTTTTTGTTCGATAAAAAACGTCATTTGACGTAATGTTATTTCTAATTTCTATTTATTTTGACTCAAATGGTAATATATTTTTATTTGCGATAACAAATTTGAGGCATTATTTTGTAAAAATCAGTTTAACCATGAAAAGACATTGCTTTTGAGAATTTTGACATACCTTTATGATTGGTTCGTAGTACTAATTTTTTTACTGTCATCTAAGATTTTTTCTGTCATCTTTAGAATACTGTCTTTGTATTCCAATTCGGTACAAACAACCCTAGAATTAAAGTTCCATCTTGCTGTGGCCGGAGGAGGTAAGCTTTTGTTAAAAATTTAATCTAGTACTGCGGTTTTTTGATGACTATTTGAAAAAAAAAGAACAAATCCCTTGTAAATTAGAAAAAAATATGCGGACATTTGTATTAACAGATCCAGCGTTTTACATTACCAAATTTAATTGGTATGCATAACAATGTTCACAGGTTTTTTTTTATAATTGTTTGCACCACATTCGACGAGCCACTCATAAATGATGCACCATGGTAAATTTGCAAAATGAGTACCTTTAACGTACGTTTCAAGTTCTTTAAGTATAACAGAAGACAACGTTTTCGCGTCATGTTCTAAAGGCACTAAAAATCCCAAAATTGCTCAAACGGCTTGGCCTGTACAATGTGTCTAAAGACAATTGCTATTCGAAAGATATTTGATACGTCATTAGTTTCGTCAGCTATTGTAGACAAATAATCAGCTTCTTTTATCTCTTTAGAAATTTCTTCTTGATATACCTTTAAATACCAATGCTTTTTCCAAATGTTGTTTCAGATTACTCAGCACTAAAATTGATTAAACCTCGAAAAATCCTGGGATTAGAGGAATAAGTAGACTCATCATGTCCTAGTAACGCGAGTTCAAAAGTTCTACAGAAACGCATACAATTAATTACAATTTTTAAAATGGAGTATGTCCCACTTTTTCATTATGTAGTTTGATGATATCTCCTCGGTAAGCGCTGCTTAATTGAGCAACAGTCCCAAAACGTGAATATTGCAAAACATTCTTCATAGTTTTGCCGATAATGTATGCTTTTTAATGCGGTCCCTCGAATGATTCAAATAGGTAAAACCTACTTTTGTCCAAAAAGTTTCTTCTCCAAATAATAATGAAGGAAAACAAAAAAAAATATTTTTAATTTCACAACCAGAAAGCTACGTATATTTATTATAAAGGTATGGGTTAAACGTCCTTAAAAGTCCTTTTTTTGCTAGACATGGATTGTTCTATTTTTAAATTCGGAATAGGCTTTCCAAGCCTTTTTATTTCAGTCTTATCACTTAACGATCGACTACAGAATGGCTCTGCAATTAAACACTGAATGGAATTTAATTTTGTTTTTACCAAAATCAAAAGGCAAAACGTAAAACAAAAACACAATAGCGTATCGCATAACAAACTAATTTACAACACTTACGACTACGAAATTGACATGCAAACTAAACACAGATTTGCAGTCAACTTGCAACTTATATTAAGCTTATGAGACGGAATTGATCTCCACGTCTTACATAGATAACTTCGTATACGCTCTGATGGATTAGCTTGGATTGCATTAAAATGGCAAACCAGCATGGCGATAACATTTGCAGGCGTAATACTCTAATACAGAAAAATTATTAATATTTAGGCGAAGTAAGTTAAATTATTTCAATAATTGACTGCTGTTCGCGTATAATCTAGGTAAGAAATTTATTTAAATTTAATCATTAAATTATCAGTAGGAATTAAAAAAATATTTGTACTTATATTTATTAGTAAGTTTTATTTTAATTTACAATTTTTTTGGTGGTTGCGCAAACCTGCAAACCTAAGGAAAAACCACCACCGTTCCATCTACCATTTCTCCAGCTACATTAATTCCGACGGCAGAATACCTCGTGTATCTGCCAGATTTTCGTCAGAAGTTTCGTGAGACCACTGACTTGGAAACAACTTTGGTTACTCGCTTACTTACAAGAATAGTTCATTTATGAGAAGAGGAATGAATCCAGGAGAATGCTACGATTGAATCCATACGAGTAACTATTGAAATAGAATTTATAACATTCTCATATGCACAATTAACAACTGAGATAAGATCTGAGGGTAAGACTGTCTCACACAGCTCAAATCGAGTTAAAGATATTCTTTTAAGAGGCACAGCTCGAGATTTGGCACATTGAAAAGATCTATTAATTTCACCACGATTTGAAACTACCGTCAGATAGAGACATGTAGGATATGCAATTTCAAGTTACTACAGAACTTCATATCTTGAATGATAACTTTTCGAGGCAAGGTGAGAAATAACAAGGAGGAGAGATGATCATGGTTCGATAACCAAGTGTAAGTTATGAAATGTAGCGAGTTTATCCCAATCGAGATCTGTATAGTATAATTTTAGTAGCAGTACTTTAATCCAGCCAAACCCTAGGATTACGTTTGGTATACTGCATACGGTTCCAGCTGATTTTGTAGGTAAAACTATCAGCAGATGGACTCCACTGTAAGCCACTAAATTTTATAGTAGATTAGTTTTCATTGTCAAGTGAGAGAGAGAACTGGGTAGACACAGAGAATCTTTTAAGAGAGAGAGCAGAAAAGGGAGTTACTCGTCCAGTTTCTGATTTCAAAACATACTAATGCAAAAAGTTCAATCAACATCTTTTGCAGTTTAAGCCTAGATTCGACAATATCTGCCCTAAGAGTATATCACCTACATAGATTTCGTTTCCCAGGACTTTAGCAGCTCGATGCCAATTGAACAATCATTCAAATGACTTGAAAAGGAGAAGAAGAAATATCACATGTAATCGTGTATAGTTTGTAATCTTGTTTGGATTCAGAATTTGAAAATTTTATAACAATACTCTGAAAACCTTTGTAACATTCAGACGGAACAATCTATCTAAACATTTGTTTCATATCGGCAGTAAAGACTATCACGTACATACGAAAACGTAGAAATAGATAAAAGATGTCTTGCTGAAGTTTGGGATCTCTGTATCAAAGAAAACACGAAGTGTCAAAATGGAGCTTTCTGGTCGAGCAACACAGTTATGAGGAATGTAATATTGAGGTTAAGAATGGGGCATAGGCAGAGCAAGATCTATATGAATGAATTTTTTATACTCTCGATAGAGTTCTGAATTAGCCGGAAATCCGCTTTCCAGAGAGTAGAACTTATGTAAAGCAACGTCTCTCAAATTTTCAAAAACAGGTAGATGAGAATTTTTCAAAGGAATCTGAACTATATAGCGACTATTTTGGTCTCTATTAAGAGTCTCAAAAAATATTTTTTTGGCTGCAACTTCTTCTGGAGAGAGAAATAATGTGTTCAAGTTGCCAGAGACCCTTTACAGTTTCATCAAAAGAAAATAATATATTCTTAAAGGAAGCTAAGGGTGTCAAAGGAACCCAACACATAAAACCCATCCAAGGTAAGTATTAAGAGCTACGGTTTTCCCAGTAGATTTATAAATATGACCTTCTTTAAAAAGAAAACCAAAAATATCAGAGCCAAGGAGCATGTCAACTGGACTCGATATATTAAATTTATCATCAGTTTACTGCAAATGAGAGACTTTACTAAAATTATCTTGGGGTAGATGTGAAGGAGGCATGTACCCACAAATGTGAAGAATTACTGCAAAATCAAGAGTTAGTTGGAGTTTTACTGAAATTTTCGGAACAAAAGTACAGCCTACTTCTTGAGAAATATTAGAAGTAGTGTCTCCTAAACTGAAAGAGAAAAAGGGCGCTTATTGAGACCAAAACGATTACAATATTTTGTAGTTAAGAAGTTTACTTGATTAGCACTTTCAAGCAAAACTCCTGTTGTCTGATAACTGCCATGTGAATTAAGAAATTGGACCTGCGCAGTAGCCAATAAAATTCTGTCGTCTTTTGAGCTATCTTTAGGATTTAAGTTAGCTAAAGCGATAGACTGAATTCCCACATCACACTCTTTTGGAGTAGAAGGGCCATAGTATGAGTAGAGGGTAAAGATATTTGAGACTGACTACAATGTAAGAGAGTATGATGAGGTTTTGAGTATTTGGCGCAACGCATTCTAGATAAACATTCAAACAAGATAACTTGTGCACTATTTATTAGATTTAGTGAAAATAAATCTTTTCTCCATATATTTTTTTTTTAAATACTTAAGACTTTTAAAAATTGAATGACTTTCTTTATTACAAGCAGAACAAGTTGTAGTTTCAGAACCTATGACAAAAGTTCTTCTTTGTTTCGTTTAGTGATTTATATTGTGATTTGGTGTAAGAAGAATTAGAGACAGTTTCTAAAGTTACATATTACCTTTTTAGAAAGGCTAATAAAATATCAAAATATATTTTTTAATTATTTAAATCGTCTAAGGATTTTCCGCATTCAAGTTCAAATCGAATAGCTATGGTGGGATCAAGCCGACCAAACAACATATAGAACCATATAAGTAAGATCCCGTTGCTTAACACGACGACGTGCATGCTCTAGAGTTGATAAATGTTCAATAAATTCAACTGGTGTGTTACATCTTTCAAAAATGTCTTATATCAGTGCCGAGGCTTACGATATGGTTGCTATATATTTTGAGTGTTTAGAAAATGCTAATATTGCGGCACGTAAATATGCTGTCAGGTACCTTGAACGAAAACACTATACTAGAAGAGTGTTGCGGCGGTTAGCAATACATAGAGAAATGCGTAGTATACGTCTCACTCCAGTACCCTTGAGGAGACGTCCATCAAAAAATTAAGACAACATTATAAACTTTCTTGCATACATACAAGCGGATCCGCACTTGAATATCAGAAACATTTCTTTAAACTTAGGTAAGTCTCACTACAGTGTACCGATTTTTAACAGATTGTTAGGTGCATACCTATCATGCAATTTTACACCAGGCTCTTTCAGAGACTGATTTTAACAGGCGGCTGGACTATTGTTATTGGTTTAGAGCTATGTGCAACGAAAATCGCCAATTCCTGTCCCAGATTTTAAGGACTGATAAAGTAACTTTAACTAATCGTGGGAGAGTTATTTTGCACAATGTGCATTATTGGTCAGAAAAAAATCCCCATTGGATGCAGCAAGTGGATCATCAAAACAGGTAGATTGTCAAAATATGGTGCGGAATCTTAGGACACAGAATTATGGAATCGTTTATGTTTAATGGTCTTCTAAATGGCGACTCCTAGTTAAAATATTTACTGAATAACCTGTCTATCCTTTTAGAAGACGTGGCTTTTAATATAAGAAAATCTCCACGATATCAGCATAATGGATGTCCAGCACACTTTTCTGAAACAATCCTTAATTTTTTAGACATCAGTTACCTAAATCATTTGATTGGAAGGGGTAGTTTGTTTCCGTGGCCACCCAGGTCCCCAAATTTAACAATGCTAGATTTTTACTTGTGGGGAAGACGAAAAGAGATTGTTTATCAAACACGACCAATGACATTGAAATTTAAACTGCTGTTTCCAGTACTAGGAAAAACTGTAATAGTTGCATTTTGCACAACGGGGGTCATTTTGAACATTTATAAAGTCTATTTGTTGTTTGTTGAACAAGTTTGCTATAGTGTCATTAATAATATTCAGGTGTTTCTTGTTTTTTTTTGTTGTTGAGGCCTGTTGGCTTCTAAACACGCTTAAAATATTGCGTCTCATATAGTTTAAACCTGTTCTATGCCTGGATAAAGTATGAAGGAAGGTTAATAGAAATAAAAGAACAAGTAAACTTTAATTGTGACCGTAAGATAATAAAATAAGTTAAAAAAATTAATAAAAAGGAAAAACCGCACACTCGTTAAATATTTAAAAAGATTTTTATTATTTTTCTTGACATGCTTGACCACAGGCCCTTCAAAACAATTACTTATTCCCGTCAGTGTGATATCTATAATTTCGAAACAAATAAGAATATTGAAATCGTCTATCTACATTTTCTCTTGCACATTCATTCTACTTTCCGAATATGATATAAAAATGTCTTTCCGTTTAAAATTTCGGAGTAAAATAAAAAAAAAGAGAAGGGTTTTAAATAACGACCTCTAGCGAGGTCTGCGTAAGCCATTCTAATATAGCTGTAATTTTTGTTTAAATTGTTAAACTTTCCCTTCTTAAACGAGTTTAAGTTTATCAAATTCAGTTCAGGCAAAACAAACTTATAGTAACTTTTATCAGTAGACCTTCCTCCTCCTCTCCTGCCCTAACTTCATCTACGGCAAAAAGTGTTAAACAAAAAAAAATTGTAGAATTGTCATAAAATTATCAGTTTAATATTATTTTGATAGCTTATATCGGCATATTTTCCAGCAAAATGTCCTCATATATATTTATATATATGTATATATGAGGTCTGAGTTGATACAACAGCCTTGAAGAATAGATAAGTATATTTAAAATAGCAAAAAAAAAATTTATTTCATGCTGAGCAAAAATTAAAGAGGACAATAATTTCGAGTATATCTGTATAAAAATTAGTGCAATATATTTAACCTGAAATAAATAAGAGAGATAGATGGAACGAGAGCGCGAGTGTGGGTGAAGAAGTATTAACCAGCGCCAAAAGAAGTTTTGTTAGCTAAACTAAAGTAGATGTTTGAATTCAATTATCTTTAGGTTGCAGAGATAAATAATATTATTAAACATTATTCAGTTTAAATTGATACTAATTAACAGTATTAGAATTGTAATAGCAATATTACAATTTGATAGAGAAAATTATTTATTATGCCGACGAGAGAAATTATTAAATAGTAGTGTTAAACTAGAAATATGTAAATTTTGTAATATACTTTCTGCATTATTTTACAAAATCTGAAAGCGATATGAAAGGCGTGTAAGATCGCAGACCAGATGCGCGCTCTATGCCTAAGTTGAAATTTGAAACTGCTATGAATTGAAATTTTAACGATAAATAATTTTATTACTTTGTACAAACTGGAATTAAATTTTATTAATGAAAATCAATGAAAATTTTAAGGATTTAATTTCAGTCAAAATTGACGACGGTATGATAATCTCAGAACCTTAAAATGGCTTACCTTGTAGCTTCTTTACTGGTGTGGTTCTTTTCTGGAGCTGAGTCTGTTGTTTTTAGCACTGTTATCGATATTCAATCAATAATTATTATAATGGTTTTTAGCGGATTTAGCCGTCATAGAGAGATTTAGTCGCATGGTATAACAGTGGATAATAGTGTTCGCAACACATATATCCCGCTGAAAGTTTAATTAAAAGATGATAGTGTTTTCTACCATGTAACGTTGAGATGTGCGCGATACTTATTGGCGATTTTTGGAAAAAAATTGTCATATGTGGTGCGAAGAGGGGCTAAAATAAAATTAACCGCAGTTTGCTTAAATATAAATGTACTAAACGTAAAGGTATGTTAATTTTACCCAAAAGAATATAACGTAAATTTCAATAATTCGAAAAGGCGGAACAGTCGTCATTAATTACAAAGAAGTATTGTCAAACGATTCAATCTGGTAAATCTTTATCGTTTGATTTTAAAATTTCTCATTCAAATCTTAAATTGTTTGTTGTTACCGAATATACACTAATCAGAAATGAGTGATATAATATTAATTTACCGTTATTGTCAAGGAAATGTTTGGGAATTAGTGAGAATATATAGAGAAAGAATTCCAAATAGACCCTCATCAAACCATCAAATATTTGCTGTTGTTGAAAAGCGTCTTTGGTAGTTTTGTTCTTGCGATAATTGATAGAGGTAGAAATTTCAGAACTAAAATCTGTGTCTGAGCACTAGGCTCTTTAGTTTTGAACTTAGAGTTTCAAAAGATACAGTAAGTAGAGTTTTAAGGGAACAGTTGGTGCATCCATTTAACCTCCAGATATTAGAAGAGCTTTTACCTCTCTACCTCGAATTGAGACTAGGCTTCTCTCGATTCATCTACAAACGGAGAACACATCAAGTAAACTTTCATAAAAAAATTATTTACCGATGAGTGTTACTTTACAAAAAGAGGTATGATAAATTTACATAATGAACATGTTTATGTTGATGAAAACCCGAATGCAACAAATGTTGCGCATTAGCAACATGAATTTAAATCTAACATATGGACAGTGATCATTGACAGATTTATTATTGATTCTGTCATCTTACCATCTCGTTTAAATAGTTTGAGTAATCTAGAACACCTAGTAAATTTGCCAAACTAAATATAATATTTTTGGATAAAGATGTCAAGAAATAAAAATTTTTAATTAAAAATTTAATGATCGAATGAATGAGCAAAAGGTGGTTATACTTGATCATCAATACATAGGCCTCATTGAACTCTTTACATCCCAATTCTAGCTGCAGGTTATTCGAGACCGATTACATTTGCGAATCCAAGTAGCCTCTTTGATTAAACTTGCCTAATAGCTTCCGGTAACAAAATTATATCCCCGAAATGTCTCGACTTCAGTCCGTTGAGTGCTGGACAATCTTTGAGTACATGGTTAAAAGTTTCTTCCTCCTCCATACACCATCTGCGCGTTGAGTCATCTACGACACTAAACTTATGAAAATTACTCCTCAGGTGACAATATCCTGTCAACAGTACGCCATAATTCGCTGCTTTTTCCATTCTAAGGAGAGATGCTTCTCAGAAAGCCGTGCGCTAGGTCCAATTATATGTTCCTTGGCACATCCTATTCCAGGAGCTTCTATACATGATTTAATAAATTTACTTTCTAGAAAAAATTTTAATTACATTTTACCAACGGCGTTTGGAACAGGAAGAATTGGTTGGGGTCCATATGGTACAATCGCGGACCTCATCTTTGCCAGACGATTTGCTTCCTCATTCTCGTGTATGTAGCAGTTCCTTGTCAAACTGGTCAGTATATCCTTGCACTTGGACACCATACGCGAAGTTACGACGCCAGACTTAAGTGTCATTATTGCAGACCTACTGTCTGAGTATATCTTTATTATCCTATTTCTGTTTATGTCTCTCTTATATAGAGATAGCCACTCTACAGAACAGTATAAATTTTCGCTGATAAAGATCGTCGTATGTTGTCCAAGAGAGTAAAAATATCTAACCCCCTTGCTCCTTCTTCCAATCCACTCTACTTGGAAAATGTATCACAAAACAGTGGTTTGGTTTCAAAAGCGGCGCCCTGTAATATGTTTGCATGGCGAGTGATGGAAATCTCTCCACCGCACTTTGCCAGATACCTGAGTAGCCATCTGTTCGTGTTCCGAAACGCTCTAGGCAACTGAAATGATAAGTAGTCTTCAGGGCCTCGTGCTCTATATATAAGTTAGAAGAAGATAGGCTTATCAGGACCTCTAGAGCCCTAGTGGACGCAGTCTTCATTGTACTCATTATTTCCACAGAAGCCATTCTTTGGAGTTAACTTTAAAACGGTGTTTACGCTTTGTTGTAATAGGCCACCATATAATAGCGACGTACATGATCATGGGGCGGATCATGTATATCCAAAAATCTGGTTTATAAGCAAAGAAAGCACATATAGCATATAGCCTTCTTGGTTCGAACCTCAGCATAGTCATTAAAGCTCAGTCACGAGCCCAGAATTACAGTATTTAACTGTTTCCCTGTATTTAAGGGATCCTTTCCGGCAATGTAATTGTTGGAAGTCTCCACGGTTTTCTCTTTTTTGTAGAGGGTACCAACTCGGCCTTGTCCGAGTTTATTTCGAGCCCTTCCCTGTGGCATCATCGCTCTGCAATCTAATGGGCCAGCAACATAGGATTCGGATATCGCGACCAGGGTACAAAATTACCAGGTCATTTGCGTAGGCCTGTGTATATAAACAAGCGTCATTCAATCACTCAGCAGGCTGTCCACCACAAGGCTTTACAACAAAGGCGACAGAACTCCTCCCTGTAGACAGTCCCTTCTTGACATTGCTTTAACAGTAATATTTAACTCCTAGTGAATTTGCCAAACTAGGTATATCTTTTTTGAATAAAGATTTCAAGGAATAAGAATTTTTAATTTTAGTTAGAAATTTAATATACTGAGTCATAAAAAAGGTAAAGTATTTGATGCCAGCGAAGTGCTGCTAAAGGCACCCTCTGCAATCTACATAAAAAACTCTAATCAGGTCTTGATTTCTTATCCTAAGAAACCCTAAAATACCAAATTTAGTGCAAATCAAACAACTATTAAGATAAGTATTTACAGAAAAGTTTATAACTAACGACTAAGGGAAATTGAGCTAGAGCCTGATGTTTCAGCCTCAGGAATTTGCGTTAGCATTTTGTACAGACATTTTAGAGACACTTTATATACACTGGTTTTACTAATGCCCAGGGATTCCTCAATCTCACGATATGTTACATAACGATCTTAAATTATCAGTTTACGCACAGATTTTCAACGACCTTCTCGCGATCACCATATAAAGAACTAAGTTCATCGATGCACTTTTGTTGAGATAAACCACGTTGAAACTTGTGAAAAATAATCTTTCCATTTTTTTCCAAGATGAAATATTGAAGTTACTGCAAACAGTATAAAATGGCGTCCGTAGGTAAAAACATTCTAATTTTCGTAACGTTAGATATCGTTGGTCCAGCAAGAGAATACCCATGCGTCATCAGTAATATTCGTTTGAATTAAATCAAAATTAATTAGTCAATACAATGTTTATATTCATAAAGACATGCATTGCACCGAAGAACGGAACTAGATTGTATATTAAAAATTCCGCCATATTTCGGATTTTCTATCAGAAAGAAGGAAAAAATTGCAACATCGGTTTAGGTAAATAAAAATCAGTGAAATAATAATAATAAATAAATTTATCATTTTTAGTGTTTTTTCTTTTGAATTTTCTTTTTTTTTAATTTTCTTTTCAAATTGTCTTTTGTGTTTTTCCTCTAATTGATATTTTATGCGTGTGCTGGATAAAATCTCGCTTAAGAGTTGTTGTTTTAGGAATGACAAATACATTGGTAATTTTAACAAGAAGCACAGGAGTGAATGGAAGTGCAGTATTAATGGTCACATCCATATCAGTTTGATTTTCAGAAACAGAAGTGGCATTTTGACTCCGACTGTCAATTAGTTTACTCAAGTTTTGCTCAGCTGCCATCTAGTGACATGTTTCCAAAGGATTTTTTGAAGTTGTTGATATCAATAGGATGAATTCCAGCCATTCTAAATCCTCTGACAGCTTTGCTTATGTCGGCTGTTGTGTTACAGGCATTTGTAAGAAGGTCTCCAACTTCGTATTAGGTGATTCGTTTGCCAGGATTGTTAATCATGTAGAGCTTACACTCTCGATTATAGGCAATTTTCAGTGAACTTAAGAAAGTCAAGTCCAGTGACTGCATTTTGTGAAAAACTTGAGATGGTAACGAAAGAACATGCAGGTTGTGTTCTCAAAAAAATTTTATGCTCCCGGGCTAATGTGACATTCGCGATGATCTAGTATTATCAAGAGTGGTTCTTCTTTGGTAGGTTTTACAAGAGAAATGTAGTGTTGTAGATAATCAACCAATATGGACTCATTTATCCAAACGGAATCAGAAACTGTAGCTATCATATCGCTGTTACAGCCTTTAAGCAACAATTCGCTCATTCTCTTTCTTTTGAAGATACATATTGGAGGTACATGTACATCATTAGTACTGACAGCACAAACAACATTTGTGATACCACGTTCTCTCCTTGTAGCTTTTGCTACTTGTTTTAAGCATTTTGAAGCCGAAATTTTGGAATTTTTCTGAACACTGCTTATACCTGTTTCATCAATATTGAAGATTCAATGACTAGAAAAACTGTGTTGTGTTTGAAGGGCTTCTAGTTGGTCCAAAAAGTTTAACTTCGGTGGCGTTAAAAGTTGTTATTCGCTTAAGTGACGTAGCTTCTGGAGTCCGTAGATTGATGGAAGAATATCTAGACATGAAACAATAGTATCAGTGTATCAGTGTTTGCCTGTTAACTGAGATTCTTTGTTGAATTCATGTGTCAATTTGTTAGCTTCCGCAACCGTGAAAACAATCATTCGTAGTGACTTTGGTGTTATGCCATAAAAAAATTCACAGCAATCAAGTATGTATGTATGTATTTCTAACTCGTCTACCTTGTTTTTATTAAAGACAGAGTACCGATCTTTTTTGGGTTCTTAAATATTTCTTGATTAACTTGCTTAAATAGCGTTGTTTTTGGCACTGAAAATTTGATGGCTGCTTTGCCCAAAGTAAGCTGTTTATTCCTAATATCTTGTATTGTACAGCGAAGATCTTCAATTTCGTATCTCGGTATGGTTGTTCTTTCGTAATATCGAGGCATCTAAAACAATTTCTAATGTTAGAATGTATTTACAGGATCAATCAACCAATTACCCGAAGTAGGCAATCAAAATGGCCATTTTTTTTCGGGCCCGTCTTGAAGCCGGATGTACTGCGGCCATAATAGGAATATTGCGCTCACCCTATATTTACCATCACTCTGTTAACCTAGCCTTCTGGATTAATTTGTACAGGTCTACTAAGGAATGAGTATGTAATTCCTTCGGTTCCAAGTTTGTTGACCCGAAGGTTTGTTATCGTCTTCTTTCCAGTGATTTACAGTTGCATATGATATGTTTTGCCATTTCCTCGGCTTGGCCACAGTCTGCAGCCGAGGTCTCCGTTCATTTTATTCATATGTACTTTGACGGCCATGTGTCCTGTCATTATACCTGTAATAGCTCTTAATTGATTTCTGCTAATTTGGAGTAGTTTCTTTGCTAATTTCTGGTCAGGATCGCCATGATTCAGTCCCTGTCTGGCTTTCCAGTGGTTTTTGTGCTCTTTTCTGATCCATTTTTTTACCGCTTCCCGGGCCGCACATCGGCTTCTTGGCTGTCAGAATAAATGTAGATATGCTTCCCATGGCAAGCTCTTTTTTATCTCATCTGTACATTATAAAATTGCATATATTGCTATCTGGAACACTGTTTGGGAAGAGTTATTTCTTTCCTCGGTTATATCCATATATTCCAGCTCCGGTACCCTCACTGGTTTTTGAACCGTCAATGGATCAGATAGTTGTACCAGAAGATTTTTCCGGATTTCCTCTTTTACGCGTCATTCGATTTTCTATTATGACCTCGAACGTATTCCATTTTCAACTCTGGGCTCCTGATCTTATTCCATATAGTTTTGTGTCCAGTCAACGGCTTTTGTGTTATTGCCGTTGAGTGGTATAGCCGATGGAGCCCCATTCTTGACCTTTTCTGAATCACTTAGTATAGTGGAGGTAGATCAAGCCTGCATTCCATGGCCTCCGTAATGCTCAAGCAGGCGACTCTGTGAATGCCGCTTGGTTTTGTCATGGTTGTTGTTTGCATTACCTTGGGCCACCAGATCAAGGCAGGATATGTTATGGCTGGTCTTACCACAGTGGTGTATAACCAATGCACCATCTTCGGTGGGAGACCCCATGTTTTCCCATAGAATCTTCTAAGGGTCATAAAGGTTGTTTCCGATTTTCTTGTTATATTTTCCACGTGTTTGTTCCAGGTCAGCCTGGAGTCCAAAATTACCCCCAGGTATTTTACTTTCCTGGAAAGTGGTATTGTGTTTTCTTGTAGGATGATGAGAACGAGGACCTTTCTTCGTTTTGTGAAGGAAATAATTACAGTCTTTTGGGTACTTATATTAAGAACTTCTTGTTCTGCACGTCTTTCTACAACCCTGAGAGCCCGCTGCATCCTCTTTCTTACAGTCGTATTAAATTTACCTTTGGTTAAAATTACCAAGTCATCTGCATATCTTAGTACAGAGTGAGCCTCTCTAATTAGGATTCGCAAGAAACCATCCATCACTTCCAAAGCAATGGAGAGAGAATTTCCCCTGTGGGTAACTCCCAGTCACCCGTGCCATCAGCGTTTTTCCAAGCAGTCTACTTAAACGTGTTCGGGCGATGTAATGCGTAGGGAAGTATTGGATATTCAACTGTTCCTGATTACCCGCCGTTTTCAATTACCCCACTTTTCCCTACACAAATTAAGCATAAACTATTATGCTTGCCTTCTAAGAGTTTCACTACGCAGTATCTAAAAGGACAAATCGAATCTCATTAATTTATAATAATTTTTAATGACTGATTATTACAACTGATTAAAATAGTGCGAAAATGTTTTAAAATTACGTATCGAGTGTCGGGCATTTAGGCACTAGCAACATATTTGATGGTTAGAAATATTTATGCTTCTAAATATAGATTTAAAAAAAATAATACATAATAATAAAATAAAATATAAACAATAATTTGTAGCTATTATATAAAATAAACGTCTGTTTTAAATTCATGTAAATGACTAGAATTTCTCAAAAACACAATATAAATAAAATTTTGAGTTATGACTCTCTATTAAATATTATTTTGACTGAAGTTAAAAGAAAGTTTTTATTCATAAAACGAAATTACTCATTTGTTTTGGTTGTCTCTTTCTATCTTGCTCTACCAATAATGTCAAATTCTTTGCGACGTTTGGCATGGATTAGAAAAATTTTGTTTTGTTCTCTGTAGTTTTATTATTTATATATAAATTAGGATAATTATGTCTTAAAATTGTCTTTGAAATGTTCATAGATTGATAACGCATCGGTATTTTTTCACGGTACCAACTGTATCACGATTTTTCCATTTATTCCTTTCTGAAGACTTCGAAATTTCGATCTTGCAGCTTCATTACATCTCTATTATTTTGTATAGGTTATAGTCATATCATTTTTTGAAAATATTTTAATATAAAATACATTTTTTAGGAATATACCTGTTTCTATTAAAGAAAATGTACCACACAGGTTTTGTATATTACTTGTCGTGTCATGTATAGAGTTTTCGGGGCACTGTGCTACTATTTTAAGAAACGAACGATGTCACTAACAGAATTTTCATAAACCTCTTCGTTTTGGAGATACAAAGCAATTTTGGAAGTTATGCATTTTGGGACACTCCTCGTGTCTCGATTATCTTAAAACTTATCGCAAAGTTAAAAAATTAGTACATTGGGATTTTTTATGTAAGGTTCACTGGCGTAATCAGTTTTTTTATAAGTTCAACTGTTTCGTAAAAATAAATCAAACTTGTCTTTTTGTAAATAGAACACAAAATATATTTTTAAATAATGCAATTTAGTTTGTTATGAGGTTTCCTAAAATATATAACACTCTATATTTATTATTAGTATTGAGTCTTAAAGAAAAATAATCAAATCCTGTTAATAGGCCGTGGCAGGTATTTAAAAAAACAAAATATCAAAATCATGTCTTCTGGGCTTTCTGTCGGAATATTTAGATAGTCGTCATATTTTTGTACTAAAATTTTCAACTAAT
The DNA here is from genome assembly GCA_034092305.1 of Diaprepes abbreviatus. NCBI lineage: Eukaryota > Metazoa > Arthropoda > Insecta > Coleoptera > Curculionidae > Diaprepes > Diaprepes abbreviatus. The sequence continues at coordinate 1,964,596 of JASJET010000290.1, forward strand.
CGAATCCTTCTTAGTAATAGCAGGCTTTATAAACTTTGAGAGCAACGAAAAATTTGACGTGCTCGTTTATTATATTCAGTATAAGATAAAGCGCTAGGTATTTCAACAGATCTTAGAATTTTTGTATTCTTTTCAATTTGAAATTTATATATAAATGCCTATAATTCGTAGATATCGGTCTAAAATTTACAGCAAGGAAATCTGTGAGATTAATATAATTATAATGTATTAGAATAGGAAAAGGTTCTGTAGGAGTTAGTCAATCAAATGTTCAAGTAATCTTAAAAAACACAGGTATAAACCATATAAATATATAAAATTTATATCCTGGTGACGTACATCACCGAATAGAGTTCTGTAATTGATATTTATAAAATAAAATAAAGAAAAAAATTTTGAAACAGTCGTTATATGGTTTTTTGAGTCTTATTTTACCAGTACCGATATATTTAGTAGACAACATACTAGGTTTTAGTCTTAGGAAAATCAACATGTAAGATTTCCATGGGAACGGCAAGGCAGTTTTGACTTCAGCGTTTCTACTTATAACCGAAATCGTATATGATATATATGAAGGCAGGCTTACCGCAAATAAATTTTTACAAATTCTGCAATACATTGTTTCCGTTCACAATGCGCAAATTCTAAAGTTCTATCTGGACACTAATTTTCTTGGCCGCTGAACTGAGATAAATGGACCTATAAGATGGCCATCCAGGTGTGCCGATTTGTCGATTTTGGACTTCTTCTTATGAGGATACCCTAAAAATAAAATTTATACCGTCCAGTATCAAACTTAAAACGTGCGACTCAAAGAGCCGTTAGAAAGTTTCAGGCGCCACCCTTTATTATTTCAAATTCACTCAAGAAAATAATAATTATATGTGAAATATGTTTAAGCCCAATAGAGAAAATTTGAACAACATTTGTTAACAATTTTTTCAGTTTAACGTAATATACAGCTATTTATTATTACAGAGTGAATTATATTAAGAATATGAAAACATACTTAGCACCAGAAATAGATGTTTGTTTCTTTAAATACCCGTCACGGCCTACTAAAAGGCTTTGATAATAATATAAAACGTATATCTCAATATTAATAATACATATAGAGTATTACATATTTTTGATAAGCTTGTAACAAATTAAATCACATTATTCAAAAATATATAGTGTGTCTTATTTCAAAATAGGCTAATTTGATTTATTTCTCTGTAACAGTTGAAACTGTAAAAAAACTGAATACGTCTTTAAACTCTATATAAAAAATACCAATAGTTTTACTTTTTAACTTGGCGATGTGTTGTAAGTTAAGCGAGATACGAGGTGCGCCCCGAAAATGCACAGTTTTCAAAATCGCTCTGTATCTCCAAATGAAAATTCTGAGATTGGCATTGTTAGTTTCTTAAAAAAGTAGCACAGTTCCTCGAAAATCTTATCCTTTTATTTTTACTAATAACGGAGATGACCAGTAAAACCATTGAAAATTAACCACCCTGTACACCACTTTCGTTATTACTTGATATATAACCATTTACTAGCTTCTTGTTGAATAATCGATATTTGAAATAATTGTACTTGTAGGAACTGAGACACAAGGCTTGTTCTTTGCATAATTACACTCAAGATACCATGGAAATAGCATCTACTCACAGTGAAGCTAATGTAAAATTGGATCCGTATGCCGAATATAAATTTAGTTTAGACATTTTCGGCACAAAACATAAAGTTCTTGATAATAAATTAAGTCCTTCATATACTATATCTACAGATATCGAGGGTAAGTATCTAAAAAAACACGTGCAGTTGCTTTCCATTCAACTAGACATTGATGAACCAGAAACAGCAAAACGGCAGAATTGCAACGCGAATTTTTCGGTTACCAAACCTACTACAGCGGAATAGAGGTCTTACAAATCGAGTAACTTTGATAAGCACGACATATAACATGAAATCTTTTATTTCAAGTGATTTCTAGAGATTGTAAGACACTGCAGAGGTTTTTTAATGTATATTTTGTATTTTTCTGTTTTACTAGTGGAGTTGTATCTTTCAATTCTGAAATATTTAATGTAATTAATGATGTTGACAATAATTTATTCACTAATGCACAATGAAACTTTGATACCACTAGAATCAAATATAATATAGAAACGCCGTTCTTGGAAAGCGTCGCCAATCGTTGATACCAATATTTCCGAAGATTAGTTCTGGTACCCATAAAGCAGAATAATTAAACATATTTCTTTAAGTTCTTCCTTCCAGATGTGTTAATGGGAGAAATGAACAATGTATATCAGTTTTCTCGTAGCTGAGAGGTTAGGAGTGTGGAGAAAATATATTTTGCACTTTATGTGACTGTAGGTTCAAATCTCGATACATAAAATATTTTTTTGATACTTTTCGAAAAATATGTTATTAAAGTTAATACGATTTTTTAAAAATTTTATTTAGATTAAACTAATTAAAAATGAAACGCCGCCATTATCGGTTTTATATTGTATAAAACGACATCAACTTTTATTGCAAATAAAAGTTTGCATCTTTAGTGTGCCATTACTGTTTAAATAGATACAAATACAACTAAATGTGTATAAAGTCTATAAAGTTAAACAATGTGTCAGAAATTAGTTTACTTTATATTGGGTTCATTTTCGAATAAAATAATTTGGTCTGCTAGCAATCGATTTTCATTTGTTCAAACTTATAGTTCTAGCCTACACTCGTTCAATAATCAAAAAATATTATCGACGAAGTTTCTAATTGAAATTAAATTATAGTTTTTTTCCTATTACTGTGAGTTACTTAAAATGTCTTCAAAACCTATTTTGTGTGTCTATTCAACATGTAACAATTCAAAAGAGAAAAATCCGGATTTGATCTTTAATCGCTTTTCAAAGGATTCAGCAAGGGTGGTCTTTATAATAAGGGATTGATGAACATATTACTTTTTTTTAACGTATTTTTAATAACAGTTACTATTTTTACTGATCGATTTTTTCAAAGAGAGAAAGCTGCTTTAGATATTTTACCACCACAATAATTGTAAATTATGTTCGGAGAATTTTTTTTGGTTTCTTGACTGAATAGGTTCAATTAAAAATAATAACTCTATTGTTCTTGCGAAAATATTTGTTGTACATGTGCAAAAATTATTTTTTATATAATAAAATAGGCAAGAGACGGGATTCGAAACTTTGACATATACAACGGCAAAATTTTGCTGTAGCATTTTTTATATTGGCCGAGCAAAGCTTACTCAGACGCAACCCTAGGATGTGAAATATACTTTATTAACATAAGTTGATCTGACCTCGGCGTAGCCTCTACCAAAGATGTCAAAAAACGGCCGTTCGTGGCAGAAACAAGTGTAAGTAACTATTCGATGTTTGAGATTTATCAGCTATTTTTAGTTATTGGGAGAAAAAAAAAGTCGGATTAATATGTAAAAATCCCTTAAGCTATCACAGATTTACCTTGAATCTAATTTATATTGTTAAGTATTGGCCCTATATACAGATGAATTGATTTTAGATAATGCATACGCTTCATCAGTTTCATCTATCTCCCAGCCCAACTCTCTAGCTGACCTACACGAAAAAAGAGGCGGAGCTATGGGCGTGTATAGGATAAGAGCTTTTGGTTAGGTTATGGGCCGTAGACATCCGATACCACGTCTCCAACATATATAAATCTGAAATTGACTATAATGATTTATTGCGTTAAATTTTCAGCTCCCAATCCTGGGGGTGGAAAAGTGTTGCAATAGGTTTTTAAATATATAAAATAAAGATATAAATTCATACTTTAAACTATAAATATTTTTGCTAAAAGTTGTTTAATTCAGGAATTATTGATATTTTAACATCCATTTATACTTTCACACTTTAATTTGCAACCTAATTTGTGTATAGTTTTCAGGGTTCATGAAATATTGGTAATTTTTAGTAGACTGGTTTATGTATAGGCATATTTTCAGCATATCTTTGAGCTGTGAGATTTCTATTTCAATTCGGTGTTTATACAATTTCTGGCTGATATCAGTGATGTACTCCTGTAGCTCATCTATGCATGTATATCTACTAGATGATGTTATATTTCTTAGGAATTTGTTTTGCATTAGTTGGACTCGCTGCTTCTGTGTTTTTGAGAGGAAGCACCAAACTGGTCCACCGTATACCATCACTGGTCTTATAATTTGCTTATACAAGATTAATTTATTGTCTGGTGATAAGACGGATTTATTAGTTCACAACGAGTATAACGACTGCATAGCTATAAAGGTTTTTTAGCTACTGCTGATATAGGGTCTATAGATAACAGCCTTGAATCTATGGTGATACCCAGATATTTAATGTTCTTCTGTATCGGTACATGAATGAAATTTATATTAAATGACACCATTAGCCTGTGATTCACGAATTTCATATTTATCACTGTAGATTCAAACTTTTGAGTAACATTCTGTGCGCCGTTCGATGTGAATTCTGAGCTTTTGTCTGGCTGCGCCAGCACGAAACGAGCTATCGTACATAATATACTTATGGTCTGCATATATTACCATATTTGTGGTACTACTTTTTAGGAGTTCAGCTGTATATAGATTGAATAGTTATGACAAAATGACAGTGCTCTGAGGTAGTTCTACATTTTGTTGGTAGGGTATGTGGCCTCTATTTTTACCACAAAAGATCTGTTGCTCATATAGGGTTCTATTAGTTTAATTAGAAATAACGAAAATTGATGCAAAGTTATGAGCTTATACAATACACCAGCATACCATATAGTGTTAAAAGTCCTTGAAATATCCAAAGCCAATAAAGCAGTGCTTTGCTTTTGATTTATAGAGTTTAGAGAGCCTTGAACCACATTTGCTACCAGCAGCGTTGTTCTGTAGTCCTTCCTGAACCCAAATTGTTCATCTGGATTTTATTTTAGCAGCTCCATCCCTCGTAGACTGGAGAGCAACAGCCGTTCCACTCTTTCGGCAAAATAATTAATTATTGAAACAGGTCTATATGAACCACCTTCAGTAGAAGTTGAAAAATCATGGTTCTTGGATTTAGACCGTGTCGAATTAGAATTATTATCCGATGTTTCGCCTACGATTGCACGAGGCATCTTCAGGGATAACAATTCTAATTTGACACGGTCTAAACCCAAGAACCATGATTTTCAACTTCAGTAGAGTTTTTTTTCTGGCTTTAACAACGGCACCTCCGTTGCGTATTTCCATAAGACAGGGAAATGCTGATGCATCTTTATAGCATTAGAAATATGTGTGAGTTTAATTAGAGCTTTTATGGGCACATTTTTGATAAAAATGTTTACAATGCCGTCAGGCCCAGGAGCTTTATTATTCGGCAGTCTTTTAATGTCTTGTTTTTGTTCTTTTGGCGTAACTAATGGTCGTGCATAAAGCTCCGGAGGATGAGGTGTATTTTTGCCTTAATAAATTTTATGTCAGTTCCACGATATATTCCTGTTCCTGAATGATGTTTCGGTGTGTTATTGTTATATCAGCCAGGTATATTACTATCGTCTCTGTTTTTTGTTCATTGCTCTTCAGTCCATTTAGTGTGTTTTGCCATGTTTGATTTTTGTGCTGATTTATTTTTAAACGAATGTTTTTAGTTTTTATATAGTCCTGTCGTTTGTCCTGTCTTTGCCACTTTTTCTCTAATTGTGTTTTTAGCGTTTATGAGGTCTATAATATTTTGGGGTAGGCGATCTACCATTGGTCTAATTTTAGTGTAGGTTGCCATATTATTCTTGGTGCTTTGAACAACTTATGTTTGCAAGTTTACTTGATTTTCGGTTTCCGCATCATTATCAATTTGATCAAAACTATTTAAAATTATTGTTTGTTAGTTGTCTAAAATGATTCCAATTTATGTTTTTATAGATCCAAGTTGCCAAATCATCTTTCCTTATGACGTCTGCTTCCCAGCTTATCAACTGGGGAACGTCGGACGTTAATTCATCCCAAAAATGAGATTCAACAATTTTAAAATGTCTCTAGTTAGGACAAAATCTATATATATGTATATATATATATATATATATATATATATATATATATATATATATATATATATATATATATGTTGGAGACATACGATTTGGAGGATAGTGGGTGTGTCTACCAGAATCCATAAACTGTACGTTGTTATTTAGCAAGATGTTTCTAAACCTATTTCCGTTTCTGTTCGCTCTCCAATTGTGCCAGTCTGGGTGTCTGGCGTTAAAGTCACCGATCGCAAATATTCTTTTGTTGACAGGACGAATGCTATTTAAAACCTGATCATTTATATCGGCATGGGAAGGCATAACAGCCTCATATGACCAAGCCATTTTGCAACTTTGTGGCTATATTAGTTTTTGTTCTGTTAAAATATTATTTTGTGTTTTTGCAAAAAATAAAAATAAAAGTTCCTCAGTTTATTTCTGAGATTGTTACATTTCCAATTTGCAATATTAATTTTGAATTTTAAATATCATAGTTGTTGATTTGAACTGAAATAAATTCAACTATGTTTGTAAATCTTAAAAATTTATTCCTTCCCTTAAGAGCAAAATTACGAAAATCTCCGATAAATCTCTAAATCTCTGGTATGTTGAAGTCGCTATTTGTCTGCTGTATCTTACTTTAGAGGTCACTAACCGTGCCATATCCATTATTTCTTTGATGTTGTTGCTCCTGTTTCTTATGTTCATTTTTCCACTTAATGGCGGGAAATCCTCTTAGGATACGTTGTACAGTTGGACCACTTGCTCTAGCCGAGCTGTTGCGGGTCATCTAAATAATGGTGTTGAGTCTTTTTTCTTGCAACGTATAGACCTTGATGTGATAAACAGGACATGTTTGGTGGTTTGCTTCATGTGACTTTAGACAGTTTGCGTATTTTGTGTTCTCGTTTTGCAGTCTTTTCCTAGATTAGGGCCAGCGCATTTGACGCATTTAACTGGTCTGTGGCAATTTTCTTAGGCGTGTCCCCATATTTGGCATCTCTTGCATAGTATTATCTCGTATGACGTCCTTCTTTACTCCCAAAAGACTCTGGTCTTTAGAGCCATCTAGACCTTGGACTGAAGGAATCTTAATATTATATTCTCAGGGGTGAATTCTAAAGTAATTTTTTAATGAGTACATTTTTATTATATTGAGTTCGTATTCATCTTTGATGTATGCTGCGATATCTTCGAATTTTGGTCTCTGATGTAGCCATTTTACGATGACGGCATGCATTCTCTGATTTCTCGTTGGATATGCATGAAAAGCATTTTTACCTCCATCCAACTTCTTTTTATATGCTTCAGATTCGTTTATGTCATTTATATAAATTGAAGTATTATACTTGGTGTTTGAGCAAGTTTGCTACGAAAAAAAATTTTTGTAATTATCGGCAACCTCGCCTTTTTTAGGATTAAGAAAATAAGATCGGAAATAAAGAGAGTCTCTGAAAACGGTGAGAACGGAAAGATAGCATAACGGTATGCAAATTTAAAAGTTAAAAATTTTCGGGCTTTTGCGTACGAGTTTGATCGGAAAGGTGTATACTGTTGGATTCCGGACGAAAGGTATTTCCGTTTTCCTGTTTCCTTAATCTCTTTCTTGATTATGAGTACCCTAAAAATACCTGGTAGAAGTAAAGAAAATTATACCAGCAGATACCGAAGTTTTCCGGTAAGTGATTTAATTTAAGATAAGCATATTTTCATACAGGGTATTTTTAATACTCTTGAAAATAAATTATCCACTTGGTATCTTTCAAAGTATATCCGTTTTTGATGTAGCTTTCCAATTCAGTTTTAATTCTGCCGCCAGCTTCTTTATTCGTCGGTTTTTCTTCCATAAGAATGGGCGAAGACTTCACGACTTTATTTTTGGTCTGATTTTTATGGTTATTTGGTATGTATTGGCTTATTTTATCCCGTGTTTGTTGACTTGCATGTCTTTCTAAGGAAGATGAGCGTCTAGCACCCACATCCTTGATATTATGATATTCATTTTCTTTGTGGTTTAAATTTTGATTTTCTAGTTCTTTGAAACGGTTCTTGGTTCTTGCATTTGGGTTATACATTAGTCTAGCTGGTAGCTGGCCTATTTTGTCATTCTATGAAGAAAAGCCACTGTTTTTCCTTTTCCTTTTGTCAACAGGAATGAAACCATCTTGGTCTTCCAGTTTCTCAGCATTTAATATGACATTTAAATTTAGTGGCTGTGGTATTCTAGGATGAATATTTAATGACATTTCTTTGGAACTTTTGTTTAACTGACCATATTTCTTTGATAATTTTTCGCTTGCTTCCTGTTATTTTTCTAGAATTTTCTTCGTTTTGCAATTTTGTGCAAGATTCAAGTGATTGTAAGCTCTATTTCTTAGTTCTAAGGTCAATTATTTACGTCTGGGTATTTCCATAAAGTCATGGCATTTGGAGCATTTGTTTTTAGCGGTCGTAGTCATTAACTTTTTGTCTTTCACTATCGATTTACCGGCACTATCAATGCTGAGTACCGATTCATTGTTTTAGATTTCCTCGAAGAATTCTTGGGTGTCTTTAAAAGCACCACCTTCCAATGACTTCTAAGCGGCACGGACTTGAAATTTGTCACGTTAAACTGTTTTAATGAAATTATTCTCAATAAATAGATATTTTTGAAATGTACAAAATTGCAATGTTCTACAATAAATCGTTTTGGAATAGTAAATGCATGGAAAGCAAATATAATTCTTCATTTTCATTAGATGCGCCTTTAAATTTCACCCCACAGAAAAGTTTTTTTAATATCTCAAATTCTAATTAAGATACCTTTCCCAAACAAAATGGAAATTACTTGTTATTTAAAACTCAGTATTAGGGCAGTTTCATCTCCAAGCTTATCATCTCTGCACCTTATTTACGTATTTTAAATCTAAAAATTCTGAAATTAAACGGAATTCTTTGAAGATATTTTTATATTAGTGAGTAACGGGAGTTGATGTTTTTCAGAGTTTTGGAGAAACAACTAATAAAAGAGAATAAGTTACACTAAACACTTTTTGTTATATCTCAAGTTTTAATCGAGATATTTTCACAAAACAAAATTGAAATTATTTGTTATTTGAAACGAAGTAACATTATGGTAGTTTCATCCTCACGAATATGAAATTTTATTTTTAATATGGGTAAAAATGATTTTCATTATTTTAAAACTTACGATCCTTTATACTGTTCTGTAAAATATTGTATTGTGTAAATATGTCATATTTAAATTTTGGATTGACACACAGATTTTTAAATTCATACCAAATAGCGACTTTTGATGCGTTGCCTATAGCTTTTATAATTCAAATAAACGAAATTGTAGTTATTAATTCCAACTTTATTCCTAACACATTAGAGTTTAAAATCGTGTCAAAGACATATTTTTAAATTTGCATCCCCTAAAAGTTAATAAAGTTCAGGGGGGTTTCCATCTAACTTAAGAAAATATAGGGTTAGGAAAAAACGACGTGGGATCAAAATAAAAGTAAAAAAAAAATAAACAATTTATTAACAATGAGTGTTGTAAACGATTTTACGCAAACTCTTAAAATGATAAAACGAAGAAATGGGAAATCTAACAAACAATTCAATGTCATTTTGTGAAGTATAACACTAAAATGTCAACTACTGTATCAGTCTCAACAACCGGTTCAATAACGTGTTTCTGCACTTAGTTGCTTTAGAGTGCATATACATTTTTTACAAAGTTGAGCCTTCGTTATAGTTATGTATTTTTTTTTTCAGTCTTGATAATAAAGGCGACCACGGTGTTTTGGATCATTGTCTTCTTCAAGTATCCATGACGCCAGGCCCAAAGTGAAGATTCGTTAGTAAAAATAACGTTTGATCCACCTTTATTGATGTTCTCTTATGTCCATAATAAACATTTTTGGATGAGCTTTCAAGACTATAAATATTTTTGCCTTGTTATTTTATGATTAATGCCGTTTTTATTAAGTCGCCGTTAAATAGTATTTAAGTCAATACTTTGCCCTTGTCACAGATCGAGGTGTAGATTTCTTGAAACACTTGTTTGATATTTTTGATTTTTTGTAACCACACGTGTTAAATTACGATCTTTTTCATCCTCTTTGGTAACAAAAACACAATTTTTTTTTTCATATATTTTTCAACGGCAGTAGTTATTTTTGCCTCTTTTTCGTGTCTGTACACAAAAACTGTTTCGAATTTTTTATATTTAGCATTCATTCTGAATGTCTGATATACTTCACGGGTATCAAAAGTATGGTATTCAAATTCCAAGTAACACGTTTTTATAAAATTAATAGCAAATATTAACTTTAATTGAAGATAAAAAGATATCGCTGCCTCCCCTCCTATCACACATATAAAATTATCTTTGATCAAAGCAATTGGTTTTAAATAAAACTGATATCCATCTTGTAAGTCCCTAAAGCAATATATGGTCGCTGAATCTGTAATATTTTATAAATTTTGTTATAAACTATTTTTTTTTTTGTTTTAGAAAATTTTAACAAAGAAGAAATTCCAGTGGTAGGCAGTGTTTCAGCCAAGAGAAATGAAGTTGAAATAGCTCTTAAAAAGTCTCATTGTTCAAAACTCAGAGGTCCTTTGTTTTTAAACTATAAAGCTATTGGAGCTGAAGATTGGTGTGAATCGATTCGCTTAAAATCTATTTCAAATTTGGAATTTACAGTGAATAAGAATAACATGATTGTTATTCCTTTCCTAACACCTTACTGTACGTACAATATAACAATTTATGTTTCAAGGGAAAATAATGGTTGGAAAAAAGCGAAGTCTATGGATACATTCAACATTACAACCCAATCAGAGAGTAAGTTAGTTTATTCAATATTTGCAGGTAAATTAATTTCTAATCATAAAATTCGCGTAGTCCCAAACTTGGACATTTCTGTGAGTTGTCTCTCGAAGAAGACAATTTTTTTCCCGAAAATTTACGGTTATGTTTTTAAAATGGTTGTATAGGGTGTCCCATTTTCGACAATTTTAGGAGGTATTGGAATTATTATCAAAGATATAGTGTTGCGATTTTCACTTTAGAGTCCTCCTTTTAATCGAAACTAAAGACTCCGATGTCAAATTGGTCATGGCTCTCTTAGTTTTTAATCTACAGGGTGATTTTGAAAATCTTCATTTGTTAGGCATATGTCTTATTTCCGTTATGTGTCAATATATCAAAAAGGTAAAAAGGGCTTTTTATAGAGTTTTTATATAAAGTTCAGTGGTGCAGTCAGTTTTTTCTAAAAAGTTTAGTTTTTGAGATATTAACCACACCTATGACTTTTTAAATAGGACACCTGGTATATTATTTAAGTTTAGGCGTTTCAAGAATATATAATGTGGTTATTTTTTTATTTTGGAAAACAAGGTCAGAATTCGATATTTTCAACAATTTACTTTACTTGTAAGTATCGGTCTTGGCCAATTTATAAGAAACAAATGCAGAATTTTGACAATAATAATTATACCAAAGATTAGATAGTTTAAAAGTTAGTTTTAATGTTTTTCTATATTTTTAATTGTAAACACTTAATTATTATTACCTTTTTTACTTTAAATAACACCATTGTTATAAAACCAGTATATTAAAATTTTATTGCAAAAAAAAACAAGAACAACATTATTTCATAAAACTAATGTAAACTAAAAACAACCAAGAATTTTTTTAAAGATGGTTTTCAAAATGTCGGCCGTTTTCTCGAATGCAATATCGGCACAGTTTTGTTTTTCTTCTAATTGCATTTAAAATAATCATAGATCTATTATGAAGAGTTAGGAAGACCTAACCAATTACCTCACGAAGTTCCACTATAGATTCATGTCGTGTCTTATACACTTGATTTTGCATAAAACTCCACAAAAAAAATCCAAAATGGAAAGATCGAGAGATCGTGGGGGCCATCTCACTGGCCCACTGATACCTATCCATCTTTGAGGAAAATTATAGCGCAGATATGGCCTTAACAGCCCAGATTTGTGACTTAGGGCACCGTCTTGTTGAAGATAAATGGTATTGAAATGGGCCAAGGAACATTTTGAAGCAATTCTGGAACAATTTCCTCAAGGATTTCTAGATATCTACGTGTTGTGAGACCTCTTTCATACATCCTGAAGACTATGCGTAGGCCTAAAATAAAACTTGGGACACCATTCTCGAAGGGTTCTTGTTGTGCTCTTTCAAAAATTAAATGGTGACTTTCTGCAGACCAATACCTCGTGTTGTGACGATTAAAAATATCCACACTTGAAAAATAACATTCGTCAAACCAGATGACAAATCTGCCAAATTTTCGTTGGTGCAGATTTATTCTAAGTACTCATCAACTCCAGGGAGTAAATGTTGCACTATTTTAAATTTATGTAGATGGTATTTATACTTTCCAAAATTGTTTCAACGTCAGATTTTGCTGCAACACCTTCTTCTTCTATTTTTCTACAGGATGATGAAGTTTTTGCTGCTGCGTAAAATAACACTTTTGTTTTTCTTCTCTGCCTGTCTTCTTGGATGTCTGTTTTAGGACGCGGCTGAATAAAAGATCCCTGTTCAACTGGATTTCTCTTTAAATGAGCAAATATGTCTGGAAAGGTTTGCCTCCTTTCTGGATACCTAACATGAACAAAAACGATTACCAGATATGAGAAGTTATCCTAATGGTAACGCTTTAAATAAATTACCTATTGAAATATAATTCAGAAACTTCTTGGGGACTTTTATTGCTTTGTATAAAATATACTAAACTGCCACTATAAGAGCAAAATAAATAAAAAGTAAAATAAAAACACTTACGTAACAAAAACATCTCCTAAGTAATAATAATCTGACAAAACTATGAAGTTTTGGACTTCTGTCTTTTGTTTCTTATAAATTGGCCATGGCCAACTCTTACAAATAAACTAATTATTGAAAATATCGAATTCTGACTTTGTTTTTCAAAACAAAATAAATACATTACATATTTTTGAAAAGCATAAATCTAATCTAATCACACGGTGTCCTATTTAAAAAATCGTAAGTATGGTTAATACCTCAAAAAATTTTTTAGAAAAAAACCTCACTGCGCCATTGAACTCCACGTGACAAGCTCTAAGAAAATCAGTTTTTACATTTTTGATAAAATAACGAAAATACGAGATGTGCCTAAAAACGAAGACTTTCAAAATCACCCTGTAGATTAAAAACTAAGAAAGCCATGACAAATTTGACACCGAAATCTTTCGCGTACAAGGTATCTAATTCTTGATGTGTTTGCGAGGTATTTACTTTATTAATAAGCGTGGTATTTTCTAATTTCGTTATTTATGATTTTTTTTATTGATAACTAGGCCAGCGAACAGCAGCTTTTCGTCGGTGAGCAGATTGGGCGGTAAGTCGGGAATGCTTATTCCGGACGCGACTCAATTCTTTGTAACATTTTTTTTTGTTTAAACCCCAGAACTGAGAAGACTGGTTAAGTTTAAATTAATTGTTAAAGGTAGGAAATAAAATGACTATGATCAGCTTCGACCAACACTTTTAATTGAAGGATTTATATTAAATAGCAACGTCCAGAAATTAAAAAAAATCAACTTAGGTTTTATGCGTCAAAACATCCCCTTAACAATTATATTCAAATTATGTACATGTAAGTCTTTGGCCAACGGTACCTAAGTGTACATTTATATATGGAAATACGCGATTCTTACCTTAAAATTAATATACCGAATGTAATTCCGGGACATTACTTCTAGACAGTGCCGGTTTTAGCACTACTAGCGCCCTGGGCGAGATTTCTTCGGCGCCCCCTAACTGCAATTCAATTACATACGAAAAAATGCAATGGGTACAATGAAATAACCATCTATTAAAAAAACCATTTATTTAAAAAAACTAATAAAATTTCACTTTTCTAGCCTTTCTATCAGCGAACTCTTTTATTAGACATTCAAAGTCTATGTTTTCTGCAATTTCATTTTCGATTGACAAAGTTGCTAAGTTTGTTAATCTAGATTGAGAGATTGTCGATCGCAGATATGTTTTAATCAGCTTCAGCTTGGAAAAACTCCTTTCCCCACTAGCAACCGTTACAGGTATAGTCAGTAATATTCGCAATGCTATCCATACATTTGGATACAGTTCCTGTAAGTTGCGATCTTTAATAAAATTCAAAACATAAGCAGGGGTAGAAACATTCTGATTAGGCAAAAAAGATTTCAGGCTTATTAGTTCATCACACAACATACAACCATCTATATCTGATTTAGAATCTACAGTTAATTTCAATTGGAGATCACTACAGAGTTTGACAAGGTCGGGTTTTTGAGGAATCTGTTTTATATTGTACAAAAAAGACCAGCAATCCGAGTACTCATTTAACTGTTCAAATCTTTCATTAACTGAAATTAATGTAGCGTCCAAGAGAGAATTGAAAAATTCTACCTCAAATTTCTTTTCAGGAGAAACAATAGGCTCGTCGCGGGCAGTTTCATCAGCTTGACGCTTAACAAATCGCATTCTTTTTGTGGCTCTAAACACAGGTTCAACTTCCAGTTCTTCAGCCAATTCCTTTGCAGTTGAAATGGCGGTTTTAAAGCCTGTATTTCTATATTCTTCCAAGAAAGTGCAGCATTTTTTCAACATTTCTGTGCATTTACTGAGATCTATATCTGGTGATTGTAGAGATTTACTAACGACGTTAATTTGAAAATTATGTCATACCAAACAACCAATGAAACTATGAAACTGAAATCTTTTAACTGTTCAGCTAGAGTAGTAGCCTCATGAGAGACTTGAGCATCAGTTTTCTGAGTTTCAATTGCCAAAGTAATTAAAGCGTCATGGATGGCACTAATTTGATAACGAACTGCTTTGACACTGCTTATTCTTGCTTCCCAACGTGTATCACTGAGCTTTTTTATAGTATATAATCCCAGGCAATCGGTTAGAATTTTCCATCGATGAACAGAAGCTGAAAATAATGTGAACAATCTCTGAAGTACCCCAAACAAAGTGACTGATTTTACGGAAGACTTAGCGGCATCGCATAGTACGAGATTGTAGCTATGACAGCCACAAGGTACATAAACGGCTAAGGGATTTATGTCTAGTATTCTCCTTTGAACACCAACATTTTTCCCTTTCATATTCGCCCCGTTGTCATAACCCTGACCCCTACAGTCGTTCAATTTAAGTCCGTGTTTATTTAAAATATCAATAATAACTTCAGTTAGTTTTTCACCAGTCGGCTCATTTACAGGTAAAAATTCTACGAAATACTCTTTTACTGATATTTTATCGTCATTTGATGAAAAATCAACAAATCGTATTGTCAGTGAAAGTTGTTCTACGTGAGAAATGTCCGGTGTACAGTCAGCTATAATAGAATAATATTTTGATTTCTTTGCGCGTGATATGATTTCTGACTTCACTTTTTCACCCATCAGCTCTATTAATTCATTTTGAATGTCTTTTCCGCAGTAGTGGTCTGCAATATCACCCTTCATAGCTAATCGCAAGTGCTCCTGCATAACTGGATCAAATTTGGCTAGTAATTGTACTAAGCCCAAAAACTTTCCGTTATTTGGCGTATATAATTTGTCAGAACTACCACTGAACGCCATATTGTTTTCAGCTAAATAAAGTGTAATATGCATCAATCTAGACAAAACATTATTCCATCTTGTAGTTTCCTTTTTAATCAAATATTGCTCTTGGCAATCTATTGTTTTGCCTAATTTTAAACGTAGTTCAGTTTCAATCCATGAAAGGTAAAACTTCTTATGTGAAGTGCTATTCTCGTGAGTTTTTAACATTTCAGACAAGTGTTTCCAGTCGTTATATCCTTCAGATACTAAATTCGACGTTGAGCTACTATCAAACAGCCGGCAACAAAAACAATAAACTCGATCCTTGGAAATGGAGTATACTAACCAACGACGCTGAATTGTTTCATAGTTTGCTAGTTTTTTAATGAAATGAGAATTAGAGAAATGTCGCCCTGTATCATTTTTCGGATAACCATCAGCATCACAATGAGTTTGCAGTGGGCCACTAGTTATTAGATGATCAATTATTTTGCTATTTCGAATAAGTGGCCAAGTAGCTGGATCCGCTATATTCGGAACAACAGTATCAACATCATCTAGTACATGTATTTGTTGTACATCAATATCAGATTCATCCTGAGCAGCATTTGTAATTGCAGTACAACTTGCTCCCTCACTTCGGGATTTTTCATCAAAAATCTCTTGAGTAGCCATTCCATCTGATTTACCAGACAGAGGCTCCACTGCCGATGCATCATTCGTTTGTATTGCAGATGTAGATGCCACATTCAAGTCTTGATTTTTTGTTGTGATATATTTATCTATATTCATAAACTTCTTTGTTTTTTGAAATTCCTTTTCTTTTTCTGCTTTCCGTTTCCTATATTCTGACCCAGATGGTTTTCTTTTGATGAGATCACCGTGTTCAGACATTTTGTACCTACTAGTAGTAATCAATTAAATCTGCAACAAATTAAATCTGTGTCAGTCGAAAAATATAGTATTAATTAATTTATTTACATTGCACGTCACAAAGTTACAACAATTACACAAAGTTATATATAACAATTATGTTATGTGACACCCTGTTAGGGTGTTACAAGGGTAGAGAGCCTGGAGCCAATTTCAATAATTAACCTGTTATTTTAACATCTTATATACTTTAAGTATTAGGGCTATTAGAGAGTGTGTGTGTAGTATAGATAGTAAAAATAAAATTGTACTTACCTAATGATGTGATCCGTCAAAAATGAAACACCTACTTATACACTATTTATATGTCTACTTTTAAAATAAAACCAATGTCACTCAGTAGTTGGAACAAGAGCATCGTAACGTAGCGTTAAACGTCTGATTACTGTGTTTGTTTGTTTTAAAACGATCGAATAATTGTTTTAAGAGCGTCCACTTATGTCAAGCAAGAATGATTGTGTTTTGCTTTGTCAAAAATTAAAAAGAAATAGATCTCGGGAATCCCCGACCATAGAAAAACACATTTTTTCTGTATGGTCGGGAAGTCGGGGATTCCCGAGATATTAAACCGATTGAACACTACGTTCCATTCTAGTGCTGCCAACTTAATAATTTTTACCTAAATTTAGGGAAAATTACAAGATTTACAAGTACCGGGTCGGCAAAAAAAGACAAGAAACTAGATAGTAATTGTTTGGCCAATGAGCGAGGGAACTATAAGGGGGCGCCTGTGGGAAATTATACAGAATCATAAAAAGGCGCCGGAGGAAAAGGGGCGCCGCAGGCAGCCTGCGGCGCCCCTTTTCGTGCGGCGCCCCTGGGCGGTCGCCCAACCGCGCCCTACCCTAACGCCGCTCCTGCTTCTAGAGATTACAGAATATTCATATAGTATAAAAATATTGTTTAATCTTAAATTATTTGTAAATTAATGGTTACGATAAATTCCTGAAAAAAAAATTAAAAAAAAACAGATAAAAATTAAATATTTGGCCTTAGGTTATCTTCGGGAGACTTCTGTCTTCAACTGGCATCAAACATCGCTCTCTGAGGAAAGTACAGGCGGTAATCAGGAACATCATCATCACAGACACAAATTCATTTAGAAAAACATAATCGAAGCGTTGATCAAGGCCAAAATTTGTTATAAGTTTGGACCCACGGTAGGGCCCTAAAATAATATTTTTTTCTCAGAACGGAACCCAAGAGCAAAAAGAAAAGTAAAGATTTACCTCATTACCCAACTAGAGGGTAACAGAAAAACACACCACATGGGAAATATACTTAATGAAAATAATTTCACTACGTCATCTTGACTAACTCATGAGAAAATGGACAGCTAAAAATAGTTTTTCAGCCAACTTGTCAGTCCCATACCTGACCAAAGATCTGATAATCTCATCCCTTTCATCAGTCTGCCTTTTACTTCAAAAAGAGCCCTCGGTAGTGCCAAGTCACAATAGGAATCTTAAATCTAGGCGGATTCACGACTACGAAAATCTGCGGTTACCTGAACCAAAAATAGGTGGAAGAGAAGTGGCAACGCTGAAGAAACGGTTCGTTTAGTAACAATATTTCAACGTTAATCGACCCAAAATATCTGCCGAGAGATTATACCAAATGCGCCAAAATATAAAAATTTTGATTACATTTAACAAAGAAGAATAAAGATGCCACACTACTGAGCGATTATGCCGAATATAAAAATTTTGTATTATATTTATTACAGCAAAATTAAAAACGCTGCAATTTGCTCAACCGTTTAAGACGCTGGACTAGTAGGGAACGACTACGACAAGCGCAAGTTAAATTCCAGGAGTGGTGTGACATGATCTGTCTGTATGTGTTGTTGGGCGGTTGGTCTGGTTGAGGGAGTGAAAGGAAATTTTGGTAATCATGAGGATCGATTAGCGGTTCATAGTTTTCATCAAAGTGTTGAAAATTTGGGTCGTAATCGGAGTATCTTCTGCGTAATATTCGCAAAAGTCATAACTTTCGTTATAATTTGGATAGTCTTAATCAACTTGGTGTGTCCTTTGTTGATTCGAAGAGTGGGATGGGTTCCGCTGAATTGAACTAGCTTGGGTATTATTTTATTGGATAATAGAAGGCCTGTTTTAATTTTGAAATATGTTGGGTCTCTGCTGTCATTGAGGGGGTTGGTTTTGCGGGGTTGCTTGTCTTTAGAAATTTACATTATAATTTTGGAAATTATTAGGACTTGATTGCATTTGGGAACGATAACCAGCTGCAATATGGCCCATACGTCCGCAATTAAAACAACGGCTAATTTGCATCGGAGGTTTCCTTGCAGGTTGGGGTGGTTTTTGAACGACGAGTTTGGACGACTTTTGAGTTTCAAAATAGGATAGTTGCAGTTCCCGTCTAATGCAAGACTGAGCATCTAGGAGATTTTCAGGATTTCCCGCACGAATTATCTGGCCTAGTCTTAGCTCAAGGCCTGTCAAGAGGGTGTTTAAAGACATTGTGTCAATTAAGGTGGATTGAGCCGCCTTTTGACCATTTGTCAAGTTTGATTAGTGAACTTTGGCCAGCATTTTGGTATTCAGTGTTTCTAGTCGATTAACGAATGTTAACGATGATTCATTAGAAAGCTATATTAGCCATTGCAAATCTTGAATAAGGGACGAGAGAAGTAGAGAGTTATGTTTTTTGATATCGTTGTAGGAAGAGGGGTTACGCGATTTTATCAGCTGTGCTGCACGGCATTTTACTTTATTTTTAATGTGAATCACTAACAGAATGCGTTGGTCTTCTGTTGCCATTGTGTACCCACAATCACAAGCATTTAAAAATATACCGAGAGAAATTTGGTCTCCCTCGAATTCGGGAATAATTGATAAAATTTCCGTGAGCTTGTAGGGCTTGATATCGATATTGGTTCTTTGAAATCTTGTTTCCGGCATGGTTTTTGTTTTAGGGAATTATAACTAAATTTTACTAAAACACAACGTGACGATCAATATTACTTACACTAGTAGAAGAAGCATCTGCTCTTTTTCTCTCCGTTTGTTGTCAGGGGCTTCACCAGGTGTTCCTTTTACAACTTCTGGGGGTGAGGACGCCGTTGAGGTTCTTTTCTCCGTTAAGATATGGGAATCCGCCGCCAACAATTAGAATATATTTATTTTATCGACGTTGACGGATCCTACCGACTGTGCCAATGGTTATCTTCAAAAATTCACTATAAACTTGTTAAAGACAATTTATTTACTTTTACACACTTTTATTACTTTTAAAATACAATAATTAAAATCAGAACTTAAACTGGCACAACGATGACTTACAATACGTACTATAAGTGTGGTTTACAAAATAAAGCCACGAATTTATACTAAGAATAAAGCAGTGTCAGCATGTGTTCACACGGAAAAAGACACGTTTCGTAGCATGCTGAATCTGCTTTCTTCAAATTGATTGGGTAATATTGTTAAGTTGAGAAATGCTGTGTAAGCAGTTTACATGACAACAAACTTGTATAGTTCTCGCATAACTATAGTGTTTGCACATACAACATATATATATATATATATATATATATATATATATATATATATATATATATATATATATAAGAAAAATCCAACTAAACCGACAGAACCCACCAAAGTGAATACATATAAGAAGCCAGGTTTTGTTCTACAGAAAGAGTCAATATGCACTTTACAATAGGATTATATACTAAAATAAAAATAAATGTTCTGAAAGCCAAAAATTCTTTATATTTATTTGGGGACTTAATTGCTATCACGTGGATGGTGTCGAATCGCCATTTAAAATGAATGAAAGTAATGAATGACCGTCAGCGCTAAAAGCCCTTTTTAATAGGTAAAGTATACACTGCGCAAATGCTGGTAATCACTCCGGTGGTGGAGATAACGTCTCCAGAAAATATTATGTTATTGTATCACAGATAGAGCTGGTGAATTAAGTTTATCGTAACTGTTGAGGTGTAGTGTAATTGAGAAATCAAAAAGGCACACTTCGCACCCAGTTGCACAAGTGTTGCAATAACAATCAGAGCAGAGACTAAACGGTATCCGACTGAAAAGATTGAACGGCGAGTGACCGAGCGCCATTACTTTCTAATTGTAGTAAGTAATTATATGTTATGCTGAGGTTTTTTATATCCCCCTCTTTGCATCATGAAAAGTGGCTCGTTGTTTATGTGATCCATTTCCTGAAAGTTGTTTTCTTTTGCTAAAATTCTCATTCTCTCAAAGTTTATCATATGACTCTTATTTAAAACATGCTCGGCGAGAGCACAAGAAAGCACTCCTCTATTACAATCGCTCTTATGGGAACTGTTCTACCTGAAAGGTTTCTGGAGGTTTGACCTATATACACTTGGTCACAATTAAGACATGGAATCTTCTAAACAATGTTTCAATTTTTTTTCAGTGAAACAGGTTCTCGAGTA
The DNA here is from genome assembly GCA_034092305.1 of Diaprepes abbreviatus. Lineage (NCBI taxonomy): Eukaryota > Metazoa > Arthropoda > Insecta > Coleoptera > Curculionidae > Diaprepes > Diaprepes abbreviatus. Next base: position 1,985,567 of record JASJET010000290.1, read on the forward strand.
AAATAGTGCGATTGTTCTAATTTGTTTAGGAGCAGTTTTAATGGAAGTTCCATTTTGGAAAACTTGTGTGAGTTGAGGAGTTAAATTTTCAATAAAGTGCAGCGATATGTAGGTGAGTTGTCGAAACGCATTGTTATTAACTGGTAGTGTTAGTTGAGTTGTTTGCCTATGTGTTAATGAAGATGGGCTTGCCCTTTCAAAAATGTTATCTGGTATATCATATTGTGTGTTATATAAAAGTTTATTGATAATTGAAAGTGGATGTGAGCTTTGCAAAAAAAATGTTCTAATTAATTGTTAGCTGTCATTTCTAAAATCAAGATGAGTGAGCTTAATTGCCCTCCTTTTCATTCCAAATATGAGGTTACTTTTCATTTTCGATGGGTAATAAAATTGGAAATTTTTAAATATGTTTGAGCAAATGGATTTTTTGTACCACTTGGTTTTTAAAAGGTAGGTTTCTGTGAATGTTACGAACATGTCCAGGAATGGTATACAGTGTGATGGATCTTACTTTTCGATTGTAAATTGGAGATGGAAGTTGTATGAGGTGAACATCTCTAAAGTTTCATCTATTTTGTGTGCCGGAAGAGTAAGAAGGAGATCTACGTACCTCTTTACAAGGAGAATATAAAATGGAAAGTATTATATGCAGTCTTCAATTAGATCATCTAAAACATAATTAACTATTATTGGTGATAATTCACTTCCCACAGGTGTTTCGAAAATCTGTTTGTAATAATACCGAAAACAAATTAGTTTCAATCAAAGATAAACGTGAGAACTTTTTAAAAAGTATCCCAGTCCATTGTAAAAATTGGATATATCATTTCAATGATCTTTAAAGCTTGTTAGGACCAGTTCAACTGATAAAGTGATAAAATGATGTAGTTGTCAGGCGATTATTAATAAATTCACTAAAAGAAAAGAATCTTTGAAATAATAATTATTATCTGTATTATGAGATAAATTAAGTATTTTGGTGATGCAAGTGGCTAAGGGGCCATTAGGGCATTTCAATGAAGACACGATAGGCCTCATTGACAAGACAGGCTTATGAATATTTATACATTTTTTTAGTCTGCTCTTCATCAGTGAAGCCACCGTCCTTCAGTTCTTTGACAATCTTATTAGCTTTATTTTGTAATGTGGTGGTGGGATTGCTGTTTATTTTTTATAGTTTAAAGTATCATTGAGCAAAATATGTGAATTGTTAATGTAGTCTTCCCTCTGCATCATCACGGTCACGTTACACTTATCACTGCATACTAACGATAAGTTTGGGTTTTGTTTTAAAAATAGTTGGCTTTTATTATAAATATCATTCAAATATGGTTGATGGTCTCGATATTGATGTTAAAAATTATTCAAGATATTAATGCACTGTGATCTGAGGATGTTCCTCTCACTGACATCAAACGTGTATAGAATGGTCTCGAGACTGGCAAGTAATGAAGAAATTTTGATGTCTTTTAAAGTTATACAAATGATAAATTTTGAACCAAGCGTAAGAAGGTGTTTGACTTCATATGGAGTGTCTACATTTGTCCAATTTTTTATCCATTTCTCCTGTACTTGCAAATCCCTGAGCTGCTGAGATTTGAGATTATTAATTTTATGCAGCTCTCTTAATTTAATAATAGTAATCATTTTATTATAGGTGATAGTTTGCCTTTTGTCATACTCATCTAGTATGTGAAATGGCAATTTTGAGGTAAGTTTAGAGATTACAGTTTGAGGATTTTTTGAGAGTTTTGATAAATTTCATAGAAAGTGGACTTAATCTCTAAGTTCAATATGTTTTTCCCCAACCTGTTATTGAAATATTGAATATCACGTCCTATTGGTCCTTGAGATACATTGCTCTGGTGTTGAGTATGCCACTGGTTATGTGTTGTGGTTTAATGTCGTATTGTTTACATTTCATTAGAAAAACTTTTCTGTTGTTCAAAGACGCCAGCTTTGTGTTAATTTTGGCCCATGTTATAAGTAAACTCACCGTAGCAGGTCCATAATGTTGTTTGATGGTACTGAAAAATCCCATTTCTGTAAATTTCAAGAGGAAGTAGTCTCGTCATAACCTTTCGATCTAGTTGACTTTTTCTTAACTAGTCCAATCACGAGACTACCTCTTTTTTAAATATATATATATATATATATATATATATATATATATATATATATATATATATATATATATATATATATATATATATATATATATATATATATATAATTAATATTTTACAGCGCTCTGCGGTTTTAAACTTTCAATTTCCGTTTTGACGCGCTTATTTTAAAACAATCCCTAGACTCTTTCGATTGTCCAATCTTAAAAAATCAAAAATGGTTTGAAAGCTAGTGACGTCTAATATACGTAATAGATAAAATCAGTACCCTCGATAAATTATAATTAAATATATTTTCAATAATTGCAACTCTTCGTTTGTGAGCCAAGCTAGACTAACAATTATTGTGCAAATACTTTTAAACAGATGGGGACCGGCCTAGGAAACTTACTTGCTAAAAAGTAAACTTTTAGCTGTTGAGAAGTCAAAAATATTGACTGTGTTTAAACCTTTTTCTAGCTCAATTGGAAAAATGTTTTCTTTTCTAGCATTGAACTATGAGAACTTAAAGATGAAAAATTCGTTATAATTTGAAATTTATGCAATAAATACTTTCTCCTATTTCACATACACCTCTTAAGACTGACGCAAAGGTCATTTATCATTTGTAGTATCATTCCATATTATATAGAAATTAAAGTTTCATCAAACATAGCAAATCGAGAATACTTTCTGACCTTATTTGCCTAAACTACAATGCATTTCATTCTAAACAGAAAGTCATCTCTTGATGAAGTGAACATGATATCGCTAAATAAATACCCTGCTTTATCGGTCAATACGACATCGTGTCAGCAACGTCCTCTTTTATCAACTAGAATGACTAACTATTTAAAGCCTGTAATGATGTTAGATATTTTTAGCCACTTAAAAAAAACATTTAAGAAGATATGTTATCACAAAAAATTGTATAATGTAAAGGTTATAAGTGTAATTAAAAATTTTGCTAATTGATTTCAATAATTTAATTAAACATTTATTTGAACACCCAGTATTTCTGACCCCTGCAATGTACCTATTACAATAGCACCTATACTCATGTTTACAAACTATAGAAAATATTATAATCATCCTCGCCTTCAAATAATCTTGCACTTACTGGAATATAACAACTCAAAAAATTGAATCAGCTTTTAAAAAAAATTGTTATATAGATTAACTTCTACAGAAAAATAACAAATCTAATTACCCAAGCCGATACCAATAAAATTTCAAAATGTGCAAATGTGTTTTAATGAAAGTGGCTAAATTTAAAGGAATTGGAAGGAACATACACCGTACAAGTTAAAAAAATTTTAGGATAAAACTACTTAAGACTGATGCAAGTAAAAACACAAATTTGTGTTCTACGACCTTATAATAAGTGTATATGCAAATCTCAGCAAAAGAATCTCCATTCCGAATAATTTCTAAATACCCAAATAATATAAATTTTTAGTGCTATACAAAATTGTAAATAAACTTTATATGACCCGTTATAGACCATCTGAAAAACCTCAAAAAATTCATGATCTAAATATGTCAGCTTTAGGTTTATTTTTGATTTGGATAGAGATACTCAGTTTGGTTCCAAAAACTTCTCAAAATTGAAAATTAAGGCCAGTAAACCCAGGTCAACTAATTCGGCTCTGTATTAGCCTAATCTTTTAGTGTTCCAACAAAAACAAGTGCAGTTAGCCTCTTATTTGCTTAATGAATTTTTAAGTACTAGCTCCGAACACGTTCTTTTCCAGTGTGACTTTATCTGTTTTATTTTTTAATAACTTTTAAACTTTGAATTTTTTTTAGTAATTGCCAAAGCAACAGAAGACTTATTAGTTACATCCAAAGGAGATGATTATATTTCTCTACGTTGGAAGCCGTCGCCTAAACCTAATGGATTGGTAAAATGGTACAGAATTACAGTCGGTAACAATGTTTACACTGTCCAAAATACCACGACAAACCTAGTATGTCCTCTGTGGCTGGATTATCTATGTCTCGACATTAAACCAAAATACATTTCCAAGCCGACTACCTCAATTTCGGTAAACAAAAATACTCTATTTATATTGGCTTTTTGTCGAAAATTATTTGAAATACTCTCAAATATTGCACAGAAATACTAGAAAAAATATCTACCTGGACATGATAGGAAAAAAATGACTGTGGGTTGATAACGTTCAATAGTGAAGTTTTCCACTTGTGTGTAGTAAATTTAGCATACCAGTCAATATTTTTATAGAACCACATATCTGTAACAGATTGGAGCTAGAACCTTGAAATTTTCAAAGGAAAAGCAGGTTAAAAATTTAGTTAAATTTGAAAGCGGCATACTCCCTTATAAGAGTATGACAAACTGAGAAGAAATCTCGTTCCTATGTGCTTTCTCCATTTCAGTCTTTCTCGGTCAATTGGTGAATGTAGACTTCACAGAAATATTTCTTTATCATCTGTTATCGTTATCCATCTTCTTCCAGCTGCCTTCACTATATAATCTTCGGCGATATTCTCACACTTCTTTTGCATTCTCTGATTCGCCATTGTAGAACACATGTCGACCATTCTTCCAAAGATTGCTATTCGACGTGCCCTGTCCAGCTCTACTTCGACAAGGCAATTCTTTCGATGGTATTTGTTAATAGGAGAATGCATATGTCGAATAATTTTCGCTTGAAATATATTGGAATATATAAGTTTTTTTAGGCGATCCATCCCTAACGAATTCTCTTGGTTGTTTCTGTTGATAGTTTTACTGCATTTAATGACAAAGTCCTCGGTAAGAATACTCTAGTACTATGGTGAAAATTTTAGAAATAAAGTACCTCTCTGCAGGCCTCTTTTTTGCACTGATATTTTATTTGTTGCTTTATCATCATCTATTTTAGCATTATTTAAAACTTCACTTACTATAGTGTCGAATGCTTTTCTGAAGTCGATATAACAAATGTAAGTTTGGGAAAATATTATATTTTTACTATTCTTTTTCTAATATTGCTTAATTTGATCCTCAAAGCTTTTATGTTTTCGCTTCCCGCTATCATTCCTATAATAGTTTTAATTAATTTCGCGATGTATAATACTAGAGAAGTGTTTGAATTCTTTATTATTTATGTTTGTTTTTCTTTTTCGTCGTGTTAAATTTTGTGTGTTTTTGTTCAGTTTGTTGTTTTGTATTTGTTTGGGAGCATCCTTTTTTATTTCTTGTTCTTATTTGTGTTGTTATTTCTGTTAGTAGCTTTGAAGTATGTTAGTAGTGACTTTATTCTAATATTTATTTCTGAACTATTGAGAGTTTTTGTACTTACAGTCATCGTTCGTTTTTGTATGTAACCTTGAGATTCCTCGTACCATCATCGTTACGTTCATATTCACTATATTTAAAGTGCGTTTTTTATTTAGAATTTTTTCTATTTTCTTATTATCTTATCCGAAAAGTATTACTAAGCAAGACTAATTTTGCTTTTACAGATTATAGGTATTAATCAAAATAACCTAACTACGAATCAAGTAAACGAAGAAATTTCGAAAAACAAGGCGAGAATCCAAAATATTACTGTTGAAGCCACCGAATCTGGTAAATATTTGATTTATTAGCCAATGTTGTCAATTTCATTCTAACGAGTTGAAAATATATAGCAAGTTCTTGAATATTAAGGTAGTAACTGAAAAAAAATGTAACTTAATAGACACTGTTAAGACTTTCTACTTTAACGGGAAGTACCTATAACTTTCATTTGACTAGGTAAGTTATGAGCTCCGTGTCAAATAAATGGAAACGAAAATTCTAAAAATAATTCTAGTTCTTGTTGAAATATCCCTTAAATTTTTAAGATAAGTATAAGAATCTGAATCACACATGGAAGAGACTCAGACACAAATACATCAAAGATCAGACCTGGCAAACAAAAAAAGGACCTTAGAGTATATAACACTTAATAAAATAATTCGAGAGTACATACCAATGGACGTCAATAAATACAATCAAAATTTAATAAAACAAACACGTGAAAAAATAAAAGTATGAAGGTGTTAAAAGACTAATAAGTAGTCATAAAACAACAAATTAAAGAAAAAATATGGTACACTACCTAATAATAGAAAAAAAATTATCGCAATGAAAACATATTATGAAAAATTATAAACATCAAATGCTGAGACACCACCAGCACTAAAATATTTAGAAAATTGTAGAACAGACTCCAGAAATTCAAACATTTTTGATAACATATAGAAAGAGGCCAAGGCACAGTTAAACTACACACAAACTCATAAACAGGGGTAAGTAATACGAAGGTGCCATATCTCTAAACTATTCACGTCTGAAATGGAGAATATTTTTCAAAAACTTACAGTGGGAGAACAAAGGTATAAATATAAAACTAGAAAAGTACACCGCACTATCCTTATAGGAAATGGCTCTTGGGCAAATTTTCTTAAATTTGAAGAAAATATAGTTCTTCAGTATTAGAATAAAAGCTTTTTTGTCGAGATATATGAACTTGAAGTTATGGTTTTTACTAAGATTTTGGTAAACCACACGTATGGATACCGTTGAAAATTTCAAAAACTTAGTGTTCTGGAAAAAACTTCTTATATCCTTGAGTTTGACAATGAGCTCGACCTTCAAGGCTGTTTCAAGGTAAAGTTGATTTTTTCAAATAAGAACTCTAATTTTTTATTGTAGAATCCGCATATATGATAAAATTCCACGATCACTGGTATAGGTTTTCATTTCGTCCAGAGGTTGTCTACATACACTAAAAAAAGTCTACTTTAAGCGTTACTCCAGCTGTAGTAGTTACTTATTCGCTTTAGGATGTTTTTTCGACGTTAGTCGGCATGACTCCCCTTGTTTTTAAAATTTATTCATTAATAATTTCTGTGAGTTCATCAGCATCATCTAGATATTTAGCATGGAGTCTTATCTTAAATGGCGCTCCATCAGGATATTTAATATTTTCTTCATGTTTTGCAAAACCCAAATATTACAAGACGCTCGCAATATGTGCATAGATACCCTTTGTTCGAGTTGCAGAATGGCAATTACTATAATTGGGCCATTTTCATGATTTTCTGCATTTTTGTTATTGTTTATATTCTTTTAAATTTAGGACTGTTAAATTTTTCAAATAAATTAAATCAAAAATTGAAAAATCATTAAAATTTTGATTGTGAAGTCATCCCCATTGTGCATGTCTTCTTACTAGGTTGTTTACATCAAATTAAGCCTGTATGATATCGACACTATGTGATCTGATTAATATTTTACAAGGTGAGAATCTGCACCTTACATTTAAATAGAAAGATTCAAATATTGATTTTCAGGGAACATTTCATGCTTCAACTGCCCAGTGAAGTTTTGTAACAGGAAAGGAATCACTTTGATCTTGCGTTGAGAGCTATCATGGTCCTCGATCTTGCAGCGTAAGCATTCCCCGATCAACTTCTAAGCGATCTAGGAACGCTAATATAACACGATAATCAACTTAGAATTTTCATGTTGAAGCCAAAATCTTATTGCTTCTGCATCGCTTTCAAAAAATAATTTTGAAGTAATTGTCGCTCAATCCTTGTCTCATGTTGCATCAAAATAATAGTAATTCACAATACTCCATATATTATGACAGAATCAGAAAAAGTCGAAAGGTTTTCGAATTGTTGTCTATTAATGGATGTAATACAGTAACAATCTTCATCTGTCAAGTTATCCATATCTATGGGCCTTTTTTATTTGCTCAGACATGTCTTAATTCTTGCAATCCACTTGCTTTTTTAATAAAATAAGGTATATTTACAGCGCACAAACCTAACAATAAGATATTATATGTCTTTTAAATGATGCCGACAAGGTCTGACATTCTTTCGTATGTGAATATTTCTCTGGATAAATATGTTTACTCCAAAGTGAATCGATAATCTATGTATGTCGTTCTCTGCATTACAATGAAATATGTACCAGATACAGTCTGAGTTAAGACATTAAACTGTGAACAAGTTGGAGGTTTTACAATTCAACCACAATCAATTTTCATCAATTACTGCAGGTGCATGATGAAATTCGTCATGCCTATTTGTTTTCTAAGATTATTTTTATCTCCACCTATTCTGAACAAGTGCCAAAAATTATTGAATACTCGATTACACGCGAACAACGAGACCGTATATTTTTCATTTCTCTAAACGTTGAATAGAATAGATTTGAATAAAAGCAATATGCTGCATAATCGACAATAAAAAAAAAAAACAAAAAAAAAAAACAGGAGAAAACAAAATCAAGGTGAAAATTATACCGAAATAGTATGCAGTATAAATATACCTAGAATTGATTAAAGATATTATATTTCTCTACAAATGGCAGTGACATTTGTTTCAGGTATAAAGACATGAGAAAACTGAAGAAAAACTTACAAAAGTTGTAGGTTTTTTCCTCGGGTCTCTTCTCGTGACCTCAACTTTGACATTGACCTCAACCCTCTGGGTTTTTTTCAAGGTCAAGTCGACTTTTTCGAGTGAGAACTTTTTTTCAATGCAGAAATTAAAACTATGGAAAATGTGGAACATTTATAGGTTTTCATGTGAGCTAGAAGTTATTGAAAGGTCAAAAACGTGTTCCTCGCATAAATCACTAAAACTAAGTATTCTGGAGAAAAACATAAAAGTTATAGCATTTCTCCTTGGAAATCCTTCGGCGACCTTGACTTTGACCTTGACCTTCCTCCAGAACAATTAGTTTCTGAATTATTTTGCCGGGCCTATATTTTCTACCATCAAAGTGCCTTTGGCCTTTAGAAGAATTAAAAACATATAAGAATATTGTATCAGTAATCGTAGAAATGTTCATATATTTCAAGTATACAATAAAAAAAGGAGGTTCTTATTTGAAAAAAATTAACTTGACCTTGAAATAACATAGAAAGTTGCGATCAAGACCACTAGAAGAATCCTACAACTTTTGTGTTTAAAATTTTTGCCTATAACCCTCAATTTTCGAAATTTTCGAGGGTATCCATACTTTCACCCACCTCGAAAAAAATCGTATTTTTAAGTTCATATATCTCAAAAACCATGGGTAGATAAACCAGACAGCAAGACTTTTTTATAACAGATAAAAAAATCTATAGTGCATGAGGTATCACTTCCGAATAATGTAAATATTGATAGCGGCTATCGAATAGTAAAGGAAGAAGTAAATATAAATCTGGGTAATTAAAGGTGCAGAATAACAAAACTAACCAAAAACACGGTGACTAAATTAAAGGTATGTATGTCGTAGAGTTGGGGATCGGTACACTGCGACCTGGAAGGCTTATTTTGCCCCTAAATTAAAAGTAGCACAAAGGAAGATGGGGACGGGTCTATGTTGGGCATTAATATTTAAGTTTGATTATGAAATACGGAGATTCAATGACGAACCAAACTTGAAGAAATAATTGAACGAATAACAACATTAAAATGGACATGGGCGGGACATGTCGCGAGATTCAAAGAAGACAGGTAGTCCTTAAGAACAATTAATTGGAAACCCCCTAACTGATAAAAGAAGCAGAGGAAGACTGTCAACATGCTGGAGTGACAATGTGGAAAGATTAAACAGTAGCTTCTATTCAGGAGTGGACTAGATAGGCTGGGTGATGATGATGATGATGATGATATTTTAGAAACTATGGATTTTAGAGCTCCGTGCCTATGAAAGCATCTTTCCACTGAATTTGAGAACATTTGACTTAGAGTTATTTCTCATGGATATAGTGCGAAGTTCTTTAAAGTACGTAGACGATATCGTTTTAATTGCCAATAATACTACCGCCCTGGAAAAAATATTTAAACAATTACAAAAAAAATAAAACAGGCAGACTTAACAATAAATATAAACGAAACCATAATTAGGCAGAATTTGAAAGAAAAAGAATAGCAACACACTAACGAAAAAAAAAAAACGATAGAAATTACTTTGGACAGGCGATAAATATTGACAAAAATATACAATAGAAGAATCCGCCTGACAAATGCATTTAGCTACATCTTCAGAAACCCAAGTAAACACCTTACCATTAACATTAAATTTAAAGTACTAGAACAATGCGTAATTCAGATATCGATATTAGGAGTAGGAACTTGGGCGTTAACGAAACAAATATTAATGACAGGAAAATGAATCAATGAGTACGATTACAAACAAGGATGAAATATATTATACAAACATTAACAAGAGCAAAATAAAGATGACCAGGCTACATGATCAGGATGGACGTCTACAAGGAGACAGGAGAACAGAGGAATGGAAGCTATGGATGGGGAAAAGAAGATCCGAATGGCCCCTAATGTGAAGGTGACGATACTGAAAGAACGCAAAGGAAAAACTAAATAGCGAAATCCCAAGATTGGAGAAAATCGAAAAGTTCGGAGGAGGGATAAATTTACTTGTGAATACCAGATGCTACATAAAAAGATACATAGAATTACCTCTTGTAGAATCCGAGTAACTGAATATTGATTGGAATATTTCATTAAATCACATTAAATAACACAAATATGGACAAACCTCAAAACAAATCTAAATCAAAATCAATCATATGTGCGGCATCGATCTACAGCCAGCGTAATGCAAATTCAAATTAAATAATAAAATCTTTTCCAAAGTTCAACCGTTACTGATATGATAACGAAGATAAGGCTTGATTTTAGTAGTGGGATAGTTTTTTTATTATATTGATAAGGAAAAAATATTATGAACTTGAACAGATATGTTGAAAATTAATCAAACAATTACATCACTGAATTGAATTAATTTTAATAAATTGCAATTACTATTGAGATAATTGTCCTACTGAAAGTAATTTCAATTATTATGAAAGTAATTGAACTAATCAGAAAATTTAAGAAATCAATTGCCAGTACTATTATTTTATTGCCCTCTTGCAAGGTTAATTAACTATTATACACCAGTTAGTAACAAATCTTCCAACCAACTATTAGATATATTAAAAGGGAAAAATACAAGAATAGCCGTGATAATTGGCGAGAGTTGGTAATTTTAATAATTAACTAGGCACATTTGAAAATATCAAAAGGCGCATTTTTAGTTTAGAGACCTTAAATATTAATTATAGACAAAATAGTTTAACATAAATAGTAAGTGGTAGGTAGTTAGCGAAAAAACCGCAACAATGTTTTTTGTTCATTGAAGAGCTATTGCTAGAAAAAAATTATTTTTATTCCCTTGAAGGAAATCCTTCTTGCTAACAAAGAATAAATATATATATATATACAGAGATAAATTTTTTTTTTTGTTGAAATAAATTGTTTGTACAAAGATTTTTTTATTAATTTACTGTGAAAAAACGACGATCTTTTTTGAACTAAGCCAAGGTGCTTTTTACCTCTAAGACCTTATAAATACCTCAAATATTAACGGCAAGTTGATTTTATTTCATAGAAACATACCGTTCTTTAAAGTCAAAAATGGCAATTTTTCCTTATAAACAATTAGGGTTGTAGCTTCAACTATTGCTTATGCGACATTCTAATTTCGATATTTGGAATACTGAAGATTTTCCGGAGACAAAAAATTTACTTTTTAAGACCAAGAGAAGAAGAGTTTCTGATTTTTTAAAAATCAATCACTGTTGTTTTGTTTATAATAGGTTTAACAAGCTATCTCTTTTTCTTCCCCTTCAAGTCATTTAAGGAAAAAAGATAGACTGACAGTTTATTTTTTACCACTTCAGCTCTGGTTTTCTTTCCATGCGCGTTTCAATCACATCAGTAAAGATATAATTAACTATTTGCACTACTACCGTGTATACTTAGACGTTGTTTGACTCTTAACATCCTGCCGACATGTCTCGTAATTTAGATTTTATATGTATTATTGTCTTAAATGAACGCTTTTTCTACGAGAAAATATTAAACTACAGCTTGAATATTGGCCAAAACTTCCTAATTTAGCCAAAAAGTTAAAAATTTCGTGTGTTTACGTCGGCGAAAATCACTCATCAAACGGTGAGATTAAATCTTGCTTAACTTATGAACTTTAATTAAATTCCGTAGCGATTCGTTCGGAAAAAGGCTATGAGCCGAGTCAATGTACTCGGCGTAGGGTTAGCAAAAAAGATTTCTTGCCTGTCCAGAAGGATTAAATTAGTCCCAAGAAAACGCGTCTTAATGTAACAATTTAGGGATTGATTGATTATTTTCGCCGATGTGAGTTCATTGGCATCAGTGACGCAGGTATGGCCATATAAGTTGGCTAAGAAACTGTTCTGTTCTTGCACATTGCTGAAACAAAATATATTGTTTGGTTCTGGCCCGTTCTTCCCCAATTTATAAATATAATTAAATTATCCAGCATATTACTTCCTAGAAATGTTTTTAATTTTATTTTGTACGCAATTGATCTAGCTGTATAGTCCTGAGGATGATCTCATAGAGGTCGAAACATCGACAAAAATATAACAAAGTATTCCATAAATTGTTTTTGACCTGGTTCAACTAAACCCCATATTTAGAAATTTTTTTGTTATAAATAAAAAGATCATATAGGTTTTATAAAAAACTATTTTTATTTTTTCGTAATAATTAATTAAAAATTTATATAAAATCAAAGATACATTTTTCAACTTAAGTCTAATTGTCAGCAGTTCATTTATAAATTTGTTGGAAATATCAAATCTTAAAAATTACCTTGTCTGCTTTAAGCCATTCTGTACGAATACTACAAAAACAACTCTTGAAAAATATTTTTGAATGTGCCATATGATGTTAGCAGCATATAAATATACTACACAAAGTTTTGTATAAATAAATTAGCATATCCTGGCAAAAAAAAAATTTAAACACCATCATTTATTAGTTTTTTGTTTTCCTGAGGGCTTTCTTTTAAAAGAATAAAATCAACGAAAAATGTCATTTCTATATAAACTAAGTAGCGTTAATTTTAAAGGTTTTTTCGCTCTCCTGCAGTAAATAATTAACGAAATGTTAATTTTCTCATTATCTTTTTTATCTATAATCAATATCTGGGCTTCTAAAATTTAAAAAAAAAACGTCTTTTGGCGTCTTTAGTCGCTCGTGTTGTAATTTTTAACATTTTCGGCTTGTTGCTTTTAGTTATTTTTATAATTTTACATATTTTTCGCTAATTTTACCTTCGTTTTTCACAGTTATCTTTCCGATGATTTTCTTTACTATTTTTTCAGTTTTGGAAAAATATCTGTTTAATGATTTTTCAGTTTTCGTTATTTTCGACTGCCACTTAGAAAATATGGATCTATGTTTACTTTTTATTTCCAAAGAAAGCACAGCCGCATCAACTTTCTTGTTGCTCACCAGAACTAGAAGGGATTTACTGAAGCTCTGGTTTTTATAAAGGTTTATTTAAGTTTATTTTATTTTAAATCTTTTCAATAATTAATTATCGAAATAATTAATTTACGCTTTATCTATCTATCATCCACGCTATCAGTGATTCTAATAATAATAATAAAAAATCAATGATTATTTACTTATTATTTTCCGCTTTTCCGCAACTGTAGCTTATTATTCTATTTTTTACTTTTTCTAATTTAAACCGCTTATTCGCTCCGTAATTCAGCTGCGTTGTCAAATCCAGGATTTTTATCTCTTTACCATATCACATTCGAGATCATCTATTATAGGATTTTTTCTTCTTTGTCATGTTTGCTAAATTTTAGCCTTCAAAATTTTTTGTTGTCTTTGGCAGAATTTTTGCCAAAGCTTATTTTTCTTTAAACTTACGAAATATCCAAGAAAATAAAGTGAATATGAATCACTTTAGCAATGTGTAAGAACAGAACCGTTTTTAATATTTTCTCTTCATGTAAACATTTATCTACGGCATTTATATTAATTATTGACCATTACCAACCATCGCCAACTATCATGGCTAGTTTTGTAATTATTTCCTTTGTAAACTTCAATAATCACTTACCTCTTCTCTGAAATATCTGAAGTACATTGAGCCAATTTTTTACTGATTGTAGTATTAACTTTAAGGAAAAGTAATTGAATTAAAGTAGTTCAATTCGTTTTAATGTTCCCAATATAACTTGAATTAACTTCGCAACAGTTCTGGTTGCAGGTGCTTCTTATTTTAATTGCTTGGCGTCATTTAGCTAATGATAAATTAATTTATTTTAGAACCCAAGGAACCATACGATATAAAGACTAAATGGATATACCAAAATAATCTTACAATTTCTTGGAAACATCCCAACGAAACTAATGGTAATTTAACTTTTTTCAACCTATGGATTTATATGGAATATGATAATGGCGACACCGATAAGAAAAATAGTTCTTACCCTTTATCTGGCAGAGAAGACTACAAGCTGGATTATTTTCAAATGATAGAAGTGTCGGTAAGTATGATTTATTTACGGTACAGTTTTAAACTGAGATTTGAAGAGAATAATAATATGTACAGTGATGTTTTGGAGTCATAGTGATCTATCTGTGAAGATGTGTTATTGATCACGATCCATTTTATCTGGTGTACCTCGTAAAATGTAATGATAGTGGTCTGATCTCAATTCTAGCCCCAAAACAAATCAGTATTGCAGCGAATGCAGCGGAGATGCACAATGGGAAAAAAATTACTTTTTTTGGACAAAAATATGCCCACAACTAATATTCCGAACGATTTTAATGAAAATTCCTTATAAAGATATTGCAAAAAATTGTGAATATGTAAACTAAAACCAATAATCTTAACAGTGGGAAGCCCAAAATTTAAAAACTACCCTTAAAATTTGTGAACCATATACATACGCAGACAAATCTATAATGATGTAAATCTAATGTGCACTCACAGATATATACAATATAAAGTCAATTTTATGAACATTAAACCCATGATTTCAATAATGTACTCGTAAAACCAAAGCATCATTTTGTCGTCAGCAAAACGTCATATATTTAGGGCTTAGTTCTTATTTAGATTCCCTCTGAAGTTACTTGCTGCTATTTTTTTTGCAAGCTCATCAATGTATCCGTTAGAGAATATGTGTGACAACAGATATCCTTTTTCTTTAAGTAAGGAAAATCTTGTATAAATATCTCCACTAAGTGTGGAAATAGTGCCGGATTCTTTCCTACTAAAATCCCACTGACTGAAAGTCTCACGATGCTGTAATTCAGATATCCCGGTCTTTTTCCTCTAGTTATAGTTTCTATACTACATTCTCCCACTATTTTAAAACGTATGTCTCGAGAGTAGCTTTGAATTGCTTTTATGAGGGTAGCCGTTTATATTTCGGGAAGCGGTAATACTGGTGTTGCTGGGTGCCATCTGACAATAAAGATTGATATTTTAGACGGCGTACGTACTCACAACGTTTTGACATACTTATGATATTTGTTAGTGTTGTTTACAGTAACAGTTTCTCAATTATTCAATCGTCACGGTTAAAATTTCATCTTAAGTTTACTATGGCTAATTTGGTTAATTTTTATCTTATTTTTGCCTATACTCACGTTTTAGGCATTGCTCTATTAATTTTATGGCATACTATTCGTTGCATTTTCGGTTTTGCTATAGTATGAGCAATAAACCTGGCCAAAATGTTCTTCCCTGTAAATTGTCTAATTTATACCACTGTATTAGGTTGTTTTTATTTAGATGAGGAATTAACATTTACTTTTTTTTATGAATATCGTTTTCCCTGCCTGCTATTTGAGTGAAATTCTTGCTTTTATCCTTTCTTATGGTAAATTTCCTGATATTATTTTGAATAATTTCATAGATTTTTAAACATTTTGCTAAGATTAGACTAAATATCATTGTCTAGTGTGTCACTTCGAGTTGACGTATAGGCAATTATCATTCTTTTAAACAGTAGCATGTAGGGTTATGGTTTCTGTTTTACAATTTTTGGAGGAAGTTTGAACGAGCAACTAATACCGTGTTGCTAATGGTTGGCAGGAAATCCATATTTCTTAATTTAAAAAAAATAAGCAATGAGTGCTTCTTTTATTTAGAGCCGAAAATGCTAACGATTAATTAAATAGCAAATTTTTTTCAGGTCATTCTAGTTGTTTCGGGTCGGTCCAGGTAAATTTTGTACCGCTATTTCTGTTCATTTTGGGGTTTAGATATAAAATGGAGGCCAAATTGACTTCTTACTCCTCGCGCAACAAACATAAATCTATGATCATCTTTTTTGTGAAAAGATCAATCTTTTAACCAAAGATTTTTTAATTAATTTCTATACCGAGATTGATTTGTTCCACATGCTAATTGCTTTTGAATGTTTTGTTTGTTTTCGATAGCTAATTTTAGGGAGTAAAGTTGAAAGCTAGTACCTAACAACATTGTGGAATATTCCTGCATTCAGCCTAGCTTCGATGTAGTGGCGCCCTGAATAACCCAACCCTACTCTTTGGTACAGAAGTTAGCTCTGTATTTTTGCACGCTGGTCCTGCTCCTAGCCTTCGACTAAACTCTTCAGTTTTTTTTACCATTTCTGAATTTAATTAACTTTGCCTCTTACCCCATTGTGAGGTATTGCACCTCCTTTTAGAAACCAGTGTATTGAACTTGTTGAATCAGTGTATTGAAAATTGACACCCCACGTGGGTGTTGTGTAAACAAGATCTTAACTTAAGGGCATTGGTGGATCATGCTGAAGCCTTTGAATCACAGGCATCCTCTACTGAAGATGAAATTCGCCCAACCCTTTCTACACTTCATATACAGTACACATCAGTGATGATTCAACGATTTGAAAAGAGGGGACGTAAGTTTATCGGCGAACAGAAAACGTTATCTGTTCATAGTTTTCTGGAGCGAGTTGCAGAATTGAAAGTTGAACGTAACGCCACCGAAAAAGAACTGTTCTACTCAGCAATCGACCTTTTTGCTGGAAAAGCTTTAAATTGGTACCCTGCCAATCGTACTAAGGTACACGACTGGAACAGTCTATCGCAGCTGTTGTGCATATACTTTGAGCCTCCAGATTATCGCTCTCGGCTCTTCAAAGTGATTTTAGATTATACCCAAGATATCTCAGAAATTATTGTAGATTACATGCCGTGTGTGCAGGCTTTATCTCGTCATTATGACTCAATAACTGAAGACATCAAGCTGGAAATTATCTCAATAAAATTAACACAATTTTACTCTACTCAACTTCCGCCCGTTAACTCACTGGAAGAGTTAGAAGAGGCAAAAAAAAATTAGAGGCCCAAAAATACTGAACGGAACATTATGTCCCACCATTCAGAAAACGCCAAACTTATGTAGAACCAGATTTTGCATTCTTTGCTGAATCAATAGATGTGATTCCTAGAATCCTGTTGTCAGTAAATTCAGAATTAAAGACCAACCTTCATCTGATAGTCGAAGAGAGGTTACTTGTTAGAAGACTGGCCATCTTAACAGAGAATATACTGCTATCATTGTGGCATGCCTAATATTACAGTGAGATCTTGTCCTACGTGTTCTAAATTAAGAAACGTGTCCCGGAAGAATCTACAAAAGGTCGTGAGATATCTCCCAGCCTACCTTCTAAAACGACGCATGACTGAAGTTTTCCCGTAAAAATATTACTAGAATACATTATAGGCCGTGCACAAGGAGATCAGAGTCCATATTTGGAAGTTTTAATTTTAGTTGTACCGATTCGAGGATTATTGATTTTCGACGTTACTCGCACCATCGTTGGATTATCTGGATACGAAATGCTACAGCGATTGGGCATTAGGCTAATAAAAATGTCAACAAACTGTACGGTCGTCAACGGACAGAGTTGCACCTCTATAGGCCATATACACGTACCCTTTGACTTAATCGGTAAGATTCGAATTATTGACGTCCTTATACTCCTTAAACTTCCTCATCTTAAGCGTTGATTTTTGGAAAACCATGGAGATTGTCCCAGACTTGTCGCAAGATGTGTGTGACATTTTGCAGTTGAGCTAGGTCCTACGTATTTGGGAAGCATTCAGGATTAATCCACGCTTACTAATGCACAATTCAAAACACTGAACAGCTTAATTAAAGAAAAATTGGATAAAATGGGTTCTGGCTTTGGGGTTGTAAAGTAACTGAGCATGTTATCGAAACAGAACCAGGAACCGGGCCAATCAAGCAAATATACTAATCCTTGTCTCCATTCAAATGAACCTTTAAAGAATACTTGGTGTAGCCCAGTGTGCCTAGTACGTAAAAAGAATGGCAGCCTTAGATTTTGCGTTGACATCAGAAAAGTTAACGAGATCATGAAGAAAGACACCTCTCCCATTCCGTACATCTCAGCAATCTTAGATCGTCTCAGAGATGCCAAAGAGTTAACTTCCATTGACCGAATCTACCTTTGGACCGTTCTCTTAAGCAAAACGTCACTTGAATACACTGCAATCACCGTATCAGAAAGAGGACTATATCAATTTCGCCGTATTCCGTTTGGTCTGTAAAATGCCCCAGCTATTTGGCAACGTCTAGTGAACAACGTTCTTGGCGCTAATCTCGAACCTTCAGTGACTGTTACCTGAACGAGATCATCATTATTTCCCAGGATTTTGATGATTACCTACGACTTTTGAGCTTGTTTCTTGATAAACTGTTTGGTTAGTTTCGTTGTTTCTGTAGATAACTGAAAATTTTGCAGACCAAAATTGAGATATTTGGGCTACGTGGTTGATAAACAAGAACTTCAAATTTCAAGCGATTTGTAAACGCTATAAAATCAAAATATTCTATACTGCCGCTTACTACCCACAAACTGATTTTAAGGAGCGAGCTAACCGAGTTGTGAAATCAATGCTGACATGGTATCTACCTTTCTGATGCCGTTAACTTTTACTTTGCCAAATTAGCTCCCTCTTAGGTAGGTCCCTTTGCAATAAAAAGGAAAATGGGTACATGCGCGTACAAATTACAAGACCCATCTGGGCAAAGCAAAGGCAACTGGCATGTATAAGACTTCAAAATATACCATCCATCTAATCCTAATGCGACCGATTCTGATTGATGAATAATGCGTTAATATTCCTTTTATTGTTAACATTTACTGTGTACCGCTATTTCTTATCTTTCGTAACCTTACTGATAATCGGCTGTTTGTGTGTGCTGCTGACTTGGTACGAAACGGGTTGAGGATACACTCTTTAGTCGTTTTTTTTTTGATATTAATAATTTTGAATTCATTGATTTTGACTCTTATCTTATCCGCTAGGACGTTGATCCTGAATACCTCGATTTTGTCTTTTATCTTGTCCGCCAGGATATTTATTTTGAGTTTATTGTTTGGTTATTATCTTTTGTCCGTGTGGACGATTATTTTAACTTCCTTGATTAAGGCTTTTACCTTGTCAGTCAGGACGTTATTTTGAATACATCGATTATGAATTTTACTTTGTCCGTCAGGACGTTTATTTTAAGTTTCTGGTTTTACGTTTATTTTTTGTTGGCGACTACATCATCTTGTCCGTCAAAACGTTTATTTTTGAGTTTCTGGTTTTGCCTTTACCTTTTGTCTACCAGGATGGACTTCCTTCGCAGCAGCTAATGTAAGGCTAGTAAACGAAGTTCCCCAAACTATTTTAGGGTGTTAATCAATGCTAGCTGATCTGCTCGTCTAAGGTCGAAAGAGTGCTGTGCACCTACTCGGCAGCGTTGACGGACCTTGCTACACCGGATGCCTCCGTGGAGGTCATCGAGTTCTTTGTTTCTGGGATACCAAGGAGATATATGCTATTTTTGGAATTGATTTTCTTTTTGGGCTATAATTAATTAATTTACCTTACCTTGATCGGCTAACTTTGTTGATATAATTGATTGTACTTTATGTTATAATTAGTATACCTTACTAGGTTGGTATTCTTTAATTTTACCGAATAGTAAATCATCATATAGTCTCATTCTGGTTATTGAATGTTACCTTCAGTATTTATCATTATCGGTTAATTTTTTTGAGAAAATTATCCTTCTTCTGAAGGAGAGGGGGAGATGTCATAGTTAAAATTTCATTTTAAGTTTATTATGGTTAATTTAAAATCAGCTATAGAAGACTGAAGACTTCCTTCCCGCTGAATTTGCAGCATCCGTCTTTAGATTGTTCCAGAAACAGTTTAGTATTGTTTGGTTTAAATATTTTGTTGCACATTTTTAAAAAATAAATTATCTAGACCCCCAGGGTCCACCC
Source organism: Diaprepes abbreviatus (assembly GCA_034092305.1). Taxonomy (NCBI): domain Eukaryota; kingdom Metazoa; phylum Arthropoda; class Insecta; order Coleoptera; family Curculionidae; genus Diaprepes; species Diaprepes abbreviatus. The sequence goes on from JASJET010000290.1 coordinate 2,005,842, forward strand.
TACGGGTTTTAATTATTACGGCTATCTACTCTACAGACATCCACCCTACGGGTTAGACGATAACCGTTATCCACCCTTACATGCGTGTTCCTGTTCTGTGGGTACGTTAAAGCCTACACCGTATATATATATATATATATATATATATATATATATATATATATATATATATATATATATATAGTAGTGCTAAAATCACATTCAGCAAACGTACAATCATATGTAACTCCGTGAATAAGTGAAGTAAAATGCAAACAGTAAATGCAAACTTCGTTCCGTTATTTCCTTTCCGTGTTGGAGGTTGCACAGTTTGAACAGATTGCTACAGAAACACAATCCATCCAGTTCCACCACCATCGAGAAGAAAGTCAAAACTTACCCTCCCCGCCACAGTGATACGGCAGATGCACATGTTTCGTCTCTACTAGACTCATTAGGGTACCGACATGCACCTGGTTGTGTAAAGGACAGATCAGAAGTTTGCATTTTACTTCATATATATATATATATATATATATATATATATATATATATATATATATATATATATATATATATATATATGTATATATTTGTCTCACATGCTACTTGCGTTTGAATCTTTAATTTGTTGTTCATAGCTAGTTTTAGACAATAAAGTTGAAAAGTAGTTCTTATCAACATCGTGGAAGATTTCTTCATTCAGCCTAGCTTTGGTGCATTGGCGCCCTGAATAACCCCTAACCTACTCTTCAGGATACGGGTTAGCTAGGCATTTTTGCTCGCTGGTTCTACTAGTAGCTTGCGACTATACTTGCGAATTTCACAAACTTTTTCTCTTTTATTAAACAAAAAATGCCATGGACAAAATTTTTCCAGCTTTCTGTGTTTTTAAGATACAAAGCTAAATTAAAAATATCCTATTTACAAGCTCGTTTTGTATCTTAATTTTTATTTAAGTGAAAAGAAAAGTAAAAACCGAGTATTGTTGAGTTTTTTTACGTAAAATCCACTGACAAACCTAAATTATTTCTAAAGGCTTCATATTTATAATTATAGACCAAACTTATAATTTTAAACATAACTCCCTGTATATTATTTGACAGCTCGATTTCAATTTTTTCAAAGCTTTTTAAAAATGTATAATAATTGATTTTTAATTTCCTTAGTAAATCTAAAATTTTGATTTTTTTGAAAATTTAGACTCAAAATCGCATAAGGCTATGGCTATTAAATACATATCTTATTAATATTAGTACTTTTCGTGCAATGTCCTGAATATCATTTAGAACTTAAGCTTCAAGGTTTCTGCGATCCTCTAAATATACTATGGTTTAAGAAAGACTCCGGCGAAAGATGCAAGTAGGCTGCGCCTACTGCCGAAAACATAAGTTTTATAATGTTCATCACAATTTGGCTTAAAATTTAATTAAATTTGAAATAGTGTGGTAAAAAGATTTTTTCATCAGCTGAGTATTTTTTTAAGTTTTAATAATCGATGACTGTTCTAAATTATGAAAATTATGAGTATGACATTCTAGTGTGTTTTTTGCAAATATGTATAATCAAAGATTATTATAGATAACGTTCTATAATAATCTTTAGTATAATACATATCTATTGCTACCAAAAATTTTTTAAAAACGATGAAATATTGAAAAGTTTTAGATTTAGAGGAGTCGACATCGTTCGGCAGAAGAGCGTCTCAATAGAACAAATTTGGCGTTTCCGTTTTTGCAAAACAATCCTGTTATTATTTTCAATGTCTTAAGAAAAATTGTAAAAATGTGCTAATTCTGTATCAGGGAAAATGGCAACCAGTTTGTGTAACTCATAAAAGTTGAGCAGAGCTGAAAGCTAGAGGCGGTACCAGCGACCAAAGTGCCAAGCTAGCCCCTATGCCGTAGAGTAGGGGTGGGTATATGAAAAGGGCGCCACTGAATTTCGGCCGGGTAAACACAGAAACCCCCCCCCCACGTTGTAGCTTGAGCCTAGCGTTCAATTCGGCTCAAAAAAAATTACTACACAAAATATTAATAATACACTGAAAATGACAAGAAACTTACGGGTCAAATGAAACTCGTAAAGGTTTAATACTAATCCTCTTTATTTATAAAAAAGGTGGTCATCGAAGGATTCTTTCTTGATGAATCCATATACTTCCTGATGAATCTAATACCAGAAAATGCATACTGGGCTTTTCTGTACCCAGAAGGTGGATTGATGTTTGTATCCCTACAGGTGGATTGGTGTTTCTATCCTGCAGCGTCTCCCTTTTTACAGGGTAGGGCAACGGATGCATACGGCAGCTCAATATGTCGGAGGCTAGGTTCGTATCTCTTTTAGAGATAGTTGTGCTCTGCTTTTGTTACCTAATAGGCGCCACCTGTTTTACATTATGTGTGTCACTTACCTAGTGATTAAACAGGAAAACATATAGGTATCAGGAATGATTTTAATTTATTGACTGCTGGTGTATAGCTCCATAATAAAACGACTTATTTAAAACAAAATAAAAATTCCAAAAGATTATATACATAAAAAAGAATGGTACCTACAATTTTTTTATATACCCTTTCTAGATAACTATAGGTGTTACATCGTTTTTAAAGGTTCTATAGAGATTTGGCCGCAAAACATTCTAAAACCTTTAATTGCCAAGAGTATAGAAAGTAATTTTTATAAAGAAAATTATCAAGATGTTTTTACATTTTATATTATGGCAACTGTAAATATATTTATATTTTGTTTTATTTGCATGTAAAAAAAATTGATGTCTAGTTCCAAATCCCTAAATTAAAGTTTTTTCCTACCTGGTCTATGCTTATGTACACGATACCTCTCACTTCTGTTTATTTGATCCAACGCTGTTGTTAGGATTCTTGTTGTTGATCGTGGATGAATGGGGTTTTACAAGGCTAATCCCAACACACCAACCAAATGCAGGGTGGGCCCAATCGTGAAGGTCAAAATCGTTGTGGTAACACGGCCAGGAAAAATAGAGCTAGAATAATCAGAAAGCCTTAACAGCTGAGAAAATCAGAATGGAAAAACACAGGAAAAGAAATGAGATGAAGCCAAAGAAGAAAAAGAAGATCTTGCGTCAGATAGCCCTGAAACAAAAATTGTCATTTTTACCACATTTTTGTAAAGATAAGGGGCAAAATCTTACCTCATTGATTAATGGACTGTAACGAAAAAAACACTTGACAGTCTGCCCTCTCAAATCTAATGGCAGGATTTGTCTACTGCCTTCGACGGTTCAACCGCAAAAGAAACGAAAATGAAAATCTCTCTCGCAGCCAGTCTCTAATACTCAAGCCTTGCAGTCAACCACACAAAAAAGGAAAGATTGCTGGAATCAAACTGAAAGTTAATGCGACCATGAATATATTACCAAAAAAAAAATTAAATTTGTCAATAATAAACCCAGAATGGGGCCCTAAGATTAGATACAATGCAAAATACTTCAATATTACTATTAATAAATTAATTTAACTGAAAATTGGAAATATTGATTTATTTTTACAGAATAAGGTTAGATATTAATTTATTTTGGGAATATATAAAATATAGTTAGTATGCAATAAAAATTGCCTTCAATTTTTAAAGTACATTACATTACAAGGAATCTAATATCTTTAGAAAAAAATTATTTACGCCAACGGATTTTACGTAAAAATTTCTACAATCGCCTGTTTTTCCTGTTTCATAATTTTACATATTAATTAAGATGCAATTTAAATAATAAATTGTGTTTACGCTGGTAAACATTACGTATCTAATTTGTAATCAAATTCAGTGAAGCTACCTTCACTCAAATTAATAATGATTGGTTCCTCTATCTCACCGATCATGAGATCTAGTTTCCACATTTTCTTATATTCTTTTATTATATGGATTTTTCCCAATTTTCTACAGTAACTTTATTCAAAAAAATCTTTCACAAGTTCAGCTAAATTACTAATTTTGTAAAATGTGTTATTTCTAGCAACTCTACCTTTGACTTGAGGGAGATATTTTCTTCTCCAACGGACATTTTCCGGACGATCTATAAGAACCGATTTCCAATCTGGTTTTCCCCAAAAAATTATGTTTTCTGAGCAATTTCCAGAGCTCGCTTCTTTTAATTTCAGGTAAATCCCGATCTTCATTGATTTTAGTTAGAATTTTGTCGACGGTTGAGATCTGCTCCTCATAATAAAATGTATGTACAACTCCTTTTATTGCAGTTTATATCTCTTCTTCCAAGGAGGTTTTTTGTCTGCCTGTGATCGAATGTGGCTTGGGGGTACTAACAATTCCAGTCTATTTTTCCTCCTTTATTGTTCGGTATATAGTAGATTTTCCAATTCGTGTTCATGTTGGAACAAATATTAACAGAGCTTTTAACATTATTTTCTAGATATTAATATCTTAAGGCATCATAAACATTCATTGTAATCAGTTTTTCGTTGAGGAAAAAATGCCCTGGTTTAACGATTTTGGAATAAATATAGATGTGGAAGCCATATCTTTTAGGCATTTCACTAATCTCAAATAATATACAAAAATAAGCATAAACAAGATAAATCACTAAGGATACACTGTAAGGTGTACTTTGCTCACTGACAGAACTTAAATTGAATCAGAAATTTTATTATTGCAGTAAATTTATAAATGCCTATAATATTTAAATATAATCAAATATAGTAGATTTACGGCAGTCCTCAGTTACGTGCGGCACTGGGGCAGGTACGTTGGAGGTTTCAATAACAATTTTATTACTCTCTCTAGTTCATGAATAGAGTATAGGAATGTGTATGCTTTCAATTGCCCCTCCCCTTTCCAAGAGCTTTGAGTTTAGGAAAATAGAACCGATTCTGTCTTTTATATTAGGAATGTGTATGCTGCTGGCACTACCCCCCCCCCCCCGTTGATCACTTGTTTTTCTTGCGATGGACCCTCCCCGAAGAGCTTTGTGTTCAAGAGAATAGACCCGATTCTGCCTCTTATACAAGGAATGTGTAAGCTGCTCGCATCCTCCCCCCTGTTGGCAAATTGTTTTTCCGTGTGATCGCCCCCCACTTCTACAAGAGCTTAAAATTCAGAAAAATAGACCCGACTCTGCTTTTACCCTAGAAATGGGAATGTTGTTGATGTCCCCCCTCCCCCCGTCGCTTGCCATACTGTACTTTTGTGATATCACCGCCCCCCCCCCAAAGAGAGAGGCTGGATGCATCCCTGACACCATGTGAGGGTTCTAGGGATTGGAAGTCAAACAACAAGTCTCAACCCTCTAGGACTCAAAATAACGAAAGTACCCATTTAAATCCATATAATTCCAAATTTCACTTTACCCCTTAGCCAAATCTACTTCTAGATGACCCCTCTATACGAGAAGTACGCTGTTCCTTTTCGAACTTCTGATACCCGATGTTTCTAGATAGATACCAGAGGTACGGAACCTCTATAAAAGCAGCTGGCCGGCAGTCGTTTCATTATCGGTTTAGCACAAATAGTGGTCAGTATTGGATAGAGAAGCTAAGTGCGCGAATAAGTCAATAGTAAGGGCCTTTTATCAATGTTATCTTAGTGTTGAATAAAATTAGTTGATGCCTGTAAACGTGGTATCAAATTTCTGAACAGACGGACCCGACAGTACAAAAATGTCTAAAAGACAGAAACATGGCTGTGTTAACGCCGCAGATAGTTTGTGCTACATATGTGGTGAATTTATCCCTAAATAGCAGAAGAGGATAATTAACAAAATGACCAAAGCAGTTTATCATAAATATTTTGGATGTTTTGTTGGCGATCAAGATTGGGACTGGGCTTCTCACGTATGTTGCCAAACATATGCATCAAATTTAATTAACTGTTTAAATGGCAAACGCTTTTCTATGCCTTTTGCAGTTCAAATGATACCTAGTTTACACATTAAACTACGATTAATTAAAAATTTCGTTAAAACATTAGATAAAGAAGGAGATGCTTTTAAATACTTTAAACAAATTGATGCTAAGCTTAAGGGAAGAATATTTGTTGGACCACAAATTAGAAAAAACCAAGAGATAAACAGTTTGGTCAAAAATTAAGTGAAGGAAAGATACATACTATCGAGCAAATTCTTATGTACCATTCCTTTTTTACATGTAAATTTTTTATTCAGGGAATAGCAAATTCAATAAAAGTCTATGGACCTTGTCGGACTTAAGCCTTAAAAGAAAGCCGATCTGGACCATTTATATACCCTTTTTTCGGATACCACAAGATTACGGATTTTTCTAGATGGATTTTCATATTACATGATGTAATAAAAATAAGAAAAAAGAGTAATCTGGTGATTTCTAGACCTTCAGTCATAGGCGTTCCATGTTAAAAATAAGGAAATATAATTTTCTAAAAAGTTCCAGACCTTGTTTCTTAGATGTCTCCTAAGGAGATTAACAAAGGTAAAATTAATTAAATAAGTTATAAAGTCGTAGAAAATAAACCTAAAGCCTTACAAACTATAAAAACAAACTAATGTTTTAAAGTGCAGATTACTACTAGAACTACGACACTTGTAGCCGACGCAAAAAAATGATGAGCTATCAGAATCACTTGGGCAATTTTTATTCTTTTTTACAAAAATTGTTACAACGATTAATACCTGATGATTTGTTATAGCTATAATCTACTAATGATAAATTGTCTTCTCCATTTAGGTATTTTATTGGTTTAAAATAATTTTTTTTGTGGGTTGTCAATATCGTGCTCCAACTCTCTAATAAATATATCCCAACATTTCTAGCGTGCTTCTCAAATTACTAATTTTCTTTTAGTCTTACCCTGTTACTCGATATATTAATGTGCAATATTTATTCGTTTGAAAAATATCGATACTTTTAAAAATATTTACATTCTTGTACTGAATTAATTTTGGAGCAGAATTGGATTTACATCTTTTAGAGGACATCAAAAGATTCTGCCGGTGCATCAATATTCTTGGGCTTACCCATTTATCTCTAAAATTCTCCTATAGTAAGAGTAAGAGCAGATAGCAACAATATTTGTTTTGTTTTAGCCCATTAGCCATTTACAGGCGCTACAGGTATCTGTAATTGCTCACAATACTAAATATAAATCAACAATAAAAAAAATATCAGTTATTTATCCACCAATTCCTAAAAATTATGTAAAACGTATTCAAGTAAAGGATTTAGTATTGACAATACCAAAACCTGATATTGATGGTTTTTTGGCAAGTTTCTATATCTTTGCAAGGCCTATGGATGAGGTAAGATGTGAATAATTATGATTTTATTATTTTATGAGTTTGGACAGACAGATAGACTTGTTGGTATTAGTTGGAAAATATTACAAATTTTATAACGTGATGCTTTTTCAAAATTAATATATTTTTCTCATTAACAATGGCAACAACTCAAAAAAAAATTAAAACTAATTTCAGGAGTGTATAGAGAATATTAAGGGGAGCCCAAATATGTAAAAATATATTGGGTATATTTCCATATCATCATATACAACCAAAAACAATTTGGGAATATAGATATTTTAATCTTCTACAACTTTTATATAAAATATTTTTTCCCACTTTTAAAATAATAGAGCTATTAGACTTTGCCACACTATAGAACCACCTTATGTATATTATTTTTTCCTTTTTTGTATTGTGTTCAATTTTGAGTCGTTCAAAAGCAACTAAAAGTTTATGATCGGCAAACCAGAGAATATTTAGATAGGCAGCATTAATAAAAATTCCTTTTTCTTCCCAGTTGTCGCTTTGAATATGTCCTCCATAGCCAAAGTAACCAACTTAGAAGCACTCATTTTGCTCAATTTAATTCAAAATTTGTATTTAAATGAAGGTCTTAAATTACAAACCAATAAATATATTTTATAGATCAAGCGCATCCGTTTAGGTTCAGTATAATTACACTAACAAATATTATTTCCTAGATGTCGTTTTTGATGAGCAATAAATCAATGAACAAATTTAAGCGAAATTGTATCTTCTTTAAATATTTTGCAAACATTATAGAATGAAACTGACAGCTTACCAGAGGCTAAAAAGGAATTGACAAATATACACAATCTTCTTGAAGCTGGCAACGAAATAAAAATTAATGAAACTATTAAAATTAATCAGTTAATAAAAACCTGTCGAAGAGGAGACACAGATTTAGATCAAGATATAATCAAAATTGATGGATCAAATGGCTCATTTAAAATTGAAACTCGTTATAAAGTTACTATTTTTATCGTGAATGAATTAAATGGGAATATAAGAGTGGGTGAAAATACACTAACAGGTAAGGCTATGTTGAATAAAAATTAAGTACCAGAAAAAATCCAAATTTTCTCGGCACACAAAAGTTTTTTCGTATCCAAAAATTATAAAGCTCCTTTCTGTTAAAAATCGAATAAATGTGAAAACTTGTACACAGAGAATTCAAGAAAGAAAAAGTTATTGGCGTTATTAGGGTATATTTTATTTACAAAGCACTTCCGGTCTTATTTAAACCATTCTCAATCAAGTCTCAAACCCTAGGAATAGAGAATATAGTCTGTAAGTATCTGTTAGTACTCACCGACTACGTCCACTCAAGTCAAAGGATTTACTTCTTATCTTGCCATTTATAAAACAACCTCCAATTCTTATTTCTCCTTCTAAGTCCCATTATATTACCTAATCGATAATTAAGATATACATTATCAATTGTATTTATTCTTGGTTGTTACAGTAAAAGATGTTTTTTTTTTAATTTAGCGCGTTTTCAACACAGGAATAAGTAATATTTAAATTACATCAGTTAAATTATCGTAAATAAGAATATCTAAACAAGAACAAGAAACGGACGCCATTTTTGTCTATCAGTTGTCGAGATCAATCATATATGTTAGTTTTTTAATTGAAACATAGACATTTACGAAAATGTCGCATTGCAGTTTGGAAAAAAGGTTTAATAGTAGTGAAAATTCATTACACAATTGAAAAAAATTTTACAATGACAATTCGCAAGTTAGGGGAACATTTTGGTGTACATAATCGACCGTCGCATGAGATTATTGAAAATTTAATCAATAAATTTGATTGGAGGTTTCACTGAAAGATCGCACTTAAATAGTGGTTTTCAATCGGTAGATCACTATCCACATGGAGAAGGTTTGGCTTTTTTGGAGATCACCTGTTATCAGTTTTAAAAACCAAAATTTAATAATTTATTTATCCTTGGTTACACGCGAGATATGTGACATAATCAGTGGAGAGCCGGCTTTGGAGAAATACGACTGGGAAAAGCTAGCCGAATAGTTTGCAGTGATCACGACCTTCTTGTGTCTCTGGAAGAAATGTGTAAGAGAGAGAAGTTTCGAAACTAACAGCCTGACGTCTGCCGAGCTGAGAATAATCGGGAAAGTAGCTTCAACTAATATATAAGCAACGAACAGAGCAGAGGGGGCAGATTTCAGATACTGAGCTACGAAATGAATATAAATATATAGAAAAATGTTTGCGCTCGGTAACTCTTTTCTAAAGATAGGCCTAGAAATATAGTCTGTTCTATTGTTTACCGTCTTGTTATGTGTAGGAAATATTAATAAAGTTAACAATTGTTTCAACACACAGTGTCTTTTTCAGATGGTAGATAATATAAGATATTATCTACCATCTGAAGAAGATACTGTGTGTTGAAACAATTGTTATGGTTAATGTAATAAAGTGGAAATTATAATATGTTGTATTATTTGACTATTATATAATGGCTTTCCATCAAGTAACGGCTAACACAATACAATATTAAGTATGTTACTTAATTCAAAATTTCCTAAAAATTATTTTGTAATATTTTATTTCCAAATATCAGTGTCATGGAGAAGAAAGTAAATATTTGGAGAACTATTTAAAATTTGGATTTTCAACTGTTACTACTACCGGCATAAGGAATACACAGGGTATTTTATTCAATATTGCTGTTAATGCTGAATTTTTGAAATCCTCGTCACTCAGAACCAACCAACCAACTTGACTTTAATTTTTATTATTTTTCGAACATAAATGTTTCAGGAATTTAATTGGAAATAACATATAATAATTAGAAATTTTTACGTTTAAAGTTTTGACAAAATAAATTTAAAATAAATTAGTATAATTTTTTATACTTAAATAAAAAAATTAGGAACTTGTATCGTATTGCGATAGGCTTAAGGCGTTAAAGTAACCTTTGCCAACCGGCGCCACCAGAACTAGCTACGCCACTGAATATACAAGACGAAAACAGTTTTATACAGGTTATTTTCTCAGTAAATTGTTCTTAGCGATGAAGTTTGGGAGTATACATCAATATATCATAGTATGAGAAATCGGAGGCGGACCTCTGAGAATGTCACCTTGTCAATGTAAAAATATTTGTTTATATAACTGACAAAAAATATAGAATGTAAAGTTATCTAATAAAATTTTATTCACAGTTCTCTGAAGCTATTCGGAACCTAAACACAACAAATAATTTTTTATACTAATATGGAATCAGATTTTTTCTTGTTAAGTTTGAAGAAATGTGGCACTTTTTACAAAAAAAAGAGATATCAACATATATATATATATATATATATATATATATATATATATATATATATATATATATATATATATATATATATATAGGCCAATATTTTTACTTTTTAGCAGTAAGGAGCTACACCTTGTACTCTTCTAGTTGTAATCATTACTATCAGTATAATCGGGGTATTATTTCTTAAAGTCGAAACACAAAACTGCGAATTCACAACGCAGAAAACTGCGACGCGATCGTCAATCGCACTGGACATATTTTGTAAACTAGGTAGTAACATGAATCGTAAAAAGAGTTGCGCACTGCTGTTACTGATAAGAAGATATAGGAAAAAGAAAGAAAGATTTTGGGTTCATCCATTTATTACCATTATGAACGCGTGTGAATGGCGTCAACAAGTGTAACATAACATCGCACGAATGCCAGATGCGAATCAATTCGCAAGTACTTGCAATGCGTCCTGCGAGCTCGTAGATTTCTATGATGCGACGTCACATCGCAGTTTTGTGTTTTCAACCTGACTCTAAAAGTTTTTCCAGTGAAATGGCGGGTCGCGAGGTAAGCAAGGTCCCGAATATTGGACCCTTGGACTTTCAAGGCGTAGCCAAATTTATCACATCCGTAACATGATAAAATCTGTGATACAAGTAGAAAATAATTGTCACTAGTAAACGTTATTACCAAACACACAATTAGTTGTTGTTTTTTTCATGGCTAGGTAGATATTTTGTCTTCCTCATAAAACAAATAATTATTCCACGATTTTTAGTGATAACAGAGAAGAATTCTGAAATAGTTAGAACCAGTGAATATCTAATTTTACTAGTAATCGTGATATCTTTAGTAGTATTACTTCTTCTGGTTTTTGGAGTCTGCAGGTAAGAAGTTTTGATATTCGAAAAAACTGAATTAATAATTATGTATCTAAGGTATGGTTTTTGATTCAAACATTGTTTCAAAAATATTTACCCGTAATTTTTAGAAAACTTTCTGATTTTGAAACTGTTCTAAGATGAGTTTATATATGAACAAATCCAAAAGTAACTTAGATTGAAAAATTGTTATTTGTTGTTAAACTGGCAAAAATAACAAAATACTTAAGATCTGTCTAAAAAAATCCCCCATATCATTTAAAAGCACTCTGTATATCAAAAAATATTTTCATGGAATGCATTTTTTGTTAAATGTATTTGAGCGAAATTCATAAAGCGCAACAAAAAACTGACGTATGTTGCAGAATAAAAGTATTATTTCATTTCATTTAAAAAAATATTCAGGCGTTTTATTGAACCAGTATACCGTATCAAGACTTTTGTGTGTAACTGTATATAATAGCTAATATAACAATGTCGTAAACAAAACAAAACTGGTTAAATTCCATGGCCAATAAATCCGATCTAAAACTTAAAACATTTTAGTAAATCTAGTTAGTAATTACTTTTACAGTAATAATATTTTATTTTTAGATACCGATATAAATTCCAACAGGCAAATAATAGAAGCTCATCGGTATCATGTAAGTAAAACTGTTATATTCTTATTCATTAATAAAAGCTGGTTAAAATTTTCGAGATATAACGGTTTATACTTAAAGTCATGAGAAAACTCGTCGATTTGAAAGATATATGACGTAAAAATGACATCGATCCTATGATATCCGGAGTTCAAAATTTCCTCAGATCAGTAAATTATTGTTGTGTACCTTATTAGTCCAAAGTCGCTGAAATTATTATATTTTTATATGCTTCCAACGAATTAATAATTTTATGTGTAAATAAATAAAGAAAAAAGTTTTTTTTTTTTAATTTAATCTTTTACGCTATTTCTTGTGGAATAATTTTATAAAAAACAAAGTATTGTTGGATCACTGGAGAATTTGTGGATAAGTCTGCGCTTTAAAGAAATTACTATGTTTGTTGGCATTTTATACTGCCCGCTCGCATGCTCTGCTGCAGAGGCTGTCGCGCGATGCCGTGCCATGCTATCCAAGGTCACTCCGGCTTTTGATTATATAGTTGTTACAGGTGATATAAATAATTAATATGTTAAATCTGAGCAATTTTATGCACGCTTGTTTTGATTCTCATGGTACGGGTTATGCGGACAACATTCTCATTCCTGTACCCAGTTATTATTAATGCTGTTTCTATTGTTACGAGGTGTGGTATTATTAACACCGATTTTATCTCGAATCATAGTCTCGTTTTTTGTGAGATATGGTTAGCGTCCTTCGGGTCTCCTCAAAAATATATACATCTACACTTTAATGAACATGCTTTTTATAAAGATATGCACCGAGTAAGGTGGAATAACTTTTATGTTGATGATAAATGAACAAAATTAACTTTTTAACTAAAAACTGAATGAAAGTGTTCGACATGCATACGCATGTATGGACTGTTCATCTGAGTAGGATGCCAACACTTGGCTCGGAGATGTCATATAGCGTATATTAAAAGAACGTGATAAAGCTTTTTGCAAATATAAAAAAAATAGAAATATAAGGAATTGGAATAAATACAAAACCATTCGAAATTTTGCACTGGAATCTGTGATATGTAAGAAGGAGGCCTGTTTGAGATATGACAGTTCGCAGGATGCTTCGACCCTTTGGAAGTGATTAATGGGTGCAGGTGTGCTTTCAAACTTAAAGTCGCGGATGCCAGTTGGTTAGCAAAGCCCCGGTACCATTTATAACTATTAGTAGTTAAAAAATATGATTTCTAGCACGTCCGCAGGCGATATATTAGATAATATGGTTGTTAATGCAGGTAATGGTAGTTATTATTCGAGTTGTGTGTGTAATTGGCGTGTTAATTGTCAGTTTGATTTATTGCGGCACTCTAAGTGTGTGTTAGGCGTGTAATAAGTAGTTGTTCTACAGGGTGATCCAAAAAAGTAAGTACATAAAATTAATTACAGTTCAGGAACTCCGCTTCTGGGGTGGCAGCTGGGGCGGGCGGTCTGTTGTTGAGTGCAGGGTTTTTTGTATGTTGTTGGTACTGTGTTGTGTATATTTGTAGAGAGAGATGTGAAATAATTGTATATTTGTTTGTATTTTGATATTTATTTCTATGTGTATGAAAAGAGCCCGGACTATATAGAAATGCCCACGGACTATTGCAGAATTACGTGTGCGGTTGGTATTCCGCTCGAAGGCATTTATGCGAGTATGTAATTAATTTACATAATGTGATCTGGCTGGTTTATAATTTATGGGAGGTTTATCTGGTTTACTGAAGAAATAACTATAAAAATGTAGGTGTTAATGGATTTGTAGTAAGAATAGGTAATTGATATCTATAATGTGTAAAGCAATTCTAGAGGATGTTATAGAAAATACGGGTGTGTGTGCGGTTTAGGTCTGTTTTTGGTAAATGGTAAATAGTAAATAATTATTTTATATATTGACAATTATTTATTTAAATAACTATATACATATACGAGGTATATTTAAAAATTATTCATATTCAAAAATATTTTGTCTTCGTTCGATGTATGGTTTCATTTCAGTCAGAAATTCTGGAGTAACTCTTTGAAATTTGGTTATATATTCCCAGGTAACTTGTTGTTTGTGCCTTCTAATAAATTCTTCAGATAAGTTTTGATATGTAGAAATATAGTCCCAATTCACCGATGTTTGAAATTCAGTAATAAATTTTTCACTTAATACTTGATACTGAGATATGTAGTCCCAGTTAACTTTTGTAAGGTATGTACGAATAAAATCTTCACTTAGTTTTTGTTTTTTTGATAGTATATTCCAGTTCAATTTATCTTGAATTATATGAAAAGAGCCCGGACTATATAGAAATGCCCACGGACTATTGCAGAATTACGTGTGCGGTTGGTATTCCGCTCGAAGGCATTTATGCGAGTATGTAATTAATTTACATAATGTGATCTGGCTGGTTTATAATTTATGGGTTGGTATTCCGCTCGAAGGTATTTATGCGAGTGTGTATTTAATTTATGGCGATATTATCTGGTTAGCGAAGAAATAACTATAAAAATGTAAATGTTATTGGGTTAGCGTTAATAGTAGGTAATTGATATCTAGAATGAGGAAAGCAATTCTAATCTGGTTGGTTTATAATTTTAAGGATTGGATATATTTTTAAATAAAAGAAACTAAACAAAAATTAATTGAAATTTATTAATGTAGTAAACCTATTTACCAAGGGATCTGAAGTCTTTTTATATCTAATTATTTACCCTAAGGTTTTTATGTTACAAATAAAAAGATGTAAATCCAGAGTGAGCGGGCCAGTGTCGAAAAGAGTGCTTTTTCCATTGGGGAGGATGGGACAATTTTCGAAGTCATATAGGTCGAGCTCTGCACTATATGAGGTTGCTCCTAGTTAGCAGGTGTTTCTTTCTAAAATTTATGGGTAGTCATCTGTAAAATTTTAGAGAAATGTTTTTTTTGTTAAATAAATTTTTGTGCAAAAAGTTTAAGTATAATTTAGAAAAAATTAAAGCTATTGGTACTTTATGAAACGCTTACATTTTTCATATACCGTTTTTAGTGATGATCCTGTTAAGGTTCAAAACGTCAATATGAGTTAATTTCATTAAAAAGAGGGAGGTAAATTTGTTATATCTTGGATTTAAATTATTTGAATAGCAAGAAATTCCAAACTTGGTGGATTAATATATTTTATTGAAGACATGTATTAAAAATAATAAAAAGTTAAATTTATATTATTAAAAAAATTCTTACCTTTATAAGTCATCATCGGAGCTTTCTATATCGAGACAATCAGAATTGGAGCTACCAATTTCCACCGAGTTATTTTCAAAAGATACACACGACAAAGGAAAAAATGTCAAATTTGAGAAAAAAAATGAACCGGTTTTACAAATTTGGCAATAATTACCTTTAAAGTTATTAATTATTAATGTACATTTATGGTATTTTTTAAAATAATGAGTGTATTTATATACAACAAATTTTTGGTGTTTTTTTTTTAAATAACTATAGCAATTTTTACAAATTTCATATACTTTATTATTTACACTAATTATATATTTATATTTTTTGATAGAAAAATTACCTAAACTAGAATTATCGATATTGTTTAAAAATATTTGGCAACATGGCTCAATTAATCCGCTATTTAAATTAATGTGGTTAATACAGTCAAATATATCACATTTAAAAGTTTCAAAATAGATTTTCCAAAGACTATGTCGATTTTTGAAAAGTTGTTTTTGAACTGAAAAAGGTAATTGGAGATTGCCTGTTAATAGTTTTACAAAACCATTAGGAATACTAAATACTGGTTTGAAACAATTTCCTAAAGAAATAATAAATAAACTTTTAGGATTATATATCTTTTCTTTTTCATTATAATTTTGAATAAAACTATTTTTATATGACGAAAACATTTTACTTACACTTTTACTTTGTCTTGTATCTAATGTAAATGATTTCGGTTTGCAAACATTAGGTAATAAATGCAGTATTTATATGCAATTGCGCACCTAGTTTGTGATTTTTTATTTCCATCAAGGCGAATAAGGTGAATGTGCAACGTATATAAATAGAAGAATTTAAACGGAAAATTATTGTAATAATCAAGTAGTTTCCATCGTCAGAAAGAAAGAAAAGAAACGTAAGTAGATTTTCCATTTTATTTTTTATAATGTCTGATTTTAATGACGTTGAAGATTTTGATTTTAGTGAGTGTGAAAATATAATAAAAAATAAAAAAGTACCTTCTCTAAAATCCTTTGCATCAAAAGCTATTTTGAGAAAATTAACAAGTGGATTAGGTATTATAACATTACCTATACCATCACAATTAAAAAGCCAGCTTTTAAATCAATTTAAAAATGTGTATTTAGAACAGGGAAAAAATAATAATTTTTTAATTAATTCTATACTTCAGTTTGAAGAGGGTGTTTCAGAATATTATTTAAGATTATATAAAAAATGGGGTGGTTTTCACAATGGGGAAATTAATTCAGTTAGTTTTTTGGATTTTATCGACGATTATATAAGACATGAAATAATTTGGGGGTGCTATAGTATATGCTGGTATGGGTGTGTTATAATATGTTGCCCCGAATGTTTTAAGAGGGTTTATTGGTCTATTTGGTCCAGATGTAATTTAACTTATGCAAAATTTAAAAAAATAAAACATAAAGAAGATATTTCTAGAGAATCTCTTTTACAAGAAATTGGGGGTAATATCAGCTGGTGTCAAATTTGTTGTTCTGTATTATGTTTTAAATTAATTTCAATTTCAGCTCAAAATATTATAGGTTTTTCTAAAGAAAATATATACGAAACATTTGGGGTATTCACTAACACTTTATAAAATTAATCTATTTTCCTCGCTTATTTTATTTTCACACTCAAAAAGTAAGAAATTAATCTTCAAACACAACCCACCCTTCATTTTTATTTGCAGAACATGAATACACTTGAAACTCTTAATTTTCTAGGAAAATTAGACTATGAGGTGATTAAATTTGCTGATGTGCCTATAAATGTAAAAAAACCTATTTTACAATTCAGACCGGTCGACACGGTATACGGCCGAAGAATTCTGATAGTTTTCGAAGAGGGGAAGGCTCTATGGTTACCCGAACGCTTTAAGGTTTTGTCAGATGAATACCTAGAATCAATAAATAAGGGTAAAAAAGTCCTATTTATTTATAGGGGAAAAAGGAAGATATCAACAGGTCGCGAAATTAATGACATTGAGTTCGAATTTTTGAGTGAGTGAGAATGTCGGGGGTTACAAAGCTAGAACCAGTAATTTTGGAGTCAGCTTTTAAATGTAGATTACTTACTATAGAAATTAGAAATACTTTAGATTTTTTAGATCCTATCAAATTTTTACAGGAAATCGAAATAATATTCCCCGACTTGGTTAAAAGAGTCCATCATTTTCCGTGTAAAATTAATGTAACTATGTTGGGAAAATTTATTATTCCTAAAGGGGGTGAAAATGATTCAGATGCGGGGGAAGATATAAATCAAAGAGATATATTTATAAATACTAAAAACGAAATTTTATATAATGTTAATTTAGCAAAAAAATTTTATAAAGAGAATATTTTTGATGTAATTTTAAGAAAATTATCAGAATTCAGTGATCAGGGATCGGGGTATACTCTTAAAGAAATAATTAAATTAGATATCAAAATTAATAGATGCACAATTTTTTCGGTCGGGGCTTGTTACAGAGATTTACCTGATGAAATTAAACGTAAAAAATGCTGTGTAAATATTCAAACAAATGATGGTGCATGTTTTGCTTGGGCTGTAACTTCAGCATTGGAGCCGGCTAAAAATAATGTTCATAGAGTTAATTCATATAGACATTATTCTGAAGTTTTAAGTCTAGAAGGAATAAGTCAACCATTTACTCTTAATCAGTTATCAAAATTTGAAAAACAAAATAACTTAACTGTAAATATATATACCATTAAAGAAAAAAATAAATCAAATAAATTTTATGTCGGGAAAACAATTGCGTTGATTAGTGAAAGTGAGAGCGAAAATGAGAGCAATGATGAAGTTACACCCGAAACACAAAAAGATAAATATGAAATAGTACCTATAATTGTTTCAGATGTTATTAAACCAAAGCATATTAATTTGTTATTAATACAAACTAAGGAGGGAAATGATAGGATAAATGAAAATGAAACGCGTTATCATTTTTGTTGGATCAAACATTTTAGTAGACTACTCGGAAATCAATACAAAACACGCGGAACAAAAAAATTTATTTGTTACAGATGCCTATCAATTTTCTCAACTGAACAAAAGTTAAACAGTCACAGTACTTACTGTTCAGAATTTAAAAGTGTAAAAAGCGTAATGCCCAACGAAAAAAATAAGTTTGTATATTTTAAAAATTTTTCTCATAAGGAAAGGGTCCCCTTTGCACTGTATTGTGATTTAGAAACTTTACCAATTTCAATTGCAAATTCTATGCCTTCACCTGAATGTTCTTATATAACAGCCACAGAAAAACATATTGCGTATAATATAGGTTACTTTCTGCACTGTTCTTATGACAAATCACTATGGAAATTTGAATCTTATTCGGGTCGAGACTGTATTGATTGGTTTATAAGTGAATTGTATAAAGTCGCTGAATTTGTTTGTAAAACATTTGATAATATTATCCCCATGAGAAAACTAAACCCTCAGGAATTAGTTAATTTTGAAGAATCCTCTGTATGCCATATTTGTGAGCAAGCTTTCTCTGAATCTGATTTTAAGGTTAAAGATCATTGTCACCTAACTGGAAAATTCAGAGGTGCAGCGCATTATACTTGTAATTTGAATTATAAGCTTCCAAATTTCATTCCAGTGGTATTCCACAATCTATCTAATTTTGACAGTAAATTTTTTATTCAAAAGCTTTGTTCTGATTTGGAGGGTCCTATTACAGTGTTACCTTATAATAAGGAAAAATATAAATGTTTTACAAAGAAACTTAAATTGAAAATCTCAAAAGATAACCGTGAGTACTATAAAATTATACACTTAAAGTTTATAGATAGCATAAATTTTTTATTATTTAGTTTGGAACGCCTTTCATCATTTTTAACGAGCTACGAAATTAGTGAATATATGCTCCATAATTGGCCTATAGAACATATTAGACTTTTGTTTAAGAAAGGCGTCTTCCCTTATAGCTACGTAAATTCTTTTGAAATCTTATATGAATCTCAATTACCGCCAAAAGATAAATTTTTTGATAAAATAAAAAATAAACATATTTCTGATATAGACTATAAACATGCTCAAAATGTTTGGTCAGCCTTCAAATGTAAAAATATCTTAGACTATTCGAATATATATATGAAAACAGACATTCTTCTTTTAGCAGATGTTTTTGAGTCGTTTAGGAATCTTACTATAAAAACTTATAAAATTGACCCTATTTTTTATATTGGAACCCCGAGTTTATCCTGGTCTTTAATGTTATACACCACAAGAGTAAAAATTGAGCTTCTTACAGATATTGATATGTTACATTTTATAGAACGGGGTATCAGAGGTGGTTTGTCAACATGTATTCATAGACACGCTAGGGCTAATAACAAATATAT
Source organism: Diaprepes abbreviatus (assembly GCA_034092305.1). Lineage (NCBI taxonomy): Eukaryota > Metazoa > Arthropoda > Insecta > Coleoptera > Curculionidae > Diaprepes > Diaprepes abbreviatus. Next base: position 2,025,464 of record JASJET010000290.1, read on the forward strand.
GGAGAATTATGATAAAAACTTGGAGGATGTATTTTTAATGTATTTCGATATAAACAATCAATATGGATTTGCGATGTCCCAAACTCTTCCCTTGTGTGAATTTCGATGGTTAAAACCCAATGAAATTAAAAATTTAGAAATAAAAAATGTCCCATCTGATGCATCAGTAGGTTTTATTTTAGAGGTTGATTTAGAATACCCCACTGAATTACACGATTTACACTCAGATTTACCGTTTTGCCCACAACGTTTAGCACCTGAGGGGGGTAAACAAAAGAAACTTTTAGCTACTCTTTACGACAAAAAAAATTATGTAATACATTACATTGCGCTTCAACAATGTCTTAAACATGGTCTTAAATTAAAGAACATTCATAGAGTTTTAAGTTTTCAGCAATCTGCCTGGATGGAGCCTTATATATCGTTAAACACTCGCTTAAGAGCGCAGGCTGTAAATGAGTTTGAAGTGCATTATTATAAATTAAATAATAATGCTTGTTTTGGAAAATCGATGCAAAATGTAAGAAAATTTAGAGATGTCAAATTGATATCAAAATATGAGGGTTCGTACGGGGTAAATTATTATATTTCTAAACCAAATTTTAAAGACAGAGTAATTTTCGATGAAGGGTGTGTTGCTGTTGAATTAAATAGATGTAAAGTATATTTTAATCAGCCCATATTTATCGGTTTTACAGTTTTAGATTTAGCAAAGGTTCGGTTATACAAATTTCATTATGAATATATGTTGAACAAATATCCTCTTGACCGTTTAAAATTATGTTATTCTGACACTGATTCGGGTATCTATTTAATTAAGACTAGCGATGTATATGAAGATATTAAGGGTGATTTAACTAAGTGGTTTGATACTTCAGATTATCCATCTAACAACCCATATGGTATTCCACAAGTGAATAAAAAAGTAATGGGTGTAATGAAAGATGAGTTGAGTGGTAAAATACTAGAAGAATTTGTTGGTCTTAGACCTAAAATGTATTCATTTAAGGTTCACAAAACAAGCGAAAGTAAGTGTGTTGCAAAGGGGACTCCTTCACAAACAATAAGGGCATTAAATTTAGAATACTATAAAAAATGTTTACAGAGTGGTGAACGCTTGAGAAAAGAACAATATTTAATTAGATCGGTGGGTCAGAATGTATATACTTTTGAACAAAATAAAATTGTATTAGATAGGTCAGATGATAAGCGGAAAATATGTGAATGTAACATTAAAACTTTACCATATGGGCATTATTCTTTGCGAGATGATTTGTAAAGCATCATTTGTCTTGAATATTAGTATTTTTCTCTTTTAAATGATATATTGTACTTTAAATTTCCTAGTTATTATATTAAAACAAAAATTTATATAAATTTATTTTAATCACTGTAGGGTGTATATAATAACCATGTCATCGTTACCGACAATGAAACAAAGAACCACCAAACTAAGACGTTACGAAATAAGACAAACATGTGTTGTGTGTGGGTATACTCACACTAAAATTAAAACTTTAAACCCAGTTCCGAATTGTGTGTTTCTAATGAAAAATAAAAACCTATTGTTCACAGTCTCTGTGTTTTTATTTATATTCCTTTTTCCTCTCCTTTAAAACAAAGAAATAGGGTAACAACTAAGGAAAAAATCTACAAAATTTCATTAATTCGATCTTACCTCGTAATTAGATCTTTTACTGCTTACCAGAGACCCTGTATCAGCGTATAGATACTGGTGCGGGGGTGGGAGCGGGCGCTACATATTTTGGTCCAGACATCTGTTAAACACCACCATCACCACTATTTTTCTCTATATATACTAAATTAAAATCTCGAAAAAATAAATAAGTAGACATTCATTTGTATAAGGTTAAAGGGAATGAAAACATTAGTAAAAACGAGTCTCGACAAGTTTAAAGCATTTTTTCTACGGCTGGTGGGTGTGGTAGGTTAGTTCTAACAAAAACGTATATTTAAAGTAGCGAACAAAGGATAATTATTAGTTGTTATATCCGAATGTGCTTGGAAAGTTTAGATTCAGATAAAGTTAGGAAGAGTTTTGAAGAAAGACTCTTGACATTTAAAAATTGGAGGGGAGCCGTCAACCCAATTAACTTAGCAAAGGCAGGATTTTATTTTACACAATACCTAGATATTTGCCAGTGTGCTTATTGTTCAGTTGAAATTTTTAAGTGGAAAAAGGAAGATTGCCCGATAGAGGAACACTATAAGATTGCATCACATTGTAGTCTTGCGCACATCTTATGGTTGGGTAAAACGTTTAATAATAATCAAAGGGAAGCACTAACATCGAAAAAGAATTATTGGACAGTTGTTTTTTTTATACTTATATTACTACTGCTAATAGTGGATCCAACAGTGTTTTGTAAAAAAAGTTAAAAACAAACAAAATGAAATTTATTTTACTCTATTGGTTGACAGCTAGTAATATATTATATATTCACTATCAACCGAAAGTTGCCGAGTCTCAAATATGTTTTAATAAAAGTAACAATACCGAAATAGACTGTTGTTCTTGTAAAGCAATGAAGATTACCAGAATTAATGAAGATTTGCCGGTTTTTTCGTATACTATGGATAGCTTCGAGTTGGAAAAAAGTGATTTCAGGTATTTCAAAATAATTTACACATATTCAAACAGGAGTAAATTTAATTCTGAGTGGGTACCTTTCAATGAGAATTCTTGCCACGACATCTCCTGTAATTACTTTCTATGCTACAGTTTGTGTTGTGCAATATTGATAGCCTCGAGCATTGTAATTTTTATATTTTATAAAAAGTTAAGGTAGAGTCCCCACTTTTTTAATTTTTCAACTCCTCGACAACTGACATATAAAAGATAACCGCAGTGTGAAAATCTAGTGTGTGCGCGTATGTACGTCAAATAGAAAATGATGAATACGTTTGCTTCGAGCAGTACTAATACAGGATCGATACCAAATTATATAGTCCAGTACGAAAGTTGTGGCCTTTTAAATGGCAAACTTTATTATTTAAACAATTCGAATACGAAATATGTGAACATAGGATTAAACCTTCGAGATGAATTTTTACCATGCATAGAACTTGCTGCCAGTAAAGCATTTGATGGGTCCGTATTACTGAACGAGGACGATTGGAAGTGTTTACTACAACATCAAGGGACAATTACAAGTTATTTCTATTGTACTGGTTATTTTGATGTTCCTATTAGATTCAACAACTTTACCATTTATTTTGACCAAATTGATGATTATAATGTGGTGAAGATAAAACACGACAATCAACGTTATATTTATTTTGGTTGTGAAAGCATCAACAAACTATGGGATTTAATACCTGTAATTGAATATCGACTAAACATGATAAAAAACCAACAATTTGAAAAATACTTTAATACGGTGAAAAACGATGCAAACAGGCAACAAGGTGATTTGCTCACAAATGTTTATAATATTCTGTCGCCGAAACAAAACCCCAACAATGAAAATATTAGCACTATGTTGGAATTACTTACAAAACACCCTGATTTACTCGAGTATAAGTTGAAATATCAAATAAAGAAGCCCACCTACTATTATGAAGAAATCAGTAACATTTAACGAATCGAAAAATCAAGTGTACTTTATGGTAGTGTGGAACTTTGCGTACAGAAAGGCCAGAGAATGGGACTTTGAAGCCTTCTCAAATAGGATCCATTTTCAAAGAAGAATAAAAAATCTCGAATCTATTTTAGATAGTATATTAAATGTAAATTATAGATTATTTATTTATAATCAAAGGTTTAATAAAACAAATATTTTTGTTCAATTATTGTAGTTTTATTTTATACATTTTAAAAAATAATATATTTAACAATATAATTAAACTTGTCGAACCATTTTTGTAAGAGGAGTGTAGCTAAATACTTTATCATGAAGAATAAGACAATAGGCTGAAGTACCCTTTTCTGTTTCTTTACTAGTTTCAAATTCAATACGCATTACAACAGAACCACTTTGCATATTTATCTTTTGGTGCGAACAATCTATATATGCAATTGGGCATATGCTTTTAAATTCTTCAGGGGTAAAAATTGGTTCTGTTGTTTTTTCGTAATACGATGTTCTGAAATTTGCAAACATTTCATAAAGAGTTGCAAATTTATTTTCTTCAAAGTTTAGATACAAGTCGTGGTACGGATATCTTTCAGAATTTAAAAAGACTCGAACATTAGTTAGGAAGCAATGATCAAATTTGCTCATATCCTCCTTTATTTTGCCCCTTTTATCCTTCGATAATGATAATATACAATGGGCAGGGCTTTCAAGAGTGTTGGCGGTCTTAACTGGCCAAGTATGTCGTGTAGTTGAAGGTAACGCTGAATACTCCACCAACTCCCAACTTCTAAAACCCATAACAATTTCGATATTTTTCTCTAATATTTTAGTAAGAGCTAACTGTTGTGGTATATCAACTGTAATATGTGGCACTTTCCAGCACAATTTTTCAAATTCTACTTTTGGCTTTTCACTTTCGTCTTCGCATATTACTGCATCTAAATCGTTGCTAGCACGAATTAAAACCAATTCTTGTTTCATCCCCATTATAATCTTCTGATAATCTTCAAAGAATCCCATCAGCATTTTTAAAGGTATACAGACATTGAATGCCCCCTTATCGGTAACGGTCATACTAGAATCAGATTTCGGAAACCACCCGGCATTTTGCATTTTGATACTTTCATTGGTATTATAGGATAGATAACCTTTAATTGTAGATGTTAAACCAACATTTCGAATAGAATCAATCGTTACACCGTTTAATTCATAACGAATTTCTCTAAATAGAAAAGTCACCCCGTTATTAATAAACTTAAGTTTGGTAGCCCTAGTTCCATCATCCTTGGTTAATTTTCCTTCAATATATAAAAGACTCTCACAAGGTAATGTGTAAGTATCAAGTTCTTGAATAGGAATCCTAATTTCATCGTTATACTCAAATTTTGATGTAACAAAGGGTTGATACGTGTGTAATTCCGAGCTTAAAATAGAATTGTCAACAAGAAGCTTTTCGGTAATGTTTAAAAGGTCCATTATTATTTTGGAAACACTTTAAATCCTAAGGTACGTAAAAATTGACGATTTTTTGCTGTCAATCGTTTCAGGTTTGATTTCGAACTAACAATGTTTTTTTGAGTTGTTTTTTTATAAACAGTTTCAGGCTTTGTAAGTTTTACTTCTTTCAATTTATTATTATATCTAATAACCATTGTTCTTTAGTGTTCTCGTTAGATGGAGTCTCACAGTAATAGTTTCACCTCTAAAATTAATTAAATTATAATCTTGATCAACCACTTTTATAGTTATATTGTTAATTGTTTTAACACTAACAGGAAAATACAAAATGGGTAGTGGGGATTCTACTATCTTATGACCAGGGGGCACAGATGGAAAAAATTGATGAATTATGTGAACAGGATTGCCATTGTGGAAAGAACCTGTCACTATATTACAATCAATGCAAATGGCGTTTACTTTTAAAATTGCTATAACATTATCGGATTCCATTCTCCTTTTACCAGGAATAATCCTTTTTTCAAAACCAAGCAATTTTCCAATGGAATCTTCGTGAGTAAAGTCAATCGGATGAGAACACTTGATTATCGTCTTTAGAGTGTTCGTATTACCCCTGATATATAAATCGAATTTTTCCATAGGAAATTTCTCGTACATTTCCCTTTTAATAGTTCTTTCTAAATCGTTAATTTCATAAGAACCTTCTGGAATTGTTATAACTTTGGTACCCACATAGAATTTATTAGAACCCCTTTCTATATTTGGTATTGTGAAAAATGTTTCAAAATCTGCCAAACCAATAAAGTAATCTTTGTCATCTTCTAAATATATTGGTGGATTAAAATTTGCACTCAAAACCGATTCATTTCCGGAAATTGTGAAAGTAGTGGACATTTTGTCTCTCGAACGGGTTATATTTAAATGTTAAAATTTTGTTATTTACAATTATTATATAAAAACCTAATACAGTGTTGTCCGCATTTAGAAGAACCATAAGTTTGTAAACTATCATAATTATATTTTATTCTATTATACCCTGAACTATTAAAATAATAAATCAGTTCAAGGGGCGGCCTTAGGTTTCCAAAAGGATCGAAATAAATAATTTCTTTTTGTTTCTTAATATAAGCAGTCCAGTGAGATCCCTCGCCATCTTTATCGTCTAGATTAACGATACCACATTCGAAATTTCTAATCTTCCTAGGCAAATTATTTCTCATAAAGACACCTCTAAAATGAGGTATTTCTAATGTCTTAATAATTTTATTCAAATCGATATTAGATAACGCATGCCGAGGAAGACTTATTGGAAGTTTTTTTTATAAGGTGCCAAAAACATTCCACGTCCTTTCTTACTCGATTTAATTTTTAACCCTTTGCCCTTTGCTAGTGTTTCCATTGCTTTATTGTGTCTTTGGGACTCTTCAAGTTGTTTTTTTGCAGCCTTAGAATCATTGACAGCTTTTGCTATTGTTGCTGCACCTCCTCCTAATGCCCCCAACGCACCCAAAAGTGGAAAGAGTAATGGTAAAATACCACCTATCTTTTTTGGGGTTTTAATTATACGTTTCCTCTTAGCTCTACCCTTCAACCCCTTCCCACGTTTAACCCGCTTTTTGTTCACTATTCTTGAAGCCTGTTCATTTTTTTTCAAACCCATTCCTAGCTTTCGTTTAATTCGCATTGCACCTGTAACACCTAAAGCTGATAGTCGTTCTGGTATAGAAGAGTCCTTGGCAATAACACGCTCCCAAGATTTTTCCGCCAAGAGTTTATCAGCTTTATGTCTGGCTTCTAAATCCTTATACTGTGAGTAAGCAATATCGTGCTCCTTACAAGCACTATCTAATGGATTTATTCCTTTTTGATTAATTCGCTTGTCTAGTTTGGTTCCAGGACCACAAAATCTACAAATTAAAAACACTTTCTTAACATAACTTAAATAAACGATGCTATTTTTTTATGTATACTAACCTATATCCTGGAATATGCGCTTCAAAAGGTAGATTACTGATAATTTTATCAAATAAACCCGATCCTTTCTTCACACGACCTCGGCTGTGAATAAAAGTAGGATCTTGATGAACTATCATTTTATAGCACCTCTTAAAAACTACTAAGCCAATTTCCATTATTACTAACCTATAAATATGCTTTTAAAATATTTACAAGTTAGTTTTTAGAATAACATAGTGATATGAAGATTCGAAAATCTAAAATTACGCTCCCCATTTCTAACATTGATGTTAAAACTGAAATAAAAAAATATCAAAAACATGGTGGTTTATTTGGAGGGCAATCAAAAAGATGTTTATTAGTTGGTGCCTCGGGATCAGGAAAAACTAATGTTATGATATCCTTAATTGAACACCCAAACGGTTTAAGATTTGAAAATATATATCTTTTCTCGAAATCTCTTCATCAACCTAAATATGAGTATCTAAGACAGCTTATAAAACCAATAAAAGAAATAGGTTATAATGAATATGAAGAGGGTGGTGACATTATACCACCAGCCGAAGTTAGTCCAAATTCGATAATAATATTTGACGACATTGCTTCTTGTAATCAAGATATAATTAGAGACTACTTTTCTTTTGGATGTCACAAAGATGTAGATTGTTTTTATTTATGTCAAACGTATTCATCAATTCCTAAACAACTGATTCGTGATAATGCAAACTTAATAATAATGTTTAGACAAGACAATACAAATTTAAAACACGTTTTCGATGATCATGTTAGTGTTGACATGTCATATCAACAGTTCAAAGAATTATGCCAAAATTGTTGGAAAGATAAATATGGGTTTATAGTTGTTGATAAAGATTGTGAAATGACGAAAGGAAGGTATCGTAAGGGTTTTGATAGATTTATTTCACTATTAATTAAAAGTAATTATTAGAAACACCATCAGTCGCTAAAAAATTAACATGGATAAACACACATCCCAACAACTTGTTAAAACGCGAAAAGCCGTTAAAGAAAAGTATCAAAAACTAAAATCTGACACGGCAGCGACAGAATTTAAATTAGAAAAATCTTATAAGCCAATAATTCAACCTCTAAAACAACTCATAACAAAAATCGATCACACAGAATCAATTATACCAAAACAAGAAATTAAAGAAGAAGATTATGATCGTTATGTTTTTCCATATGTTTCTACACCCAAAAAAAACCAAATTGAAAATGCCTGAAGCCCCACAAGTTCCTACAGAGATGCCATCGTTTTTTAATGAAAATAGATATGGTAATTTGTTAAATAAAACTGCTCGTGAAGTACCATTTCAAGAAACTAGTGTAATTGCAACAGCCGATGACGCAGAGCAGGAAATACAAGACCTAACACCCACAGCAACTCTAGAGGATATAATTAATCAAACTAGACAAAGCATACAACAGTATGTAGGTCAACCTGGTTATGATGAGTATCTAGACTATTTTGATGAATTACCTAGATCATACATTGATGCAAATATACGTGACACAGAAAACGAGTTTGATCATAAATTTGGAATTATTCACGATTTTCAAGAAAATAAATTTACCTTAGGTTTAACACAAGCACCTATAGACTTTATTGGAAAAGATATAAGGGTTAAAACAATCAAGTACCCTGGCACCGTTGGATTATACGAACTTTTATTTAAAAAGGAACCTAAATTGTATACATCAAAAGATTTAGAGAATTACATGGATATATTAGAACGAACAAATGCATATAAAGATGAAACAGGAAATATAATTACAAGTTCAAATCGATATGCAAAATTTAGACGAATTATTTTACCTTATTTGCATAAAAAAGGATTAACAAAAAAGGGATCGAAAATCTTAAGTGACATTGCTCGTGATATATCTGTGTCATCACAATTTGTCAAACCTCCTCCACCTACCAGAACTATGCGACCAAAAACTGGCAAATTAGGGAAGGGAATAACATTAAAAACCAACAAACAAAATGTTGATTATGTGTATTGGGATAATCCGAATGAATTAGTGGATAGACTTCGATTATTGATGTCTTCTTCAGCTGCAGGGCACACCTCCCATACAAACGAAATCATTTCTATAATCGAAGAGTTAAGAGAGGCTAAATTAATTCAATAAAAGTAAACGTTTCAAACAATTTACAATAGTTTAATCATGTCAATTGATAAATTCGGAAGTCACATTTCCAGCAAAAATTTTGATAAAAATGTGTATTATCAATGTTTTATTCCATTACTAGCTAGTGACTTAGAAAACAAATTCACGTTAGGAACTTCAACTACTGTCTTTTCCTATAAAATTAATAAAAAAAGCTATAATTGGGTTTATCCTTTACCTTCTGGAACCATTGAAACTTGTAGAAAATTTCACCGAGAAATTAAGTTTATATTAAACCACAAACTTATTGACACCCTTGAAGGGGAAACTTTATCGGAAGGAGATAAGATTTTGATAATAAGGTCTTTGGATTCCCCAAAAACAGGAGACGGAATAATAGAGTTAGTCATAAAGGTGGCTGTTTCCAACGATGAGTACGACTAATATCAAACAAATAATTGTAAATGAATTGCATAAACCCGCTCGTAAAAATTATGCTCGAAGAAAGACAATTATTAAGGGGCTTAAAGATCTTCTTCAAATAGATTTAATTTCACTTATCCCTTATGCCAAATTTAATCGAGGTTTCAAATACGTTTTGGTAGCCATTGACGCATTCTCAAAATATGTTTGGGTTGAACCAATTAAAGATAAAACAGGTAAAACTGTTACAAATGCCATGAAAAAAATACTTAAAATGAAAAATGCCGTTCCTCGAAATCTTCAATCTGATAGGTAATATAGAACTCAGTTTATTATTATTTATTTATTGTCTACTAATATACCACTTTTTTTATTTTAGGGGTGGAGAATTCTACAATCCACATTTTAAAAAATTAATGGATGAATATAATATAAACCATTATAGCACATTTTCTAACCTTAAAGCTAGTATAGTCGAAAGGGTAATTCGAACTTTGAAAACCAAATTATGGAAGCAGTTTAGTTTACAAGGAAACTATAAATGGTTAAATAATTTAGATAAAATTGTATATAATTACAATAATACAAAACACTCTGTTATCGGACTTAAACCGAGGGATGTGACAAAAAAAAATGAAAAAGAAATTTTATCAAAAACATATAGCCCTATAAAAATCATTGATTCAAATCCTACTAAATTTAAAGTGGGGGACTTTGTAAGAATAAGTAAATATCGCCAAGTATTTGAAAAAGGATATACACCCAATTGGTCAAATGAAATTTTCAAAATTAGCAAGATACGTGAAACTAATCCTCGAGTTTATCTTCTGACGGATAACAATAGCGATGAGATTCAAGGCACGTTCTATACCAGCGAACTTCAAAAAGTGAAATATACTGAAATGTATCTTGTTGAACGCATCTTAAAAAGAAAGGGTGATAAAGTTTATGTAAAATGGCTAGGATTTGATAATAGACATAATTCGTGGATTAACAAAAGTGAATTAGTCTGATACGCATGCCTATAAAAAGCTATTTATATTACTTCAAACCACATAGACCCTTCAGTACAAAAATAACATGAATTTAGTAATAGACATTCAGGGGTTCAAAACTAAAAATAACCAATTTGTACCAAAGGAACTGGCCGCCTATGATGGATCACAAGTATGTCATTATGTTTTTAAAAAACCCTTTCACATTAAATTATTAACAAATGAACTGCACCGACAAGCTCTATGGTTAATGAAAAATCATCATTGTATCGATTGGTCGGCAGGATTTACTCCATTGCAACAGCTCCCGAATATTATTAGAGAATTAACAGCCAAAGCGAATCACGTATTTGTCAAAGGAAAAGAAAAAGCAAACTACATTCGAAAATACTCTTCTAAACCTGTTACAGAACTTCCAGAACAACCATGTTTAAAACCATCTGAACCTCTATGTTTTTACCATTTAAATCAAAAATGCATCTGCGCACTAAGTAATGTTTATTATTTATACAATTATTTAGCATTCTTAAAAGGTTGATAATTCTATAAATTACTCATTATTAATATTACCAGCGTTGTGTGCACATTATAACCATAATGGATTGTTCTAAAATATGGGATGATATTTCAACATTTCCAGGCCTCCAAAATAATTTCATTATCTTTTTTCAAGATAAATTGAACTGGAATATACTATCAAAAAAACAAAAACTAAGTGAAGATTTTATTCGTACATACCTTACAAAAGTTAACTGGGACTACATATCTCAGTATCAAGTATTAAGTGAAAAATTTATTACTGAATTTCAAACATCGGTGAATTGGGACTATATTTCTACATATCAAAACTTATCTGAAGAATTTATTAGAAGGCACAAACAACAAGTTACCTGGGAATATATAACCAAATTTCAAAGAGTTACTCCAGAATTTCTGACTGAAATGAAACCATACATCGAACGAAGACAAAATATTTTTGAATATGAATAATTTTTAAATATACCTCGTATATGTATATAGTTATTTAAATAAATAATTGTCAATATATAAAATAATTATTTACTATTTACCATTTACCAAAAACAGACCTAAACCGCACACACACCCGTATTTTCTATAACATCCTCTAGAATTGCTTTACACATTATAGATATCAATTACCTATTCTTACTACAAATCCATTAACACCTACATTTTTATAGTTATTTCTTCAGTAAACCAGATAAACCTCCCATAAATTATAAACCAGCCAGATCACATTATGTAAATTAATTACATACTCGCATAAATGCCTTCGAGCGGAATACCAACCGCACACGTAATTCTGCAATAGTCCGTGGGCATTTCTATATAGTCCGGGCTCTTTTCATACACATAGAAATAAATATCAAAATACAAACAAATATACAATTATTTCACATCTCTCTCTACAAATATACACAACACAGTACCAACAACATACAAAAAACCCTGCACTCAACAACAGACCGCCCGCCCCAGCTGCCACCCCAGAAGCGGAGTTCCTGAACTGTAATTAATTTTATGTACTTACTTTTTTGGATCACCCTGTAGAACAACTACTTATTACACGCCTAACACACACTTAGAGTGCCGCAATAAATCAAACTGACAATTAACACGCCAATTACACACACAACTCGAATAATAACTACCATTACCTGCATTAACAACCATATTATCTAATATATCGCCTGCGGACGTGCTAGAAATCATATTTTTTAACTACTACTATTTTCTTTCGGCCTGGTCTAATATTAGGGCTGGAGGAGAGCTTGTTGATTATTTTAGAACTGTCAGGCATAGCAAGGCTCGTTTCCATTTTCGTATGTCTACCCGCGAAGATGTAACTGCATGCTTTCACAGCAAACGCAGTTGGCATAAATGGAATATCCTTGATTATGTTAAAACTGGGCGTGCCTCTTTTGTTATACTATTTCACTCATCTAGTGAATGTTTTTGTGGAAGCGGATTATTTTCCTGCTATCAGGAAGACTACTATTGTGTGTCCGGTACCTAAGGTTAATAGTCCAGTCGTGCTAAGAAACTTGAGGCCAATAAGCCTTCTACCGGTGTCGAGTAAAGTGCGGGAGAGGACTGTTTACGGGCAGTTATTTTTTAATATAAGCCAGTGCGAATTGCTGCCGGTTTATTAGTCTGGGCCTTGTCCTGAGCATGGCGGGACTCCTACATTATTTGTGATGCTTGCTTGACTATTCGAGGACATTCGATTGTATGCATTAATATGTGTGAAAACTAACTATTTCGGTGTGGATAGTCGGATCTTCTTCTTTTTACACCATTAAGTGGTGAGCAGGAGACAGCTTGTGAGGGTGCATTCTGGGGTATCGGTGATCGGTGATGTAACCTCGAGGGTTCTTCAAGGGTCCATATTTAGTCCGTTTCTTTTTATATTGTGCACTTTCGATGTAGGTAAAGTAATAAAATTTTCAAAACTTCATTCATACGTGGATGTTACACAACTTTGGTAGATATATGACCCAATAAATTGTAACGAAGTGAAAACCTGTATTAATATGTGCAGAATATAGTATAGTAATAAGCCCAATCTTAAGTTAAACGATAAGAAAATTCAAGTTTTGCTCTTTACACCTATGTCATGTGCAGAGTTTTTGTAAAGCTATCTTAACTTCCAAATAAATGGTCAAAGTATCGATTTTGCCGACACTGCTAGAAATTTTGGAGTTATGTTTGGCAGCTATCTTACATTCAGCCAACGCATGTATAATCTGAGTAAAAAGGCTAATATGGCTTTGAAGTTATTATATGCAAACAATTTTTAACTTTCAAGTACGTAAAAATTATGTGAATCATATATACTGTAGATACTTTTTTATTGTATTATCTTGTTTTACCTTTGTCTAGCTCAGGATAATAAACAACGCCTTAAAAAAATTAAAAAAATTGTCGATTTATCTAGGGTTTCAGCACATATGACCATATTTCTGAAAAAAATACAACAACTGATTTGGCTAAGTATCTATTCTTTATTTCAGTATTTATTAAGTGTGTTACTTTTCAAATTGTTGCAAACATCAACCCCATTATACTTGAGATCTAAATTAGGTTACCGGAATAAATTTCATCATGTTTCCATTCAATTTGATTCTCACGGTGCCTCATCACCATAACGCTCTTTTCCAGTGTTGTCCTACTTAAATGTTGTAAAGCATTACAACGAATTTAGAAAGAATTTTGCAACTAATATGTTATTCTTTCAATACAGGCCAAAAAAAATTTTGCTAGATAGACAAAGAGCTATTGGAAATGGTGAAAATTACTTGACTGATGGTGGTATGATGCATGCAATATGCTTATTTTGTACTCTTTATTCATTTACCAATGACCGAAAAGGTGTGTTGCTTATGTTAGAATGTAGTTTAGTGCACCTATAATGTTATGTTGGAGCTGAAATTATTTTATTATGTTTAATTTTGTATTTAATGATTCTTTTTTTTGCTTTTCTGTTGTTCTAAAGGTTAAATGAAATTATTTTATATAAGGGTTAATGTTGAGTAGCCGACATTTTGATCCTAGTTCTCCAAGTTGATATGAGGTTTTCTAAAAAGGGGACAATATGTATATCAACTGTATACAGTATATTTTCAGTGTAGCTGCCAGTCAGTTATGTGGTATAGAGTTGAAGAATTTTTGGTAGTTCATATAGGCAGCGAATAGATTTCTTCGATTGGTATGACTGAATCGATATTAAGTTGCTCCTTGCATTCCATTGCGTCCTTGGCACATCATTTTTGCTTAACTGCAATGATGTTGTTTTGCTCACAGTGTACATGAATACGTTGTGTCAAGCAGGATGTGATCACTTTGTATAGCGTGGGCAGGCATGTAATTGGCAGGAATTTGTGTATTATGTTTACCCTTTAGCAAGAGATACGTCACTTGTTCGGTAAAATCAGTGGAATTCTCTGTGGATAAAGAAAAAAATTATTTATTGGAACAGTCAGTCGTTAGTGCATACTACAAAGCTTTTTAAGCCAATAATTTTGGACATGATTAGGACACGGAACTTTCCAATTATAAAGTCCCTTGATGATGCTAGTGATTTTCTCGATGTTAAGCGGATGAAACATTTGATGTTTTTCATCGATCTAGCTAGAATTCATGTTCAATGGATGGTTGTAGCTGGTTAACTTCTCGAGAACTCTTCTACTTATTCTTTATGTGGGTCTTTATTACCTGCCATGTTTGGTAAAGAGTTTAACTTCCTATTAAAGGTAATTTCTGATCGCTCGACAAGAGTATTGTCTCTTTTTCGGTTGTTGCAAGCTTTATATCTTTTTAATCGTCGTGCAGCCACGGAAAGTTTTGTTTTAGTGTGTCGAGACATTATTGGACAGTGCTGTGTATTGGGTCATGTTGCGAGTGGTATTAGACCCGATTCAATATTTCTTGTTCTCATTTCTGCAGGTTTCTTTTTCTAACTTCTTATATACTCCGTTAGTTGTGGAAATGTCTTTTCGAAGATTTTCGATCTTTTTATTAGCTCCTCTCTCCCATTGCGGAATCCTAAGTTGTGGTGTTCGCTGCCTCGTCATAATTCTAGCTACTGCAGTTGTGGAGCAGTAGATCAGTATATGTAGATTTTCTAGCGTGTCAGTTTATGAAACGTAAACTGATAAAACTGAGTTTACTCTTGACAGTGGTGGTCTGCTTAAAAGGTTGGCACCATCATACTCCAGCACTGCCTTACACATTTCAGTCGATAATTTCTGGTAGAGTTTAGAGTTCTGTCATCGTCATCGTCAGTGTCTCTTATCTCTCGTTCGATTTCTGTTTATATGATATCAAGACGTTTTTCTGGAATTAGTTTCTTTCGGAGAATAATCCTATACTGGTCTGCTGTTGCGACACTTATATGTGTGAGTGTTCTCTGCAGAATTCGGCATGTAGTTGTTGTCTGTAGTCGATCGTATCTTGTCCTGGATGAGCTACTCTTTAAAAAAATGCGCATTAGTGGCTTATTTATGGTTATAATCCATTTCCTGCGCTGCCTTGGTCGTCCAGCTTGAATGAGCGCTTGTTAAAGTTCCCGCGCAGCATCTTTTACGGGTGGAGCTTTTGGTATTATTTGGCTCTCGTACTGATGTCGTTGCTGTTCCTGTTGTTATTGTTACCGTCGGACTTCAACGATGTCCCCTCGCATGTCTTTGTTCGGTTGTTCTTCTAGGTGTGGCTCAGGTTCAGGGATTAGGTCATTGTTATTATTGGTCTGCTGTTCCCTGTTGCGACTGTTTGGTTTGTGGGCATCCTCTACAGAATTCGGCGTATAGTTGCTGTATGTAGCCAATCATCTCTCATCCTAGATGAATTACCCTTTAAAAAAATGCGCATTATTGGCTTTTTCATGAACACAGTCTATTTCATGCGCTCTCTTGGTTGCCCCGATTGATTAAGCGCTGTTTGAGTTTCCTACGCAGCGCCTTCGACTGTTAGAGGTTTTGATTGTGACTCTCGTACCGATGTAGTTGCTAGGGCTGTTATTGGGATGTAGATTTTTGTATGACAGAAGCTCGCCACCTTAACTTATTGCTTCCTAATAATCGAAGATTTTCTCCCCCAGAATCCGTCAGGCAGCCCCCGTCAGAGAAGCGGAACTACCGGTACCCCCTTGGGGTAAATAATTCCTATCTGTTTGTTTTTCCATCTTAAGAAAGGCGTGGTTATATCAAGTGTCCTTTCCTAGATTGATTGCCATCTCTATGTTTTTGAGCTCAATTACCCATTTGTAGACCAATTCCAAGTGAGAAGCTATGGCATTCACCTTCGACCTGTCTGGTTTGGGAAACACTAACAGTAGTTCTTATAGGTCTTAGGATCTTCGAAGCGCGCAAACCCCGCCGGTACTTTAACTATAACAATACTGTTGGCAAAAAAAAAACTAGAAAAAACACATTCCCGGTTATTTTCTAATCAGTGATCCTTTGATAAGAATAACCATCAGCGTAATACGAACAAAATTAAACATACCTTAGAAACAATCACTGATAATAATGGGTGATTGAAACACTAAAATTGGAATTGAAAGACGAAGAATACTTTGCAGGAGTAACAGGGAGGTTTTGCCTAGGTCAATGAAATGAAAGAGGACAAAAATCATTCCAATTTTTCATTTATAGTATTCAACTATCCTCATCACCATTTTACCCACGTCAACTCTCTACCTGGATCTCACCTGGCAAGAAATATAGGGATAAAATTTCTATTGACAAAATGTGGAGAACCTCAATCATAGGCACTGAGACAAAACCGAGAGACTTATGCGAAGCAGGCCAAATGTTCTTCAAGGCGGACTTTGTGATCAAGTTTCGTATTGCGAGAAGTGTGAGTAGTACAGTATCTGCACTCACTATATATTTAGAGGAAACTTCGGATAAAAGAGAGGCATGAATTCTCAAATGATTGGACAAGATCTATCTTCGTTCTCACTCATATCAAAGGATATCTAATTGAATGTAGTAATTATTGAGCAATCACCCTGATATCGCACGTAAATAAAATGCCACATTATATTTTAAAGCTTTTTTTCAGAAATCCTAAAGAATAATCCTGCTTGACGCCTGGAAGTAAAACACGTGATAAAAATCGTAATCCTTTGACGATTAGCAGAAAAATTCCGGGAATATAATTTAAAATTACTTGAATGCTATTGTCGACTACTCGAGGGCATTCGACATAGTAATATGGAACAAGTTGTGGGAGATACGGCATCAGATGGCGTATCATCTCATCTTGTTTGTTCATTAAAATGACTATATACAAACAATGCAGCCAGATAAAAAAAACACAACACAACAGATTATACACCAAAAACTATAATTGTACGCTGGAGTCCAACAGGGACATATAGACTCCTCATTCTTATACAACGTGGTGAATCAAGGATCTTCGCTGTAGCGATGATAGGAATTAGCTGCTACAAAGAAAAAAAGTTTAAAATATCAAGGAACGTCTCAACAATATAAGCAACAAGTATGATCTGAAAAATTTAGTAGGAAAAATATTGTCACAGACAGGAGATCATTAATATGTTGGATAGCCATCAATGTGCTGAGTTCTTATGGTGGTTTAAGAATGCTTGGAGGAACTAAACGAATTAAGCCAGAACAACACAGTTACCAGGACCCATTGGATTAGACGGAAAAAAAAAATTAGACACACTTTAAAACATGAAACCAGAATGCCATTTTTGATCCTTAACCATTTTGCGGTATCAGCGACAACACAATACTGGAAGACCTAAAAAGATGAAATAATAATATGAAATCCAATTATTAGACAGATCTAAAAGAAATTAAAGAAGCAAGTATACCTTTTGGGAATTATAACCAGATGAAATTCAAGGAACGTATTGGCATAAGTAAAAACCTACTTAGAACTTTAACAGGAATCCAAACTAGGCTTTGCCTTCTGAAAAGGCACTTTAAGTATCTCTAAACATCAGAAAGAACGAGACCTCCATCCACATTATTTCAGAATTTATCGCGTTGTAAATTCATAGGATGCAATATCTGCGAGTGAATTAAAGAGAACAGGAGCTTTAGTTGGCGAACCAGCAGAAGAAAAGGATATTATAGATTTTTAGGTAGCAGTGTATATATTCTCATTATGACATACATAATCTCAAATATACCGTGACAAAACCAAAGTTATGATCATCGACAGAACGAAGAATAATCGGTCAAGAAGTAAATAAGTTGCTGGACATTCAGTTACTTGGTTCTCGTGATTAATAACAAGGGTGATTATGAAGATAAAATACACTGAAGCATTGTAACGGCCATAATAGTAACAGTAAAGTGGATTAAAATATGAAAAGACACACAGAGAACAAATAATTCAAAATTAAGGCTGAAAGAGCTTATCTTTTCATATGCTACCTATGCTGCGAAGACCTGAACCAACAAGACATTCTACTCAAATTAATTAATCAATATCTTTGAAATGTGAGCTAACAGAAGGTTCAACGACATACACACATTAAACAAGATCTGATGATTCTTCTTCTCTTTTCAGTTCTTTCAGCACTACACTGCTACTGATTCAATAGAAAGGTTCGGGCTCCAGAAATGGTGTCTCCTTTTTCGCGAGCTTGTCGACTATTTCATTTCCCTCTACCCCGGTGTGTCCTGATACCCACTGGAGAATAACCGTATTAAGCCTACCTAATTAGTTTAATACCTCTAGACATTCCCAGTACATCGTGTTGCTGATTACTTGAGAACTCTGCACAATGATGGCTGGTTGACTATCCGATGTGATAATAATGATAATATAATCTCCTCTCTGCAATAGTTTTTCTCTTTGCTGAATCGAATACATTTCCTGATGGCCTGTATTTCGGCCCCAACTTTTTCCCGCGAAGTTTATACAGATCATCAACAATTTTGTAGCCTTGTAGGTTATCTAGGGTCAGACTCAGATATTTAAACTCTGATTTCCATTCAATAATGTTCCCACCCATTGTGATTATTTTCAGGTTAAGGTTTCTTTTCCTTGTAAAAACTACTGCTAAGGTGATTTTGGTGGGGTTGACATTTAGTTCCATCATTTGGCACCATTTTTTAGTATATTCAAGTGCTCTCTAAATTATGTCGTAGATGATATTCTCGAATTTGCTCCACGCGATTACGACCATGTTAGTAACATATCCCTGACAAGAGATGCCGAGGTCAGTTAGATCCCAAAGTAGTCGATCTACAATTGAGCTTCACATAAGTTTAGAAAGTACTGCCCGGCATTCCCTGGTGATACAGAGGGCGATAGTATCCTGTCCTGTTTCTACTATTCTAGTGAGGAGAAATCGCACCATCCGTTAGGACATCGTTCCGTCTACTCCTCAGTCATGAGTTCTCTTTTGACTACCTCATGTAAAGTGTTGTCAAAAGCCCCTTCTGTATCAAGAAAGGCACATACTACGGTTTCCTTATTGTTTATTGCGTCTTGAATTTCATCTGTTAATTGTATCAGTGCAGACTCTTGTATCAGTGCCCGCTTAATATGAGTGTTGATGAAGGTGCAGTGGCACCTGTTCAAGAATTTCTGTTCTGATACAGTTAACAACTATGTTTTTAAAAGAAACTATGTGAGACTGATAGGTCGCAAAGATTTAGGGTGTAGTATCCTTTTTCCCCGCTTTCGAAATAAAGGTGTCTCTGGTTCTTTTCTAAATTTCCAGTATGAAGCGCAATTCCAGCCGTCGTTGGTGCAGTGCCAGGATTATTCCATCGACTCCTGGTATTTTAAATCGTCGAAAAGTGTTCATTACCCATTTTAGACAACCGCTACTGCATACGTGTATAGCCATTGCTATAGCTTCTCTGGTAGGTCTTTCGTGATATTGTATTGCCTAATTTTTCATGCTATGTTTGCTCCCCGGAAAGTAAGTTTCGAGTAAGCGTTATGCTCTTTCCTCCTCGTTCTTAGTGAAGCTGCCGTCTGCCTCTGACTGCTAATCTTACTCTGTGCCGTGACTTTCTGTAGTCTCGCTACAAAAGATGTAGATTGAATATCTTCACAAAATTTCTTGAAATGGTTTCTCTTAGCTTTCATAATTTCTTTGTTGTAGGTTGTGAGTTTCTCGGTATAGCTCTGCCAGAATTCTCCGTCACTTATTAAAGAATTTGCGTGTTTCGGATCTGACGAATGGTCATTTTACCAAGATACATTTCTACAGCTTTTGTTTGTTTGTAAGGGGCAGTTCGATTTGTAATTCCCGATTATTGCTCGATTTACTTCTTTCAGGTCATTTTAGAGATCAAGATGATTCTTCTTTTGGCCTGGATATGTGCTAAGTTGGTTTTCAGCTTGATGCTGTATTTTTCCCAACCTGTTTTCCGAGGATTCCTGGACTGGCTCGAGAGGATCGGTTTCTAACCTGAGTACGATTTTTCTATGATCTAAAAGAGAAAATCCTTTCACTATCTTCCAGTCTCCTACTGTCTGTTAAACTCGTGTAATATCTAATACATCTTCCCTTACTCTTGTTACACATGTAGGGGTATTTTTTATGTTGTAATAATACTTTTACCTGATTTCTATTGATCCAGGGTCTCTACATTAGAGCAATCCCCTGCTGATTTTTAGTGAACGTTCAAGCGATTACCGTTGAGCCGCCCTTAGTATGGCAATATTGATGCTTGCCATTTTCCTTTTATTAGGTGACGTGGTCATCCTTTCCGATTAGGGTGTTCCCCCCTCCTATTATTCGTTATTGTTGCGTCGGATAATGGCACTCCGAGATAAAGGTTGAAGACTCCCCACACTCTCCTGGTCGTCGTCTTTGAAAATAATATAACTCACTTCCTCCGTTTCCTTCTCATCCTTCTTGTTTTTCTTGAGAGCACGAAGATTTTTCCAAACTGATAGTGGATGGTGTGTCCGTTGTTCCTGATTTTTTGACAGGATAGGTTTGTCGATTTCTGCCTTCAGTATTTAGCTTTTCCTTTCCCCTTTAATTAAATAATCTTCCATTTATATATTCTTATTCCATCGTTTTGGGCTTCTATTATCAGTAGAAGTTTAATTGGTGCTGTTTCTTGGCTTCTGGAGAGAAAGATTATTACTGCATTTCAGCGTTGGTACTTTCACCCGGAGCCATTCTGCTGACTGTGGTCTTTCTCAGTCGATCAGGATCATATCCGAATGAATTGGAGGTTATGTTCCCACATCTCTTGTACTAATGCCTCCTCCAATAAAGTGTGCTCGTTCACACTGAGCGTAGTCTCAGGGAACGTTTTGGCAAGGATGGCGATCTTGTTTAATTTCAGAACAGCTGCATAGCTCCTACCCGTAGAGGTAATGGTGGTGGCTTTGCCACCTCTTCTTTTCTTTGCTTCTGCTTTTTGCGATAGAGTCATATCTTCCTCCTCCAGGTTACGTTTTAGTTGATTCTTTTGTTCTTTGCTTTGCTTTGTGTTATACTGCCTTGTTCCTAGCTTCCTCAAGTGCTAGTCGTTCATTAAGGTAGCGCAGGTATCACTTTACTTCTACTCCACTGAGTCCTCGCCTCAGTGGGTCATATTTATCTCCCAGTTTTGCCAATTCAAGTAGTGTAGGTATTTTTTTTTCTTTCCTTCATTTTATTTTGGACGTGGAGCTTCCCGCTTCGTTAAGAAGGTGGTGGGTATTGAGAAAGCAATTTTGTTCTCTTCTTCCTTCTTTACTTCTTTGTCCTTTCCCCACTTGTTTATTCCTTGTAAGCCTGGTTATTTTGGGGGATAAATGAGTTTTCTGAGTTTCCAGATAGCATATTCCGCTTTTTGTTTATCAAATTTTTTATACATGGTTGGTACTACGAGTAGCTAGGGATCAGAATGTCGACTCCAACAGAGCCCCTTATGCAGGAGCAAGGGTAATGAAGGTGGAGGTCTTTAGGTGTCTAGAGTTCGTATAGTGAGGATAAAGCATCCCCTTTACCATGCTGCCCCATATCTTGCAGACACTTCCCCAACGATCACCGGCCTGCAAGACACGATATATACCAAGAGGGCTTCCGCGAAGGAGCACCACCACCACCCCACATCCCAAAAGGTGCTAATACACATGGGAAGAACTTTATTCTCAACGCCGTTGCTCCTGGTATGTCAGAAGTATGTTACAGTTTAGTAGAGACCGTCTGTTCGTGCGTGCGTCTTGTGAGTCATAGTCCCACTCCTCTGTTACTGGGCTTGGGACCAACTAGAGGTCATAACGGTCATCAACAGTTCTTAAGGCAAAACCCCGGGTGACTCCTAGCGCGGATACTAAGCGAAGTTGCCGTTATTTCATAGGAGTAATATAAACTTAGTTATCTAATAATATTTTTAGCAGATCGTCCATGAACGTGATCATAAAATGAAGAAGCTTCAACGCTGTAATACGAAGTCAGCACGCGAAAATGACATATGCTCCAGTCCAATTAAGTCCAAAAGTAGCCTCAATTTGGTGCTGCCAGAGACAGTTTTAGGTTCTGGATAAATCACTTCGGAATGACCTATGCGCCAAATTATTTATTAAAAAAATGTAGAAAATCGAAAATTTTCTTATCTTTTCGTAGAAATTTTTTTTTTGATCCTTTCACATTTACATAGCAAATTGAAAAAATATGGGGAAGAATTGGGAAAACCATTTTTTTTAAATGAGCGTCAAATAACTCTAAATCCAGACAACGTTTTTGGATGTGGAATACATTGAATTTCGCATATCAGTAAATAAATTCCCCGGGAATGATCCCGCACGATCAAATAGTTTTGGCGAAATAATTTGTTAATCTCGTCCACCACGCGCCCATTACTGATTAACAAGGCCCAAAATATTGGCTGGATGTCAGGTTGTTTGTCACTCACTTGAAAAAATACGTTTTTTCTCCACGTTTTTTGTGTATTTTTTCATTTTGCAATGTAATTTTCCGGCGAACAAATTATTTCTTATAAAATTTTGTTCTAGGATTGATATTTACCGAGACAGCACAAACAAATGGCTTTCCAAAATTTCAACACTTACAACGAAAATAGTTTTATCCTTAAACAATATATAAAGCATTAGTTGCCGTGATTACTACCCCAAGTTTAGTGACTGAACCACTGACATTCACACGTTCGACCTATGAGAATAATAAATAGTGTTGTCGAATCAGTATTTTCTTGATCATATACGACTCGCTTATTTGAGAGGGTATACTAGGAAGTGTGTTTTACAAAAGAGCACTGAATCGCACGTGATACTTTTGGCTACGATTAAAGGGATACTTCTTGAATGCACATGAGAGCATAAAATTCCTTGTATTTTATTAACTTTTAAAGATTTCATACGTGTAGTTCAAATGTTTATTTGATTGGACGTTGTTATATCTCTTACCCTCTCCAAGATCTCCTACATATTGTTGAAATTGTATATTTACATTTAAATTAGTAAACAAATTAATCATTACTAAAATAAAATATATAAACCTTCTAATTTTAATTATTTTTAGACGATTATCCAGAAGCGTTTGACATGGTACCTTCTAGAAGCCCCAAATGTTCTGAAAACAGTTCTAGTGAAAAAATGCCAGATAAAATCCAGTAAACATATGTCGCGATCTTTCTCTTCCAGTCCTATTTAAAAAACGGCAGATAGTTTATTCTCTTCAAATTCCACTCTCCACTGAGAGAAAATCGGAATGGAATTTGCAGAGAATCAATTGTCAGAATTTACTTATTTATATACTGAAAATATATTAATATAAATGAAATTATCATAGCCTTCATCGTATAGGTTATTTCCTTAGTGGCTCCATGTTTAGTCATGTTTTGGTGGTATCAAGAGTGATTTAGAATTTGAAAATGCACAACAACTAAATGTTATTTACAGTTTTCTATCTAATTTAAGTGTAATTTTTAGGACTTACTTATTGGCCAAATTTTAATTTTATAACATAGATATGACAAACACAAAGCAGAAAAAAGTGAGATAAAAAACTGTTTTCAGGAATGTTTAAATGATGGTGCATTCATAAATTGCTTTTCTATTAATATCGCCGAATTGGTGATAAGTAAATTAAGATAAGAAAAGATAAACTTGAGGAGAATATTACTGAAGTTCATATAGAAAATGAGACCCTTATTAAAAAGACTGATGCTTTGGAGCAGGGAACTAAGTTAACTCGGTTAAGAATGTACATAATTACCAAAAGTAGTAACGAAAATTTGAGAGAAAAAGTTCAGAAAGTCATAAAAAATAATCTTCAGTTACAAATTTGTGAGCTGGGAAACAGTTATCGCAAGACGCCAAATAACACTAAACCTCGGCTTATCTTCCTGAAATTTTCCACTATATTTCATCGCAACCAAGTGTTTATAACAAAAAATTATTGAAAGGAACTAAAATGGTTTTAGCAGAGGAGTTTATACGGAAGCGCGAATAGTTATTTCAGTTGGTCAAGGAAAAAATTGGCAGTTCTGACATTTGAATTCGACAAGAAAAAGTTTGTGTCAAACTAAATAATAAAAACACTGTATCAGAACTACCGATGATCTTATCAGTCTTACTAATAATGGAACCATTCTTCGTATTTTCTCTTCTTCTTCTTAATGCTTTAATACAACATTTTCACCTTATATTTTCATTTTCTTATTGTATATCTGTTTTAGCTTTATTTTTTAATAATTATAAGTATATTTTATACAAGTTAGGGGAAAATATTGCGAAATGAAAAATGTATCACTTACATTTTTTAATATTCGGTCATTTACGAAAAACTTTTTAGAATATAAAGATATGATCTGATAGGTAATACAGAAACATGGATATCACATACGATTCCTGATATCTTGCTGAATAATAATCGTTATATATTTCTTCGCAAAGAAACACCAACTAGGAGTGGATCTGATTTACCGTGTGAGTTGCTAAAAAGAAGTGTTACAGATCACTAGATGAAGAAATTTGAGTAATAAATTCCTTATTTGAAGAAGTATATATTTTGAGTACTTTATACAGGTGGTTTTCCAAACTTTTATAGTGTTTTGAGGACTCAATATCTGAACTTTTGCCCAAGTCTGTGGAGGTGATGTGTGGCGTAGATATCAATATAGATAAGTAGGACTTTGAGTGTCACAAAAACTATTAATTTTAAAAAAATCTTTGCATTGTTTAATTTACAAGCTTCAATTAGTTGTCTCTAAAAATAATTAGTGTTTGTTTGTTACTGGGAATATAAACGATTTTTTATATCATTTGTTGTGTTTTGTGAGTATGGAGTCAAAAACGTAAAAAATACTGTTAGTACGTTTAAGAGTAGAAATTTTAAACACATCGATAAAGAACATTTACGAATTATTAGGAATGACTCCATTCGAGAATATTTTCTACATGAACGACATAGATATAAAAGAAACTTGATTTACTAAATTAATTTTGGATTTGTTCGACGTTTTTGTACCAGTTAAAGAAAAGTAAGATTAATTCACTTTGTGCAAGAGATACATAAAACAATGATATGTCATAAAAATAAAGTTTATAATAAGTTTAAAAAGATCAAGCTTAGAAATCATTGGGATTATTACAAACAAATTAAGAACGAATTAGCTAATGCTCTGACAAGAGAAAAAAATGATTACATTGAATTTTGTCTAAATGCATACAGAAACGACGGTAAAACATTATAGAAAAAAATTTCTTATTTGAATACATACAGAAAAAAATCGCTAAATTCATTGCCTAATAAAATAAACTATAGAAATAGATAACTTTTTTTGCAGTTTTCTGATTATACCATGCTAGATCAAAACATTTTGAATTATTAGTTATCGACATTAAAAATTTACTGGTTAATATTTTTAACAGTTGTCTTTTGAACAATTGTTTATTGGATTCTTGAAAAATACCTAAATTTCTTCCACTTCCAAAAAAGACTGCAAGTGGCTACAGTATCTATACAGTATCTATACGTTTAATATTTTTCACACAATATCTATAGATAGATGATTGCCAGTTATTGTATTTATTCAGTCTAACTGATTTCCATAGTACTAGTATATTTATTAATAATGATTTGCAGGGTTCAGTTTAATATTCGAATCAGCATCAATTATCTATAAATTCTAAGATATTGCTCCGGACGGCCGGTATTTATACACAACTGTTGCTTTAAAATCTTTTATTTAAACTTCACTTCTAATATTTGTTAAATAATTCAAGATGCATCGACGAATTTTCAAACTAAACTCTTCACGAAAACCGATCTGGACACTTTATATAACCCTTTTCCGGATACCAGAAGATTATGGATCATTCTAGATGGATTTTTATACTACATGGTGTAATAAAGAAATAGGAATAATCCGGCAATTTCTAGATCTTCTGTCATAGGCGTTTTCATGTAGAAAATAAGAAAATAGAGTTTTCTAAAAAGTTCCAGACCTTCATGCATAAACGTCTCATGAGGACATTAACAAAAGGTAAAAATATTTAAATAAATTATGAACTCGTAGAAAATAAAACTAAAACCCCACTAATTAAAAACACAAACTAATACTATGAAATATATATTGCTATAAAGTATTGTAAATATTGATCGTCCTGACTTTCATCTTCGCATACGGACCTTCCCATGACTTCTAAAGCTTTGGTGATCGACCTTTGTTTTTTTTTTTGAATTGTACCACCACATTTTTTTTAATGACCGTGAATCCACTAGTATTGGGTTGATGTCATAGTGGGTCTTCATCCTATCGCTTTCTATTTGTAGTCGTCACTGTACCTTCTCGAGGATGATCTGTAAGATGTTCTTCCGTAGTTTTTTTTTCACGATCGCGGACTCTCTCAACGTATCTTCTCGAGGATGACTTTGCAAAACGTTCTTTTTCCGTTGCCCCTTTTGCGGTAACGATCGCTCTCCTCCCGTTCTCCACGATCGCTGCGAGAACTCCTACTATCTTTTCCATAGCGACCCTTTCTGCCATCGCCTTCACCAGCAGTAATCTCCAGAAAATCTTGGTAAATATGACCGTTGTATTCGCACTTGTAACAACGCATGTTATTCACCTATATCAGCGATATGAAGTGAATAACCATCAGAATCACTGTCAGGAGCAGTACTGCTAGTGTAGAGACTTTGTACATGCCCCTCTTGGCCACACTTCTAACAACAAATTCGATGTCTGCTATGGAAGGTTGTGTTTTTGTTGTCATGTGTTCTTCGTTTGTTTAAAAATTTTTGCAACTCCCTCATTGGCCTCATGAAGATTTCCTCTTTGGTCTTGCGATCATCCTGGGAAACGTTGACTATTCTTATGATTTTACTCTGATTTTTTGAGGTCTGTTTGGCTGTTTCAAATTGAAGGGCACAAGCAAGAACCTTAAAAATTTTCTCAGTCGGGCAATTCTTAGAGTTTCACTTGTTTTTGGGTTACGTAAACCTTCGATAAAACTATTTACTGCTAACTCTTGCTTTATTTCTTCCTGATATGTTGGGTAAGTTAAATTTATTAACCTTATTATATCGGCCTCATATTCTTGGAGACTTTCGATGTATTTTTGTCTTCTTCCTTGGAGTTGGGCTTCACCATAACGCATCTCCAGAAATGTAACAATAAAATCGTAATCATTCTGTTTTTCTTCGGGAACCTTACGTAGAACCTTCATAGCTTCACCTCGTAAAGCTAGAACAGGAGTACGTGCCTTTCCCCGTGAACTCCAATTACTGCCTTTGGATACGGCTTCGAATTGACTGACCTTCTCCATTTGCATATGTAACTGTTATACCTGTTTTTGAATTCCCGCACCTCATGTTGTACTTCATCATATACGTGTTCTCTAATTTTGCTAATTTTCTTTTGCATTTCTTGTTCTATCTATATTGTCTTGATTTTTTTAAGTTCCTGTCTAAAGTCCTCTGGGTTTGTTTATAGTTCTTGTTTTATATTTTCTTGGCTTGTCTTGATATCTTCTTGGCTTGTTTTCAATGTAATTAATTCTTATCTCATATCATCTAGACTTGTCTTTATATTTTCTTGGCTTCTTTTCAGTGTCCTCAACTCTTGTTTCATATCGTTTTGATTTTTCGTCACATCTTCTTTCAATTCTTGTTTCATATCTTCTTGGTTTGTTCTTAGAAATTATACTGAAGTTTTTTGACTTAGCAAGAGCTGAATCTATATATCTCAGTTTTTCTTTAAATGTAAAATTTCGCAATTTTTCCTACCTATATTTTTAAGTTGTCTTTAGTTAGGTAATATATGAGTATTTTCTTTTATTATTGCGATTTTTTTATGATAATTGTAGTCATTTACATTGAATTTAACTTTTTTATTTGACTTCAAGGGTCAAAACTTTTATTTGTATTACTGATTAATGTCTTAGAACATAATATATTTATAAATGATTGGAAGGTAATGTATTTGAATACTGGAAATAAACTGTTTATTATTAATATTATAATTAAAGATGCAAAAAACCATTTTAATTTAAATTGTTTCATGCAAATAAAAAATTAAATATATTTTCCTACTCCTTTTTATTTTCCTTCCTTATTGCTAGGTTGCTTTTGAATTTTTTATCATATTTTGATTAAATTGTGTGAAGAAGAAAATATTTAATATTTTTACAGTGTGCTAGTCATAGCAGTTCGTATTTTTAATGATAACGGAGTGAAAATTCATAGCAATTCATATTTTTAGCAATGTGAAAACGGAAAACGGAAAAGGTGAGGGTAAGTATAGTAATAGCAAAATTAGATCTAAAATTTTGAAAAAATTTATAGGACCAGTCGTCCAGTCCCGACTTTGATTCAAGAATAGTAATAAAGAATAAATGAATAAATTTTTGTATGATGATCCAGTAAAATAAAATGGAAACTGCATTCGATATTATGAATTTTAGGATTAGCCTTACCAAATTATTCAGTTCTGAACCTTCGATTACAGTTAAAAAATGAATTAACATAAGCCAAAATATTATTTTTCTCCATTTTGTATTGGGCATGCATCTCCGAAAGAAC
This sequence comes from Diaprepes abbreviatus, assembly GCA_034092305.1. Classification (NCBI taxonomy): domain Eukaryota; kingdom Metazoa; phylum Arthropoda; class Insecta; order Coleoptera; family Curculionidae; genus Diaprepes; species Diaprepes abbreviatus. The sequence continues at coordinate 2,054,548 of JASJET010000290.1, forward strand.
TGTCTGGAATCATTTAGCATAAGGATTAAGAAAAGTGGCATGAAAAATTTTCTGAAAATTTCTTCCAAGTTTTTTGGTCAATCGTTAGAGAGAGTGACTAGAAGTAAGTGATATCTAAGATTATTACAGTTAAGAACGTTAGCTATTATAATATTTGGCTGTATCAAATATACATAGTTATTTTCTTTTCGACCAGTTTGATACATACATATATATATATATATATATATATATATATATATATATATATATATATATATATATATATATATATATATATATATATAATGCGAAAAGTGATTGCAAACTTCGCTCCATCTTCATCAGGAATAAAACTACAAAATAATGCGAATAAACGGACAAATTAACACACTGAAACAAACAATATAAATGACGTTAACATACCGATTAGAGATTCTCTTGAGCAGTAAAACCTAGCACGCTCAACATAGC
>JASJET010000290.1:2060000-2192500 GCA_034092305.1 Diaprepes abbreviatus
TCCAACAACTGGTAACATGTATGAGCCATACTCCAACAGTACTTAGAAATTTAGATTGTTATGATTTCACTCTTTTTATATTCATCCACTATTAAATTACAACTAACTCCTAGCTCATACTCTACCTACTTATATACAGTTTTACAACATACTAGAATAAAAAGTCTAGAATCTCCTTAGAAAAATTACTAACAAAAGTTTCTAGATTGCATTTCTATAAATAAGGGTGTAGTATTCAGGTGGTTGTCATTATACTACCTCCCTCCTAATTCTAATCATCCCGATCAGTTTCGATACTTCCGTGGAATGGCTTTCACTTGTTCTTGGGACTTCGTTGGATTCCAAGCTGATTCAACTTAGGTGATTTGCCTTTCTTCCTCTGTGGATTCCATAACCAAATTCTGTCACCTTGCTGAAACCATGCCGGGTTTGCCTTGATGTCAGATTTTGTCTTCATTCTGTTTGTTGCCAGATCCATGCTTTCTCTAACTAATTCTTGAACTTCTTGCAACTTCTCTTATAATGCATCCACCCAGTCTTTGACCTCCAAAGTAATCTAAGATCCTTTTTGAGGAGTAGCTTCGTAAATTGCAGATCAGTAAACTATTAAGAAGATTAGCAAATATTTGTTCCAATCTTTCTTTTATGTATTCACAACTTTTGAGAGATACTCTTGAATGGTTCTATTAAAAAAGCTTAGATTCAAATTATGTCCATGGCCAGAATGTAGCTCCAAAGGAATTACAAATCGGTTGAACACATTGTTGACTAAGACTTCAACTACTGTTAAGGATAGAAAATACCTCAAGCCATTTACTGAAACATTCAATAGCAAACAAGATTTATTTTTTGCCTATATCTGTTTCTGGAAAGGATTCAGGTTTATCAATAGCCATCCGTTCAAAAGATATTTCAACATTATATTTCTTTACTTTTCCCTTAGATCTTGTGCTTGAACCTTGGCTGACTGCACATGTATAATACTGTTTATACCATAATTTTACGTCTTGATAATAATTAACCCAGTAAAATATTTCTTGAAGTTTGTCTGAAGTATTGTTAACTCCTAAATGAGCACCAGATTTTCCATTGTGAATTTCTTCTAAAACTACTGTAAGTTTGTTTCTAGGTACACCTAAGTTTTGATTTCATTGCGATCGGTATGTTTCCAGGATCTCTTTAGTAAAGGTTTTTTAATCGATAGTGGTCCCTCTAAACCCAGAGTGCCTTAAATGTAAGTCATTGACCTATATCTTTCTAATTACGATGCTTTTCATTAGTTTCCTTAAGTTGAAGAAATGTCACTTGTGTTCAAGTTGATCTTTTCTCATCTGAGCTGTAATCTGGATCAATGACAAAAGTAACTGAATAGGAAACACTTCTCTTTGTATTATTTTGCTACAGTACTTGCATTCTTCGTTACACGGCCTTCTTGACAGTGCATCTGAGGTATTATGCAATTTTTCTGGTCTATGTTTGATTTTAAAATAACTGTGGTAGTTTTTCAAGCTATCTTACTATTTGTCCTTTAGGTTGCTTCATATTTAGGAACTATTGAAGAGCTGCGTGGTCTGTCCTAATCAAAAATTCCTGTCCACATAAATATTTATGAAAACGTTGGACAGCTTTGGTCCTGACCATCAGTTCTTTCTCGTGGTACAATAATTTCTTTCCAGTTTTAAATGCACTTCGCTCAAATATTCAATAACTCGTCCTTGGCCATCCTAAATCTTAGACAATACAGCTTCTACCCCTTTGTTGCTGGCATCAATATCCAACATGAGTTTTTCATGATCTTGTTGATAGCCTAAAATTAGACTGGAATATAACGCAGCCTTGCTTATCGATATCAGAAGTTCATTAATAAAGAATTTTTTCTTCAATAAGCTTATGTAAGGGTGAAGCAATATTGGCAACACCTTCTATGAATCTTCTATAGTATGTGTATAACCGTAGAAAACTTCTTATTTGCTTTTTCCTTCATTGTGGAATACTACATGCCCAAGAAATTCAACTTTTTGTTCAAATGGTAAGCACTTTTTCAGGTTAAATCGATGGTTGGCGTTTGGCGTTTTTAATTCTTGTAAAAACTCCCCGTAGATTATATAATGTTTTTCCCATAACCATAACATCATAGACTTATTTTCCATGTAAGACCTCGCAGTTCTATTTGACATAACATCATAGAGATCAGTGCCAATGGAAAAAGCAGTCTTTCCCGTATCTTTATTTTTAATGCCTACTTGCCAATAATATCCACTTATTAGATCTAGTGTGAAAAATCATTGTGATCCAACGAACGCTGAGTCTTTCTTAGTAACGTCTTTGAACGTTCTGTAGTAAAAACAAAATCTAGTTGTTCCACCCGTTTTAGCTACCAATATTATAAGAGATAACCAAAGACTAGATGATTCTTCTATGGTCCCCTCATTCATCATTTTGTCTACATAGAACTCCACATCCTGGCATTGGGCTATGGGATGTATTCTGGATGGCTGCCGTATTGGTTGTGCACTGATCTTCTGGACAAGGTAAGATTGTAATTTTACCACAAGGTTTGACTTTATCAGAGGTATTGCTTCACCAGTATCAACAGTTATGATATAAGGCGTAACATTGACATCCTTCAATTATAAGACTATTGACGGTCTTTCTTAGGTTACGAATAAAAATGACTCAGGGGGCATTCTCGATATTGGCTAACACTTTGGTCCACATATTTAGCATTCTATCTGATTTCTTCTATAGTGTAAAGTATCGCTTTTTGTATTTGGTTCCTTAAAGATTTCATATAACATTTTCTCCACTATCTGACTCAATAAATCCTTAATTTCTTTTCTGGAAACCGCTCTTATTTTTGGTCTTGACACATTATAGGCTCCTTCTATTTCCAAAGCCATGCCCAAGGCTTTACTCCAATAACCAAACTTGCTTATATGCAACATACGCTCTATTTGTTACTGATAAAGTATCCATCTCTTCGAATTTTCAATTATTTATTGTAGCGGCATATTTAATTGGTATCTGCACATTGTTCAAGATCGTCGTAAATTGTGTGTTCGATGTTCTGTCCAGTATTTAGGAGAGCCCATGCTTCTTTATTTTATTGATTTCTGTATGAAGGTTCTTCATTTTAGATTCTCTCCTTTGACTCCTTGTCACACTTTTCCTATCTCTTGTTCCACAATTGATTCAATACTACTAACTTCTTGGCGTACTTCTCTCATGTCTTGTCACACTTAAATTCTCTCCTTCTTAAACTTTTGCGTTTATCTAATTCTTTTACAATGGTCCCTTTTATCCATTAGCAAAGTTTATATTGATCTTTTTTTTTTCTTTCGGTGACGTGATTCTTCTTGTTGGTTTTTTTTTGGCGGCATTCTTCTTCTTCATTGTTGTCTTTAGAGCGACGTTCTTCTATATATTCCATTTCGGCTGTTTGTTGTCAAGTATTTACCATATAAACTTCTAGGATATTGTTGAAAACCCGGTTCTAAACTTCTTTCTTGATATTAAATCTGATAGTGAAGTTCGTTTTCGCTAGCTCTTCTAGTTTCTAAATAGAATGTTCTAGAACTATGTCGAAAATTCGGTTCTAAGCGTCTTTCTTAATGACAAATTCGATGATGAAATCAGTTTTCCGCTATCTTTTAGTGTTCAATGAGAATGTTCTAAAACTTTTTCGAAAATTCGGTTCCAAACTTGTTTTTTTGGATGGTGAAGTCACTTTTTCTCCATCTTCTAGTTTCTAAATAGAATGATTTAAAATTTTGTCGAAAATTCGGTACTGAGCTGCTTTCTTTATGACCAATTCGATGGTGAAGTCAGTTTTTTACTATATCCTCCAAATAGAATGTTCCAGAAATATGTCGAAAATTTGGTTCTATGTTTTTTTCTTGAGGACATATTTAATGATGTAGACAGTTTTTCGACATATTCTCTAGTTTCCAAGTAAATGTTCTTGATTATAAATTCTACGGTAAAGTCAGTTTCTCGCTACCTCTTCTCAGGTTCCAAATGGAATGTTGTAGAACTTCGTCGAAAATTCGATTCTAGGCTTCGTTCTAGATGACAAATCCGATGGTAAATTCGGTTTTTCGCTATGTTTTGATTCAAAATAGAATGTTTAAGAACTTTATCTAAAATTAATTTTATCAACATATTTCATGACAAATCCGATAGTTAAGCCTGTTTTTTTTATCTCTTCTGTTTTACAAATGGAATTTTCCGGAAATTCGGTGATAATCCTTACTTTTGACACCAGTTCTTTCGATTTTACCCTGTTTATATTGACTCACTCTGCTCGAAAAATCACACTACTGTTCACTTCAACACTTTAATAACTACTTGTTTACACTTTTATTATTAAATTTTAACTCTTAATTCATATTCTCTCTACTTATATACACCTGTACATTTTAGAATAAAAGTGTAGAATCTCCCTACACAATGACTAATAAAAGTTTCTAGATTGTATTTCTATAAGGAACAGGATTAGTACTCAGGTAGTCCTCACTACAATTTAGACTTCCAGATGATGGCAGCCAAAGTTTCCAAGCTTTGAATCATATTGAAAAAGGTGTACCTGACGAATTTAAAAGTAAAACTCTCGATGAAGTTAATATTGTCATGGAAGAAAACTTGTTAGATAGTAAAAACGACGAAGGTGATGCTGAAGGCGATATTGATGAAAACATATTACCAAATCTTGATGATCCAGTTCTATCCACATCTCCTGATGTTGTTGCTACGTCTGCTCTAAATTTAAACCAAGGAAAATCTCATAATCCATTTCCTTAGACACCTGCGCAAAAAAAAGGAAGGAAGAATTTTTCAAATTGGCCAGAATATGAAAATCAAAAATATATTAAGTTGATGGAAAATAAAGACAACCAAAATAAAAGTGTTTATGCAGGATGAATACAAGAAAAAAAGTAATTGTTTTAATATTTATTCTATATTTTCTAAAAGAAAAGAACAGATTTTTTAATGTTTTTTATCACTTTATATTTCTTATTTATGTGTCAACATAACTCATTTATTATTTTAATAGTATTTTTGATGATTAATTATTAAAAACTATATTTATTTAACTTTTGAGTAGTAAGCGCAAAGCTGATTGTATGATTATAAGTAGGTATTTTCTCTAAAGAAGGTATCGTTCCTTGTATATTGAGCAAAAATACCCATAAAAAATGTATAAAATCTACCATTCTAATTCACTAAAGTTATCTAATTTTAAACCATACTAATTTGACAACGAAAGTTTTAAATTGACACATGCAACACTAACCCAGTCAAGTTTTGAATATGTTCATCATAGACTAGAAATATAGAAGTTTTTCCGAGAAGAGCCTATGATGAGGAAATACTGATTGGTAACAATGAAAACTTTTACTCGATTCCGTAAAAACACCTCTCTATTTAACAGTTCCAAGATTTTTCCCCTCGTTTTTTATTGCAACTGAAACACGATATTTTTGGTGATATTTACGATGTAAACTGGCTAACTGCAGTTCTCACTTTTATAACAGCTAAATAAGGTCTAAATTTTTAAACTTTTTTGTGAATCCCGATGTATATCAGCCAGATTCAATAAGAAGATTTAAAACTTATACCCGATCTAGTTGCCATGAAGATTAAATCTTATAGTCGATCAATTTTGTTTTGCTTACGATCAACAAATACATGATTATATAGGGATATTAAGGCAATAAAGCCTTGAAGTATCTAAGAGAAATAGTTCTATCTCGAAAATAAATAAAGTTCTCCATTTTTGCCGGTTCAGTAATAAAAAAAATGATTTACTTATGCCTATATTTTTGGGGTTTAAAGTTTGCTTGGCTTATTGTTGTTCTTGTCAGTTTAAGCCCTCCGCTGTCAATGTTTTATTTCTTAACGCTTCATTATATTTGAATAAAATGTCAATATGTATGTCACGCCGATCTATTTTGTTATAATACAAATAAGAATGTTCACCGTTCACTTGTAGACCTCCTCTTCATCTACAGGGTCTATCGTTATAAATGAGCCACCCATTGACTCTTTTGGTAGCGGTTCTAAAGAATTTTTTACAAATTTAAAAAAAAAAACAATGAAACATCAGATTTTGAATATATGACATAAAATTTAAATTTTTTAAGGGAACATCCTCTATATTATTATCTGATTTGAGGTATTTAAACTTTGTCGAAGCTGAACATGCACCCATAAATTTAAAATCTAACGTTTGATTGTTTCTCTTTTATCTTTGTAAAATTGAAACTTGAAATTCATCATAACCCAGAACGATTTGCAAATTTTCGACCAATAAAATCCCGTGTGTTTCGTTCTGACGCCGGCAGTGGACTCATCAGTGGGTTCCACAGACACTCTTTGACATACTTTTTATAATGTAATTTCTGATATTTGAATCTTCTTGGCGTCGGAAACTACCGGTGAGATGTCCTCAGGTGGCTGTTTCTACACCACTATTACAATATTATCCAAAAATATTTTATATTTTTTCCTTGACTTTAATAACAAATAAAAGTTTGGCAATTGCGCTGGAAGCAATAATGTACAATATACATTCGTGTGGAGCTGATATTGTTTAGAATTTGAAAGGAGTCAACAAAATACGAAATTTGTAAAAAAATGTATAAAAAAAGACGAATTCTTTAATTTGAAGACGATACCCAGGTAGAGAATTAAATTCTCTACCAACATACACGGCTTAAATTTGTCTAACATCACTCCTTCCAGTGGTTGCTGTAAGATCGTTTTTTGAAAGGACGCAATAATGATAGAATGCCACATATATATATATATATATATATATATATATATATATATATATATATATATATATATATATATATATATATATATATATAATAGGTCATCTTCATCTATGTGTGTTTTTCCATATGTGATATCACATAAACTTTTATCAGAAAGTCCTATTAACATTTGCTCTTTACTTCCATTGAAAGTTGATCCGAAGTCCTTCCAAACTTTCATCTTTTCATGAAAATAACTTGTTAAACTTCCATTTGTTTTCTGTATTTTTGAATTCGTTTTTCTCCATTTTTCTTTGATACTTTCCTGTCCAATAAATGTCTTAGTAAAAAGGTTCTGTTTATCTCAGGAAGAACACTGTCAAAGGAATTGATATCATTTCATTTTCATTCATTTTTAACTTTTAAAGTATCAAATTCTTGACAAAATGAGAACATTCAGGCAAGTCAAAGTAGTCTTGCGAAGTCGTTCCCTTTAATTTCAATAATATTCTCAAAGATGGCACTACAGATATTACAGATTCCTGTTTCGTCAATTTTTTGAAGGGATGGTAGCACTACGTCTCTACTATTTTCGTTAAGGCGATGCTGTGTTATTACGTTTTCGTAAAAATGGCGCGCACCAAAAAGTTCAAAACAGATGTTCTGGGGCCGAATGGCAAAAATGACGACACTATTTTAGTCTTTCTGGAAAAAACGTTTATAATGTTCACTTTTCATTTACGTTCTTAAAAAAAAGATATAACCATTTTATTTGTTCACTATTCATTAAAGTTTTTCATAGTAGGTTCAATTCTTATGTCGGTAATTATTTCGATTAAGTGCAATTTAGGAAAACGAAGTTATTTTGACAAAATTTCGACATATTACCCATTTCTAGGACGTAGAATATATATATTTTTTTCAATTCAATTCAATTTATTTCACAAATATTAAGTTACAATAAACAAACAAATACTACATTGGTCTTAATAATAATTTTTCACAAATCATAGAGTTTATCTTGCACCTAGGTATAAAATACCCAAATGTGCATTAAGAGCAAGCATAACCATATACAATTTCAATATGACTGCATATTCACCAATCAGTCTAATCAATCACAAAGACACGACAAAAAAATATAACTGCCTAGTATACAATTTATTGGTGAATATTAATCACTATACTAGTTAACAAAAGATACCACATAATCAGATATACACGTTAATCAATGTAAACAAGACAGAAAATTACAACAGTGCAAATGTAAAAATAAATATTAAAATTACACTAAAACAAATATTACAATATTAAAATCCATTTATCATTTTATAAGGTATTCAAAAAGAGATAACTGTTTGAGAAGTAGAATATCTTTATAAACTGTTTCGTTCCTGTAATATTATGTATGTTAACTGGTATGATATTAAATAATTTAGGGCCAATATAAGAAACAAAATGATGCCCCTGATTATTTCCACAATATTTAATGTTGAGTAAATTATTGGTGTTACCTCTCGTTCCATACACATGAAATATTATTAATTTCGCAAATCTTTCATTACGATGTATAAAATTACAAATTGTATCGTATAACAAATTAGTAGGGTACAATCTTGTTTTTTTAGTATAATTTTTACAATATAGTTTTGTGTAATTGCTAATTGTTTTTGATGACAGTTACATGCCCTTCCCCAAATCAGTGCACCATAGCTCAACAAAGACTCAACAAGTGCTCTATAAATCATTATTAAATTATTTTTTGACAAACATCCTCTTAGCATATTGAATTTACAAATTAAACGTTGTGACGCGTTTTTACGTAGGCGGGGAGCGGGAGAGCAGGTCGTGCTCAACGGCTCTTTTTCGTTCACGGCAGCGGAACATCGGTCAGTGGATATTTCTCGTGCAGACAGTCATCGGTCAAATGCTCAGCGCAGGGGTATCGGGTCAGCGGCAGCTACGTAAATTCGGGATATCCCTGCTCTCTCAACTGATCAACGGTTTGACTGCCTGAAGGTCAAAACATCCACTCGGGGGTCGGTTCTCGGGCGCCACCCTCGGGATTTAATGTGGTCGAGGGCCCACTTTATGCACCGGGTAGCTTGTTACAGTGGAGAAACGGCAAGCCAGGGGTCAATTGCGTGTATTAGTGCTGGCTGCCGGCTGCCAATTGTTACATGTAATGGTAAAATGGGACTAGATAATAAAACAAACGGTTTTACAACATCCTGTATCCTGTATTCCATTCTCTTATACAAAGACATGGCCTAAAACTAACTTACAATCTAAGATGTACAATATAAACAAACAACCGGTTTGGAGGGCAAGAGTATGTTTTGAGAGCTGATCACGGTAGCTCATACTGTTCGGTTGCGCTAAAGACGGTAACCCGGCGGTATCATTCTCGACGCTATTCACGTACCTCGTACTATCGCGCCTCGTATCTAAAATCCGCGTTCCCGGTTCGCGGCGCTTCGTATTAAAATTCGACCGACGGCGGTATACGCGGTATGTAACAACAACACGGCGTCGATGGGCGGCGTCTCTACACGGCGACGGTCTTTACACGCGGCGGCAGCGATAGGCGTCGGGGCGGCAGTTGTTCAGCGCCATTGTCAACGGACGTCGGCGGGCACCTGGCGGTAAACACATTCCCGGTCATTAGAGGGGCAGGACGTAAGAAAGGCAGTGTGTGGTAAAGACCATATACACACAAGCCTAGCCTCACCTACATCACCAGACCAGGAAGGCGCGGCCCAGCAGGCGACCCAGTCCAGTCCGTTTGGACTGTTGACCCGGGTGGAGACCGTTTGGTTCTCAGCGAAATAATGGTCTGCTCGGACTTAAATAGACGGCCCGAGCTCCCACTACGCTGACGTGTGACGGTGTGCGGTGATCGCGTATACGATGCTGCTGTATGCGGCGCGCGATTACTATGGTCGGACGCTCTGAAAATCTCGGAAAATTATATTTCCCGGCATAGCGCGGTAAATCTAATTATATACCGGTAATCTTGAAACCTTTAACCTTGTTTTCCCGCAAGAATCAGATTTTTCGGATGTAAAATAAATGAATTAAATCCCGGCGAACATACACTTGCCCAAAAATTTAGTAACTTCGTTACAACGTATTATTTTTTTAACTAGGTAGAGCAAATATTGATCCCATTTGAGATGTTTATCAATCTCTACACCAAGATATCTGGTACTAGCACTTTCTCGCAGAGGTTCACTTACACCCTGTAAGACTATCTGAGAAAAATTTGATCTGTTCGCTTCGGTTAGGGAAAAAGCAATATAATGTATTTTTTGATGTTCATACTTAATATAATACTGATTTTAGCTTTTCTCTTACATCTTCCTATGTTTTAGCAAAAATGACTACAGTAGTATCATCAGCATACGACACTATTTTCCCCTCCAAAGCAAGACCGCAAACATTATTGATATATAAATTAAAAAAAAAACAGGTCCGATCACAGTTCCCTGCGGTATACCATGCTTCACCATTCTAGCTTCGCTGATAGTCTTCCCAATTCTAACTCATTGGAGATGATCCCTGAGATAATTTCGGAAGACCTCAGACACGATTCCCCTCACTCCACATACTTCCAACATTTCGAGAAGAAGAGCATAGAAGACCGTGTCAAAAGCCTTCGCCAGATCAAGGAAAAGAGCAATACACCTATCTTCACAGTTCAAATGTTCCGTGACGCTATTTATTAGCTCAAATACTGCATCCGTTGTACTGTTACCCTCTCTGAATCCCAAGTGGTTATTTGACAGTACATTATTTTTATTGAAAAAATCTACAAGATGCGTCTTTAAGCATTTCTCAAATATTTCCGCAACATTGAAGACCGCAGTCACCGGTCTATAGCTTCCCACACAATTTTTATCACCGTCACCCTTCCAGATTTAAAGATTAAATTTATTATATGAACAAGAGGCATCCTAATGTATTCATGCAAAAACTTAAGTGTCCTGGCCGAAATTTGATCACGCCTGGGGAGCAATTATTCTTTAGGTTTTTTATATGCATAGAAACCTCATCTGAATTTGTAGGTCTTAGAAATATAGATGAATCAGCAGTACTTTTGATTTTATAAGGGTTTTCTGGACAATTTATTGTCTCTGACATTGTTTTTCCGATGTTTACAAAATAGTTGTTAAACGATTCGGATATGATCCTGGGATCTGTGATGCTTTCATTGTTGTCATTTATTTGTGTGATGTTAGGGATTGTTGTTTTTTCATTTGTTGTTTTATTTATAAATTGATACATTTTGTTAATGTTTCCCATATTTTCACTTATTTTAGTTCTGTAATACGTGTTCTTCGTATCTTTAATGATCTTGTTTAGCCTATTACGATATTCCGCATATTCCTGTTTTTTTCAGGTCTGTTGGATTCCTAAGCAAGGACTTTTTTAAGCGATCTCGATGTTTGGTTGATATAATTATTGAATTTGAAATCAATCTAAATGGATAGAGCGACTTCTCTCCACTAGACTGTCAGAGACTGATCAGGACACTATCGCCCTCTGTACCATCAGAGGATGCCCTCAGGGAGAGTAGCTTCTCCATTTATATGGAGCCTAATTGTAAATCGACTCCTCAGTGATCTGATTGACCTCAACATATCTTGGACTATGACACGGTCATAATCGCGAGGGGTAAATGCAAGAATACTCTCTATGACATAGTCCAGAATAGGCTAAATACAAAAAAAGATGGTTCTAGATGATAGGACCTTACCAAAACCACCTTAGTTGCCTTCACAAAGAAAAGAAATCTCAAGATGAAAACCATCAAAATTGATGGAAACCTGAGTGGAAGTCAAAGGTTAAATATTTGGGCTGACCCTAGATAATAAACTTCTTGGAACAAGAACGAAAAAGAAGTAATCAACAAGGCTACAAAAGCCTCGGTGGTTGGTAGAAATTTTGCGGGAAAAATCTGGGGCATAAACCCAAAAATTCTGCAGTGGATGTACACTGCAATAGTGAGACCAATCACCACATATAGGGCAGTGATCTGAAGTAAAAGAATCAGTCTAGCCAATACGATAGCCAACCTCTCGAAATTTCAAAGACTGGCCTGTGCGTGCATAACTAAACAGTGAAAATCTGTTAAACTGCCGTCATAGAAGTAATCCTAAACCTTGCAGAGAGTATTGTTGAAAGGACAATTTATAGGATGATGAGATATAAGGTCATAAAGCGAAGGCCCAATCTCTTATCCAGAAATCAACAAATCTGGGACATTCCCCAAGATGAAAAGAAAAAGATGTTCAACTTTGTGAAAAACTTCAACACAAAGTTGAGTCACAATAGTGAATGGGGCAGAAACACCATTGAAAAACTTAACAAGAAATCCATCAAATGGTATTCATATGGTTCCAAAACAACGGAGGCAACTGAAAAAGGGGTGTAAGGACCATGATACCTATACCGGACACTACGAAAACTTGGGTAAGTCACCAAATATCTTTCAGATGGAAATATATGCCATTAGGAAATGTATGAACTTCAGCAAAAAAACTATCTCTGACTGGAGATTATTATCATGTTGGATAGTCAAGTAGCAATCAGTGCTCTGAGTCCTAAAATAATCATCTCCAAGATAGTTTGGGAATGCCTAGAAAAACTAAACGAATTGAGTAAGAATAATAAAGTCACCCTCATGTGGGTACCAGGACACACCGAGGTAGAGTGGTAGAGAGATGGGATGAAATAGTAGAGAAGCTCGTAAGAACATGGTCTGAGATACTATTTCTAAGACCCGAGCCCACAATTGATCCATTAGGTCACAGTGTTTAAATCCCCAATTTTACGCACACACAAACATCTAAAATGAGTTCTTTTAACTTAAACAAATTAATTTTGCTCGAAATTGGTCGATTTTTTCGAAAAAAAAGGAGTACCTCTTTTTAGGATTTATATATAAAGTATAAAAAATAGATTTTAGCTCTGATAACTCACACCTGTCTAAATTTTGGTCTACAAGTTTCATGGCGACTCCGTTCCTGACTTCCTTGCAAATGTCAAAGATTGTTTACGGCCTGCATTCATGAGTCTTTATCGGTTATACAACGTGCCAAAATTTCAATAAAACATACAAGTTTGCTCAAAAGCTACAACCCAGAAGGTAAATCACTGGGTACCTCTTTTGGGCCAATTTCTCTAATATGAAGCACATTAAGAAAAAAATTATATGGAAGGCTTCAGTTATTTTGACGTATTTTGTAGACTGTAAGTAGTTTGAGATATATTTACCAAACTTCATATAGATTGGATGACACTAATGGCATTGATTATAATTAAAATGTATGTATCAATCGTATAGAATAGAATATAGAATATCATTAGTGTTATCCAACATACAAGATATCCGATAAGTATATCTCATGCTTACGGCCGTGTATAGAAGACATCAAAATTGCTCTAGCGATTCATGAAACTTTATTTCCTGAGGCGTTCCCTAAAGAAGATATGGAGCCCAAATGAGATACCCACTCATTTTCTTTTCATGTTGTCACTTTAGAGTAGACTTGTAGATTTTAATGAAATTTTGACACATAATAGGCCACTGCAGCTTAAGGAAACATCTACACACAATGGGCATTTTTAATATATAACCAATATGAAGACTACGTTACGAAGCTTCAACCTAATGGAGACCCCTTCGGGGATCGATCAGTCCGGAAAGCTTATATCCAGAGGTTGCTAAACCTGATCAAGGCAACCACATTGTTATAACAGACAATACGACAAATCTCAATACTGCAGTGTAAGTGTCCCTGGCCTGCTTTACCAGTCAGTCAATTAATTAATCAAGCCTAGAAGGTTCCATGGCTTCCTTTAAAAACGCTTTTTGGCAAATTGAACTGGATCGAATTTGATAGGAACACATAATAAAGTAGAGATCAAGGGAAGCTAAGGTGGACATCACCAGTATTACGTCTTGATTTAATTTTTTTACTGACCAAAACCCAAAAAGAAAAAACAAATAATATATATATATATATATATATATATATATATATATATATATATATATATATATATATATATATAATTTATTCTTGTATCTTAAACCTTTTGTTAAATATTTTTTTCTAATATTTTCTTGGGTATAGGTTTTTCCATTAGAGGAACAAAGGACAACAATTTTTCTTGACGTTTCGCTCTACATAGTGAGCTTCTTCAAAAGAGCTGGTATAATTTATTCTACATCTACAAAATTACAAAGATTTTTTATAATAAACATATATCACAGTAATGCACATTTATATTTTTAATTTAACTAAAATTAATAAAAATAAAACAGATTTTAAAATAGTCTTGAAGTTTAAAATTTTAAACCAATACAACAGGTTAAAATAGGTTAAAATTGTGAAAATTACAAAATAGTACATACCTTGAAAGTAGTTGTGTCTGTATGTTAAAAGTAAATTCAGTTATGATACTTTGTATGCAATTGCTATGGATAGATTTATTTTTATTAAAAGGAAAAAAATAGGAAAAAAGATTATTATTTATTTTTTAATAACATTCTTTCGTTTGTATGAGTGTATATGAAATCGTCCCAAGCATCATTACTAATATTTATTATAGAGTCGCCTCAAGTATGTTTTATTAAAATATCAAATTATGGTATATCTGACTTAAGTTTTTGACATCTTGCTTGTCATTTACAACATTTTTATCTTTTTTTATGTGTATCATTTCTTTGATGACTAATTTATGATAATTTCTATCAGTATCCAAAATATGGGTGTTTTTAAAATCAAATTCATGCTTAGATGTTTTTTCATGTTTATGTAAGGATGTCGATGCATTTTTTGTATACTTGTGTCCATTCACTCTATTTTCAATATATT
This sequence comes from Diaprepes abbreviatus, assembly GCA_034092305.1. Taxonomy (NCBI): domain Eukaryota; kingdom Metazoa; phylum Arthropoda; class Insecta; order Coleoptera; family Curculionidae; genus Diaprepes; species Diaprepes abbreviatus. The sequence continues at coordinate 2,074,648 of JASJET010000290.1, forward strand.
GTGTCGTCATGCCAATGTATTTCTTAGGACAGTTTAGGCATGGAATTGCATATATTACGTTAGATCTTTTTTTGGTGGGAACCTTGCTTTTTAATTTCGTATAAAATGATAGTAGTAAATTGTTCGCCTTATGGCATACCGTTATGTTATGCTTATCCAAAATATATTTTATTTTTTCAGACAGTTGGTTTATATACGGTAATGCAATGAAAGTATTTTGTGTTTTGGTATTATTAATTTTATTTTTTTTGTTTGTGTTATAATGTAAAAAGGTTCTTTGTTTAATTATTTTTTTTATAAGTAGTTTGGGAAAATGGTTCATTATTAGGGTCTCTTCCACTTTTTTTAGCACTTCTGGGCGAAATTCGGGTGAAGATAATTTTATAGCTCGATCAGCTAAGCCAATTTTGACACTATTTTTCTGTTTATTTGGATGTTGAGAGTTAAAATTCAAATACCGGCCCGACCAAGTATCTTTCGTGTACCATTTTGTATGAAGATTGTTATCTGTCTTATTTCTGTGTATAGTTAAGTCTAAAAACTTTATTTTTTGTTTCATTTCAATTTCAGATGTAAATTTCAGTTTTGGGTGGAAATCATTAAAATATTGTAATAAGCTGTCTATTTTGTTTTCGGGTACAGCAGCCAAACAGTCATCTACATAGCGTTTAAAAAATATTATATTAAAATCCAGTTTTTTCAATACTTCTTCTTCTACATATTCCATAACTATTTGTGCTATTGTTGAGGAGATTGGTGAACCCATAGCACAACCGTCCGATTGTTGATATAAACTATCTCTGAACTGGAAATAATTATTATTTTTTGTTAGTTTTACAGATTCTATAAATTCATTGAGTGTCAATGTTGTGTGTTCTTTTAAATCGTCCCATTTTTTTTCCAAAACTTTGGGAATGATGTCATTGGGTATATTTGTATACAAAGAAACTACATCTAGTGAAACTAATTTATAATTTGCTGGTATTTGTATTGTATCAATGAATTGTTTAAATGCAAGTCTTTTATATAATAATTATTTTTTCCTGTGATGTTTGTTAGGCAATTTGATAAGTACTTGGACAGGTTATAAAATGGGGACTGTATGCTTGAAACAATTGGTCTGAGAGGTGTATTTGGTTTGCGTAATTTAGATAACCCATAAATCTTTGGTGCTATACCATTATGAATTGTAAATTTTTTACTTTCTTCCTCAGTTATATGTTGATTTTTTAATAGTTTTTTAATTAGTGTGTTATTTTTAGTTTAGAACAATTTTGTAGGGTCACTTTTAAGTTTCTTATAAGTGTTAGTATCATCAAGTAGTTCGTTCATTTTTCTATCATAATCAGATGTATTCATAATTACGGTTTTATTACTTTTATCAGGTTTTAGAATAGTAATTTGAGGGTTATGTTTAACAAATTGTTTTGTTTTATTAATTTGCTTTTGTATTTTAATTTGGAATTATTAGTTTTTGCTTTATTATGTCTGGTCTTTATTTTGTGATTTGTAATGACATTTACTATTTTAGATCTTCATACAAAATGGTACACGAAAAATACTTGGTCGGGCCGGTATTTGAATTTTAACTCTCAACATCCAAATAAACAGAAAAATAGTGTCATAATTGGCTTAGTTGATCGAGCTATAAAATTATCTTCACCAGAATTTCGCCCAGAAGTGCTAAAAAAATTGGAAGAGACCCTAATAATGAACCATTTTCCCAAACTACTTATAAAAAAATAATTAAACAAAGAACCTTTTTACATTATAACACAAACAAAAAAAATAAAATTAACAATACCAAAACACAAAATACTTTCATTGCATTACCGTATATAAACCAACTGTCTGAAAAAATAAAATATATTTTGGATAAGCATAACATAACGGTATGCTATAAGGCGAACAATTTACAAGGATCATTTTATGCGAAATTAAAAAGCAAGGTTCCCACCAAGAAAAGATCTAACGTAATATATGCAATTCCATGCCTAAACTGTCCTAAGAAATACATTGGCATAACGACACAATATATTGATAAAATTTTTATAAAAAAAAATTGAACCGACTTCTAAAATGCGCTAAAAAGTAAAAAGTAACTATAAATTTTTATATGAAATTGAACCTTTTGAAGTCGGCGCTAAACTAATACTTAACAAAATGTGATTTGCATAAACAGATTTAAAATACTTTTTTGTAATTGCTTTCTTACCATAATTTGTATATATTAGTAGTTATTTATTTCATTTACAAATAATTTGGCGCCGACTTCAAAAGGTTCAATTTCATATAAAAATTTATAGTTATTTTTTACTTTTTAGCGCACTTTTAAAGTCGGTTCAATTTTTTTTATAAAAATTTTATTTTTCTATTTTTAGTTTTAGAATTCATTATGATATTAATAAATTATTTGAACTAAGAACTAATCGAAATTAGTGTACTTCGCAATGACTCCAAAGTGGCAAAAAAGTACAAATTTTATCCAAAGTTGTAAATCACCCTAAAATGAACCACTAAAAATTCTTTAGTTCTTATAGTTTTCCAAATACCAATCAAATTGGGTTAAACGAATATTTAGTCTGTCATAGAAAATCAACTATCTTAATTTTCAAATTAATTTTAGATTGGTAATATAGGCCCCAACACCTTCCAATATCGATATTTAAAGAAAATAAATTAATTTTTTATCCACCATATGAGATACGCCATATTAATTTTTTTTTAAATAATTTTAAATTCGTCATGTGTGACCCCGAAAACTCTCCCGTACCAATTTTGGTTAAAATCGGACAAAATTGATTTTTTTGTTCGCCATATTGAATCCACCATACTGAATTTTTTAAAAATAATTTCAGATTCTTTATGTGAGGCCCCGAAAACTTACCCATACCAATTTTGGAGAAAATCGAACAAAATTGATTTTTTCGTCCGCCATATTGAATTTTTTAAAAATTATTTTAGATTCGTCATATGCGACTCCGAAAACTCCCCCGTACAAATTTTGGAGAAAATCGAACAAAAAAGATTTTTTTTGTCGGCCATATTGGATCCGCCAAATCGAATTTTTAAAAAATTATTTTAGATTCGTCATATGCGACCCCGAAAACTCCCCCGTACCAATTTTGGAGAAAATCGGAAAAAATTAATTTTTTTGTCGGCCATATTGGATCCGCCATATTGAATTTTTTTAAAATTATTTTAAATTCGTCATATGCGACCACGAAAATTCCCCCGTGCTAATTTTGGTGCAAATCGGACAAATTGATTTTTTCGTCCGCCATATTGAATCCGCCATATTGAATTTTAAAAAAATAATATTAAATTCGTTATGTGGCATCTTAAGAACTCCCCCATACCAATTTTGGAGAAAATCGGACTAAACTAATTTTTTTTTGTCCGCCATATTGGATCCGCCATTTTGAATTTTTGAAAAATAATTTCAGATTCGTTGGGTACAACCCCGAAGATTCCTCCATACCAATTTTGGAGAAAATCGGACAAAATTAATTTTTTTGGCCGCCATATTGGAAGCGCCATCTTGAATTTTACTGCACAAATTTCATCTAAAAAAATATTGTACCACCGCAGCAACTTCCTTTACATAACGTAAAAAAATTTCATTCAAATCAGTGCAGCCGTTCCGGAGTAATCGGTGTACATACATAAAAAAAATAAAATACATATTCGACGAATTGAGAACCTCCTTCTTTTAGAAGTCGGTTAAAAATAGAGTGAATGGACACAAGTATACAAAAAATGCATCGACATCCTTACATAAACATGAACAAACATCTAAGCATGAATTTGATTTTAAAAACACCCATATTTTAGATACTGATAGAAATTATCATAAATTAGTTATCAAAGAAATGATACACATAAAAAAAGATAAAAATGTTGTAAATGACAAGCAAGATGTCAAAAACTTAAGTCAGATATACCATAATTTGATATTTTAATAAAACCTATTTGAAGCGACTCTATAATAAATATTAGTAATGATGCTTGGGACGATTTCATATACACTCATACAAACGAAAGAATGTTTTTAAAAAATAAATAATAATCTTTTTTCCTATTTTTTGCTTTTTATAAAAATAAATCTATCCATAGCAATTGCATACAAAGTATCATAACTGAATTTACTTTTAACATACGGACACAACTACTTTCAAGGTATGTACTATTTTATAATTTTCACAATTTTAACCTATTTTAACCTGTTGTATTGGTTTAAAATTTTAAACTTCAAGACTATTTTAAAATCTGTTTTATTTTTATTAATTTTAATTAAATTAAAAATATAAATGTGTATTACTGTGATATATGTTTATTATAAAAAAACTTTGTAATTTTGTAGATGTAGAATAAATTATACCAGCTCTTTTGAAGAAGCTCACTATGTAGAGCGAAACATCAAGAAAAATTGTTGTCCTTTGTTTTTATAATGGAAAAACCTTCTTCTTCTTAAGGTGCCTATCTTCTTATGATGTTGGCGACCACGTTAGCCCATCTTATCCTATTCACTGCAGTTCGGAATAGGTCAGTTGATGTTAGGCCAGTCCATTTTCTAAGATTGGCCAGCCAGGATATACGTCTACGTCCAGGGCCTCTCTTGCCCTCGATCTTGCCCTGTAGAATTAATCTTAGTAATCGATACTTATCATTACGCATAATGTGGCCGAAGTAAGCCAGTTTCCTGTTCTTTATAGTGGTGATAATTTCCCTGTCTTTTCCGAGCCTCTCGAGAATCGTGATGTTAGTTGTGTGGTGTGTGTATGACACTCGTAAGATGCGGCGATAGCACCACATTTCAAATGCCTCCAAGCGTTTGATGGCAGCTTCTGTAAGACTCCAGCTTTCTACCCCGTAGAGGAGAACGGTAAAGACGTAGCATCTGAGAATTCTTATGCGTATATTGATATTTAGAGAGAGGTTGCAAAGGACTCTTCTGTGGCGACCAAAAGCGCTTCTGGCTTTTTCAATTCGGGTCCTTATTTCGTAACTATGATCCCATGTATCACCGATATTGCATCCCAGGTAGGATATTTTCTCTACTCTTTCTAGTGTTGTATCGTTTACAGTAAATTGGGCGTTAGTGTCGATGTTCTTACTAATGATCATTATTTTGGTCTTTTTACAGTTTAGTTTTAATCCATATTCGCTGCATGCTTCCACAACATTATCTATTATTCTTTGGAGACCATTTGCGCTATCTGCCAACAGAACGGTGTCATCCGCGTATCTAATATTATTGATAGGTTTACCATTTACTGTAATGCCGTCTTCCGATTCATCCAAGGCTTCTCTAAAGAGATTTTCAGAATATATGTTAAACAATGTCGGTGACAGTATGCATCCCTGTCGAACTCCTTTTCCGACTTCAAAGACTTCGGATAGTTCGTTTTCGAGACGTACTGTTGCTTTTTGTTGTAAATATAGGTTTGAGATAAGTTTAATATCCTTACTGTCAATTCCCGATGTTCTTAGAATATCAATTAACTTTCCATGTGGTACCTTGTCAAATGCCTTTTCAAAATCAATAAAACATGCAAATACATCGCAGTTAACATCCCTTGCTCTTTGTATTAGCACTTGCAGGCTGAAAAGTGCTTCCCTTGTTCCAAGGCCTGATCTGAATCCAAATTGCACTTCGCTGATGTGTTCTTCTAATTTGGTGTAAATGCGAGAGTGAATGATATTAAGGAGTACTTTAAGCGCGTGGCTCATTAAACTAATTAATCTGTGGTCCTCGCATTTCCTCGCATTGATTTTTTTAGGAATTGGGATGAATATTGATAGCAGCCAGTCTTTTGGTAATTGTCCAGTTTCATATATGTTGTTAAATAGTTTGGTAAGAGCTGCGATTTGGGACTCCTCCAATAACTTTAAAATTTCGCCATGAACATCATCAGGTCCTGGTGATTTTCCATCTTTAAGTCGTTTGATGGCCATCTTGACTTCTTCATTTGTTATTTCTGGGCCGTAGGGGTGGTTTGTTTCATATGGTGTTCTGACTGCATCTTCGAAAAGTTCTTGCATGTACTCCTTCCATCTTTTCAGCCTGTCTTCAATCCTGATCAAGATCTGACCTTCGTTGTCTACGATTATGCCGGTATTGCGTTGATTATCAATGTTCTGCATCTGTTTGATCTTTTTGTGCATATGGAAGTCATCATATTTTTGTTGAAGAGTTTCAATTTCTATGCATTTCTCAGTCAACAATGCCTCTTTTGCTTCCTTTATTTTCCGCAGTATATTCTTGTGGAGCTTGTTGTATTCGTGTATATTTTTATTTTTGAATCTTCGCCGTTCCTCCATCATCTGTAATATTTCGTCTGTCATCCATTCTTGTTTCTTTTCTTTTCTTGATTTCAGATTTTCGTTTGTTAGTGTAGTGATAACTGTCTTCATTTCGTTCCACTGTTCTTCTATATCGTCGGTGTAGCTTTCAGCTATTTTGGCAAAGTTTTTATTTAGCTCTTCTTTCACCTTTTCTTGGATGTTATTTTCTTTCAGTAGTCTTATGTTTTTTCTGGGAGTCCTTTTCTTACGAATAACTTTGAGTCGTATCTTGATATTTGCCACTAATAGATTGTGGTCCGAGAAGACATCTGCGCTTGGGTATGTTTTTGCTGAGGTGATAGAGTTTCGAAACCTTTTGTTTATGTTGATAAAATCAATTTGGTTCCTAATAATTCTCTCTGGAGTATCTCCTGGAGCTTTCCATGTGTAAAGCCTTCTGGGATGCAGTTTGAAAAATGTATTCATGACAACCATGTCAGTCTCCTGGCAGAACTGGATCAGCCTTTCGCCTCTCTCATTTCTTGTGCCAAGACCGTATCTTCCCACAACCTTCTCAACTGTACCCTCTCCTATTTTGGCGTTAAAATCGCCCATGATAATATTTAATTCATGTTTCTTCGTGAGTTTTAGAGCGTCTTCTAGGGTCTGATAAAATGTTTCTATTTCTACTTCAGTAGATTCGGCTGTGGGTGCGTAAACTTGAATGATGTTCATGTTAGAGGATCTGGAGTTAATCTTCAGCAGTGCAACTCTATCTGACATGGGTATAAATCCTATCACTGCTTTAGCAATTTCATTTTTTATTATTATAGCTACGCCATTTCTACCTATACCCAAGAAAATATTAGAAAATATATATATATATATATATATATATATATATATATATATATATATATATATATATATATATATATATATATATATACACATATAAATTGGAAATTGGATGCACGAAGCTTATAGGCGAGCGACTAACCACTATTTATCGAAGATGAAGTGACTAATATATTTACTCATAGATGAAACTGATATATTACATTAAAGTATTTCTGTATAAATATTCGATTATAAAAAGAGGGCCGGAAATTATTATTAATAATTTTTACCAACAATGTTTTGTAACTCGCGATGTGTGCATTTTACAAAAAGATATTTCAAGAACAAGTTGTTAATTTTTTTATTTTAAACAACTTTTGTTATTATAAATTTTTCGATTAACTCATTATTTATTGACATATTTTCAGAAAACCGTTCTAAAAGCGTATTTTGCGCCATCTTCGTTGCTTTTCTTAATTATCTCAAAAAATACTTCGTTTTCGAAAAAATTTATTATCACAAAAGTTGTTCCCATTAAAAAATTTAACAAAATCTTGTTATATATATATATATATATATATATATATATATATATATATATATATATATATATATATATATATATATATATATATATATATATATACAGGGTGATTCAAAAATCGATCACGAAACTTAAGGGGGTGATTCTACTTGACAAAATAAGGGTAGAGCTTCATATAATTTTTTTTCAAAATGTCATTCGTTTTCGAGTTGTCCAAGTTCAAGTTTTTATTTTTTTTTTTTGAATTACTCGCTTACAGGAAAACCGATTTGACTAATATTTGAAAGATAGGCTAAGTCTTCTGCGCTTCATCATTTTAGTAACAATTCACATTGATTGTTTGCCGCTAGAGGGCACTTTACCTACATTGAAAATTGTTTTTTTGTCATAATTTTTTAGTGTTGACAGCTACAGTAGTTTTTGGCATAATTTCTGAAAGACTGATGCCAGGCCTTTAAAAAAGGTGCTCTTTATTTACATCGCTAAACCCAACGGTTTAGACGTAAATCACCCTTAAAAATTAAGTGGTAAATTTACTTTTCTCATTTCATTACCACCAGCTACCAGGTAAATAGCTATCAAAGTATACTACAGCTGTCAGTTTAACATCAAATAAATTCGCTTTTTAAACTATTTAATTTATAATCTTAAAATAACTAATAATGGCTAATCAGTAAATATTCATATTATGGATCATTGCGATATACATTTAATTGATAAAAATTAATGAAACAGTACTAAACAAACTAAAAAAGATTCTCAAAATGTGCCCCATTTTCTTCAATACATTTCCTAACACTCTTCAAAAAATGTCGCCTAACTCGATAAAAAATTTCTGGTGTTTCTTTAATAATTTGGCACTTTTCCATTATCCTGAAGCGAAGATCCTCGACGTTGATTACTGGAATATCGTACACCAATTGTTTCAAATGACCCCAAAAGAAAAAATCCATAGGATTAAGGTCTGGTGACCTTGCTGCCCATGCCAATGGTCCACTTCGTCCTATCCATCGCTCAGGATACGTTGCATTCAAATACTGCCGGACACGTATACTAAAGTGGGGCGGAGCTCCGTCTTGGAGGATCCACATGTTGGCCTTTACTTCCAATGGCACATCTTCCAGATACAATGGGAGACGGTTTTGGATAAAATCTAAGTATACGTCACCAGTTAATGGGCCATCAAAGAAATGAGGACCAATAAGGTAATCTCCTATTATCCCTGCCCACACATTTAGTGAAAATCTACGCTGATGTTTCGTTTCTACCACATTGTTTGGGTTCTCGTAAGCATATGTGTGGATGTTGTGTAGATTTGTTATGCCATCACGAGTGAAACCAGCTTCGTCAGTGAATAATATGACGCCAATTAATCGATTATCGTGTTCATACTTAGCTAGGATCTGATTGCACATTTCCAACCGTCTCGGCCGATCATCGTCATAAAGAGCCTGCACCTTTTTTGAATGAAACGGGTAGAGTTGTTCTTCTCTTAGTATCCTCCATGAACTAGCCTGACAGAGCCGCACTTCATTCCCAATTTTTCTAGTACTAATACCTGAATTATCTTCAATAATTTCAAGCACTCTTTCTTCTTGTTGCACGTTTCTAGCAGTTCTAGGTCTTCCCCTATTTCCATTATAACTTTTAAAGGAATCACATTCCGCAAGCCTCCTGTGCACACTGGAAAATGTTTGAGCATGAGGGATATTTCTTTCCGGATAACTCTCCATATAATATCTTCTTGCCAACTCTGCATTACCATTTGCTTTTCCATAACAAAAATGGATATCACAATATTCGATATTTGAATATTGGTGATTAGCCATTATTAGTTATTTTAAGATTATAAATTAAATAGTTTAAAAAGCGAATTTATTTGATGTTAAACTGACAGCTCTAGTATACTTTGATAGCTATTTACCTGGTAGCTGGTGGTAATGAAATGAGAAAAGTAAATTTACCACTTAATTTTTAAGGGTGATTTACGTCTAAACCGTTGGGTTTAGCGATGTAAATAAAGAGCACCTTTTTTAAAGGCCTGGCATCAGTCTTTCAGAAATTATGCCAAAAACTACTGTAGCTGTCAACACTAAAAAATTATGACAAAAAAACAATTTTCAATGTAGGTAAAGTGCCCTCTAGCGGCAAACAATCAATGTGAATTGTTACTAAAATGATGAAGCGCAGAAGACTTAGCCTATCTTTCAAATATTAGTCAAATCGGTTTTCCTGTAAGCGAGTAATTCAAAAAACAAAAAATAAAAACTTGAACTTGGACGGCTTGTAACTCGAAAACGAATGACATTTTGAAAAAAAATTATATGAAGCTCTACCCTTATTTTGTCAAGTAGAATCACCCTCTTAAGTTTCGTGATCGATTTTTGAATCACCCTGTATATATATATATATATATATATATATATATATATATATATATATATATATATATATATATATATATATATATATATATATATATATATATATATATGAAGTAAAATGCGAAACAGTAAATGCAACAGCAATAATGTGGATATAACCACTGCTAATGCATCTCACACGGACGAATCCGTGAAAGCCGTATAAACATATATATATATATATATATATATATATATATATATATATATATATATATATATATATATATATATATATATATATATATATATATATATATATATATATATATATATATTGGTTTTACCGCTTATACAATCCCAACTCGTTAAATACTTATTACGAACACAAGCCAAATGAACGTTCTCAAGCCCGGGCTTGGGGCTTGAAAACGTTCCTTTTGCCAGCGTAATCAGGAGAGTCATAAGATGCTAGGGACAAAATATTAGCTGGGCCTAAGATTGTGGTAGAATATCGAATTATATATTGATTTAATTCCGAAATCTATCGTGTAGAGGACGCTAGCGTCTGATCCATATATAGTATGTAATTCGATTCGTTAGATCAACGTTCACAAGCCCCTAAAATTGGCAACTACGCAGTTTGTATAACAATCAATATATCTGTTGGTTTTACTGACTTTGTTAGACCAATTGTACTTTACCGACGGCCATAGACTAACTAGAATGATAATATAATATCAATCATACAAATTATTTCTCCATTTTAATGTTCTACGAAAGAATGGAAAGTAACATTTTTACTTTCGAAAATAATTCTCAAAATTATTTTTATTTGCAAAGTACAAAGAATATTATTATTACATGATTAGTCTAAAACTTCCATGAAACGTTTTTAAAAAATACGATTTTTGTCAATTTACAAAAAATAGAGGAAGAGGTGGCCATTTTTTCTATATAATATTATTGATATTAAAGAAAAAAGTTATTATGTTTAAAGATTACTGTTATCTAATTTTGGAAATTGGTATAGTTATTTACCATAATTAGTCTTTCATAAAATTTAATGACGATGTATCTATATATTTACTACTGGAGCTAGTGAGTTTTTTGTGTCCTATTTGCATCAGTGTAAAAGTGTATTGTTTTGGTTATTATGATCACTCTTAACCTGAAAAGTTAGTGCTATTAATGCACATTCAGTCTAATTAATGACAAAAAACCGCTGCCAATCCGTTGACAGTTCAAATTACTGCTGCCAGATACATGTAAAAAGAGTTGAACACTGAGCTCATTTCCTTAAATTTAAAATTTATACCGGGCGAAGTTTCAGCATGATGCAGATAAATATTTTGGTATTTTTTTTATATACTCTCGACCCCACTTTTCACTGTTGAACTAGGTGTGGAGTACAGACTTTTCGTAATAAAATAGATAACTAAATATACTTTCACGCTAATGCAAATTGAAAAAAACTGTCGATAACTCCCGGGCTGCGATTCTATAAGAGTATAGGGAAAGAGAATGTCATAATAAGGATCTTCCACCTTTGTTCAGTCTGTAGTAACACATAAGTATGTCACTTTCCTTAAAGGAAAGGGAATGTCAAAACATATGCTTACAGAATCTGGCCTCCGGTCTAACTGAATTTTTAAAAAATGCAAAATAATTTCTTTAAAATTTTTGTCTATTTGTTTCTACTACTGCCACATGACATTAAACCCACTTAGATGAGACTTTCGTAGTTTAAAAGCCTATAATAAGACTCTAAATCGTGGTCCTATGAAGGCTAAATGGGAGCATTAAAAGAAAATGCTTTGTTAACCGACTTCTAAGAGAAGGAGGTTCTCAATTCGTCGCGTATGTATGTTCTTTTTATGTATGTACAACGATTTCTCCGGAACGGCTGCACCGATTTGAATGACATTTTTTGCATTATGTTCAGGAAGTTGCTGCGGTAGTCCCATATTTTTTTAGATGAAATTGGTGCAGTAAAATCCAAGATGGCGCTTACAATATGGCGGCCAAAAAAATTAATTTTGTTCGATATTCTCCAAAATTGGTATGGAGAAATTTACGGGGTTATACCCAACGAATTTGAAATTATTTTAAAAAAATTCAGAATTGTGGATCTAATATGGCGGACAAAAAAATTTAATTTTGTGCGATTTTCTCCAAAATTGGAAAGGGGGAGTTTTCGAGATCGTATATAACGAATTCAAAATATTTTTAGAAAATTCAATATGGCGGATCAAAGATGGCGGACAAAAAATCAATTTTGTCCAATTTTCTCCAAAATTGATACGGGGGAGTTTTCGGGGTCGCACATGACGAATCTAAAATTATTTTTAAAAAATTCAAAATAGCGGATCCAATATGTCCGACGAAAAAATCAATTTTGTCCGATTCTCTCCAAAATTGGTATGGGGGAGTTTTCGGGGTCTGATAACGAATCTGAGATTATTTTAAAAAAATTCAATATAGCGGACCAAAAAATTTTATTTTGTCCGATTTTTTCCAAAATTGGTACGGGGGAGTTTTCGAAGTCGCACATAACGAATTTAAAATATTTTTTAAAAATTCTATATGCCGGATTCAATATGGCGGACAAAAAATCAATTTTATCCGATATTCTCCAAAGTTGGGACGTGGGAGTTTTCGGAGTCGTACATCACGAATCCAAAATTATTTTTAAAAAATGCGATATGGTGTATATTGTGGATAAAAAATTAATTTTGTCCGATTTTTCTCAAAATTGATATGAGGGAGTTTTAGGGAAAGCACATTACGAATCTGATATTATTTAAAAAAATAAATATGGCGGATCTAAGATGGCAGATTAAAGATTCTACATCTCTCGATTTGGTCTAAAGTCAGTATTGGTGGATTTTTGTTAGTGTTAATTACGAATTTAAAATATTTTTTGAACAACTCAATCTGACGGATTCAATATAGTGTCCTAAAAATTTTACATTTTTAGACTTTCTCCAAAACTAATATAGAAGGTTCTTGAGGGTGTAAATTAAGAATTTAATAGTATTTTTTCAGAATTCAATAAGGCGAACTAAAAATTTTACATTTTTCGATTTTGTTCAAATGTGGAACTAAATCGTTTTTGAGGATATAAATAGCGAATATAAAATTATTTTAAGAATATCTAATATGTTAGATGCAATATGACCGTTTAGAAATTTTAAATTTCTGGATCTAAAATTGATACTGGGGGGTTTTGAAGGATTTAGATTTAGATTAGATTAAAACGTTAAAATTATTTTTTTGAAATTCAATATGGCGGATCTAATATGGTGGGTTGAAAATTTTACCTTATTCACATTTTTTCAGATTTGATATTAGGGCGTTGGGGGGTGGTGTATTACTAATATGAAGTTAATTTTTTACAACCATTAGGTTGATAAGATACAATATGAAGGACTAAAAATTTTACAATTTCCGGTTTTATCAAGAACTGATATTGCTTTGTTCTTGGGGCGTGTACAAACTCAATATGCAATATAAAATATATCGGGCTAAGAAATTTACGTCTCAAATTCTTTAAATATCGATATTGGAAGGTTTTAGGGCCTATATTACCAATCTATAATTAATTTGAAATTTAAGATAGTGGATTTACTATGACAGACTAAATATTTGTTTGATACAATTTCATTGGTATTTGGAGAACTCTAAGAATCAAAGAATTTATAGTGGTTCATTTTAGGGTGATTTACAATTCTGGATAAAATGGATACTTTTTTGCCACCTTGGAGTCATTGCGAGGTACACTAATCTCGATTAGCACTTAGTTCAAATAATTTATGAATATCATAATGAATTCAAAACTAAAAATCTAAAAATAAAATTTTTATAAAAAAATTGAACCGACTTCTAAAAGTGCGTTAAAAAGGGAAAAATAACTATACATTTTTACATGGCGCCAAATTATTTCTAAATAAAATAAATAACTAATATATACAAATTATGGAAGAAAGCAATTGCAAATAAAGTATTTTTAATCTATTTATGCGAATCACTTTTGGTCAGGTATTAGTTTGGCGCCAACTTCAAAAATTTCAATTTCATATAAAAATTTCTAGGTATTTTTCCCTTTTTAGCGCACTTTTAGAAGTCGGTTAAATTTTTTTATAAAAATTTTATTTAGCATGAAATGTCACGTCGATGATTCGAATTCAATTTCCTGCTGTTTTTTTTGGCTGTTATTATTATTCTTTTTTTATAAGGTTGAAATATTGAATTTATTTTTTTAATTAAAAAAGATTTAAAATTAATTATTAAATAAAACACGTCAAAATATTTTTTATCTTTTAACAGTTTTTCGGAAAATGCTTCATTGCCAAGAGATTTGCAATTTTATGCAAAAAAATTAAGAAATTCGTTATTTTTGGAAATTTGAACCTTCAACATCAACAGAGATTTTTTTGATGTGAGCAAGTGGAGTTTGTGACGTTGAAAGTGGGACTCAAAAGTAACTCGTTTCAGACGTGTTGCGTGAGCGTACACAAGATGGTGGTTGCGGCCGCACAGACGCGCGCTATGAGGGCATATTTCACTTTCTTACCTTTTGAATTATTTTATTTCAAGTCGACGATTTTTATTTACTATGATATTACTTTATTGAAACTAATACATAATCTGTTATTTTATTTATTGTCTAAAGATAGCGCTCTATTTTATATTATTCATTGTTTTCACCTCCAATAATATAATTATTTTCATCAATAACCCGATTTGTCGGGTAAAAATCATCGTCTTCCATAAAACGTTGTTTAACATTCATACAATTCTTTTATAAACATGCGTATACTGCGCAGCATTCTAAATTCGAGGATACACAGATACAATTTTGTGTACATTTTCCAGTGTATGAACAGACATATCTTTGTAGCATGTCCAAAGCTTCAAAATAATTAAACTCTAAACAGTTATTTCCAAATTTCCAACTATGAGTTAATGGATCAAGAGATACAATATTACTTTTTTTTCTTGATCCCATTCATTTGTTTGCCATATGGCTCTTAAATAATGTTAAACAAAGGCCGATTTAGGAGGTGGCAAATTTTCATCAGATATATTTTTTTTCAACGCGATATTGTATCTTAATTTTTTTATACATTCACAACAGTCTTAAAAGTTATTCAGAGAGTCATATTTTTGATAAATACACTGTCAAAGTATTAAGTTCATCACCTGCAGGTTTATTTAAAGCTTTGTACACCTTCTTTTTTCCAACGTCATATATGAAACTTAATCTATCACAGCATTGATTATTAAAATACTGTCACACTGAATTTTTCCAATATCGTTTGCAATAGTATGTACGGGAATAAATCGAGAAAACATTTCCAGTATTAAACTATAAAAGAAGTTCCTTTAAGAATCCATGATAAGATAAACACATCTGTGTCTGGGGATTTAACAATAATTTTAAACTTTTTATCGGAATCCAGCTCTTGTAACTGACAGGCATAAAATACAATCTTGGTATCTGCTTCTGTATGATCACACAAGAATTATGCATCGAAATATTGATCATTTTCCATAATAACATATGCTCAAATGCTCCAGAAATGATCAACTTATTCTGTATTGGTAACCGAATAGTTTTTTTATATAATTTTCAATAAATTCCACTAAATTTGATTTACTTGTATCATTACTGCAGAATTTTTTAAAGTTTCATGTAGATTGACCGCCAATAATTATATATTCTTTGTTTTCGCTATCATTTCCATACCTCCGAATTCGTTCCAACTGTTCTGGATTAACCGTTGTGCTGTCGTATCGATCATAAATCAAGTGAATTTCATCTACTCGATCAAATCTGTGTAATAATCCATTCATAATTTTATTGGTTAAATTACCATTCAATCATCAAAATGGTGTAATTCATCGTTTCCATTCAGTATCAGAATAACTACCTTAGACATTTGTAGTCATAGTTCATCTTGAAGTAGCAAGTTCTTTTTGAGTCATTTCTGTGATTCCAGTATCTGACTTTGTACTCTTGATTACTGTCATTTCAGTTGTTACATCTGGGAATAATCCCGAAATGCTTCATTAGTCAAATTAACATTAAAGTATCCCTTTAAAAACTGTTCTTTGGCTTCGGTTGGTAGCATAAGGAGAATTTCAAAGCATAAAAAGGCTCATATCGTAATTCGGTTTATCGCAAATAAAGAAAAAAGGAAGCATAGATAAGTGAGTGGAAACGTATCGGCTCTATCGGCTCGAATAACTCTAAATTTGAATTTAAGATTCAAACCAAAATTGAAAGTTTTCAGATTCTACACTTCCTTATTTTCTATATTTGTTAAATAATGTCATAAATGTATTACTTCTATCTAAAGAAAGTTTTTCTAAACCATATTTCTTGTATGTACCCGTTGAATAACTACTGTAAACGTTTTGATATTTTTTATCAGAACCGCTAGAGTTTCTATTTTATTATTTTTTTAGTTGATCAAAAAAATGTTCTATCAATAACTGCATTAGCCTATCATATATTAAAATTATTTCTCGAACGACCCCTCCAAAATTCTGTCTACGGTATTTCCAGCAAAAACTTTAGATTCGGCTAGCATATCTCTTATGCCACAACTTCCCCATATTTTGCTGAGGCATTAAATTGCACAGCAAACAGTATGAAAAGCGCCTAAACGAGTAACAACATTTTTTAATTTATTACTCATCAAATTTGACCAGCTGAATTAATGTATACTGTTGCTCAAACGTTTGAATACAGTATTTTTGACCGCAAGCTCCCGTTCAGTAATAGTATATATTGTATTAAAATCAATTGTTTTTTTATTAAGAGATCAGTGACTGCATTTTTTATTTCTTCAAAGTGAGTGTTAGAGGCTATCCAATTCGGTATTATTTGCTTTTCTTTTTTTCATTCTTAAAGAAGGTTTCTCGCGCAAATGACCTTAATAGCACACGTACATAAAAATCATTATAATTGAGAAGAATCGATTTTACAGAAGATTTTGCATCACCAAAATCTAGAATACAGGTACATAGGTTTAATTTGTTGTGCATGTGATTTACTTTATGATTTTGGTAACTGAATACCTAAGTCTATATTACATGTATATTATTATGGTATTCCCAACATTGATAAGTTTGTTTTATATGTAGCATTTACCTTTAAAATTAAACTCCTTATTTGTGGGTGTTTTTTTTATTTAATTATTATAAATTAAGTTAGATGCCAAAATATTGTCGTCTTAACCAATACAGAATTGTATTCTCTACAAAGGTAAAGTCAACGAAACGGTTAGTTTCAATTTAAAAATTTAGATAAAATGCTCAAATGTAAAAAAATACCAATCAAAATGACCAGATTTAAAGAGAAATGAATATTCCTACACAAAGATTTTATATCATTATTCTTTGCTGTTTAATATTTTACATGGCGTAAAAACGGCAACACTGGCGGGTCTGAATCACTGGTAAAATAATACAAATTTGATATACTGGGCTTTAGTTCGAGATAAGTTGCAACTGGCTCATGAACGTGGCTAATATAATATGAAAAAATTTTTTTTTTAATTTGCTTACCCCTCTCAATAGTAATTGATTTCATGAATAAAAATAATCATACAACGCATATTTATTTGCTTCTAATATAATTGTTTCTGGGTGGTCTAAGGTGGTCTGTAAAGTAAAATTGGTCTGGCAACGACGTAAAAACCTGTATATATATATATATATATATATATATATACAGGGTGATTCAAAAATCGATCACGAAACTTAAGGGGGTGATTCTACTTGACAAAATAAGGGTAGAGCTTCATATAATTTTTTTTCAAAATGTCATTCGTTTTCGAGTTACAAGCCGTCCAAGTTCAAGTTTTTATTTTTTGTTTTTTGAATTACTCGCTTACAGGAAAACCGATTTGACTAATATTTGAAAGATAGGCTAAGTCTTCTGCGCTTCATCATTTTAGTAACAATTCACATTGATTGTTTGCCGCTAGAGGGCACTTTACCTACATTGAAAATTGTTTTTTTATCCTAATTTTTTAGTGTTGACAGCTACAGTAGTTTTTGGCATAATTTCTGAAAGACTGATGCCAGGCCTTTAAAAAAGGTGCTCTTTATTTACATCGCTAAACCCAACGGTTTAGACGTAAATCACCCTTAAAAATTAAGTGGTAAATTTACTTTTCTCATTTCATTACCACCAGCTACCAGGTAAATAGCTATCAAAGTATACTAGAGCTGTCAGTTTAACATCAAATAAATTCGCTTTTTAAACTATTTAATTTATAATCTTAAAATAACTAATAATGGCTAATCACCAATATTCAAATATCGAATATTGTGATATCCATTTTTGTTATGGAAAAGCAAATGGTAATGCAGAGTTGGCAAGAAGATATTATATGGAGAGTTATCCGGAAAGAAATATCCCTCATGCTCAAACATTTTCCAGTGTGCACAGGAGGCTTGCGGAATGTGATTCCTTTAAAAGTTATAATGGAAATAGGGGAAGACCTAGAACTGCTAGAAACGTGCAACAAGAAGAAAGAGTGCTTGAAATTATTGAAGATAATCCAGGTATTAGTACTAGAAAAATTGGGAATGAAGTGCGGCTCTGTCAGGCTAGTTCATGGAGGATACTAAGAGAAGAACAACTCTACCCGTTTCATTCAAAAAAGGTGCAGGCTCTTTATGACGATGATCGGCCGAGACGGTTGGAAATGTGCAATCAGATCCTAGCTAAGTATGAACACGATAATCGATTAATTGGCGTCATATTATTCACTGACGAAGCTGGTTTCACTCGTGATGGCATAACAAATCTACACAACATCCAC
Source organism: Diaprepes abbreviatus (assembly GCA_034092305.1). NCBI lineage: Eukaryota > Metazoa > Arthropoda > Insecta > Coleoptera > Curculionidae > Diaprepes > Diaprepes abbreviatus. Next base: position 2,093,526 of record JASJET010000290.1, read on the forward strand.
ACATATGCTTACGAGAACCCAAACAATGTGGTAGAAACGAAACATCAGCGTAGATTTTCACTAAATGTGTGGGCAGGGATAATAGGAGATTACCTTATTGGTCCTCATTTCTTTGATGGCCCATTAACCGGTGACGTATACTTAGATTTTATCCAAAACCGTCTCCCATTGTATCTGGAAGATGTGCCATTGGAAGTAAGGGCCAACATGTGGATCCTCCAAGACGGAGCTCCGCCCCACTTTAGTATAGGTGTCCGACAGTATTTGAATGCAACGTATCCTGAGCGATGGATAGGACGAAGTGGACCATTGGCATGGGCAGCGAGGTCACCAGACCTTAATCCTATGGATTTTTTCTTTTGGGGTCATTTGAAACAATTGGTGTACGATATTCCAGTAATCAACGTCGAGGATCTTCGCTTCAGGATAATCGAAAAGTGCCAAATTATTAAAGAAACACCAGGAATTTTTCATCGAGTTAGGCGACATTTTTTGAAGAGTGTTAGGAAATGTATTGAAGAAAATGGGGGACATTTTGAGAATCTTTTTTAGTTTGTTTAGTACTGTTTCATTAATTTTTATCAATTAAATGTATATCGCAATAATCCATAATATAAATATTTACTGATTAGCCATTATTAGTTATTTTAAGATTATAAATTAAATAGTTTAAAAAGCGAATTTATTTGATGTTAAACTGACAGCTCTAGTATACTTTGATAGCTATTTACCTGGTAGCTGGTGGTAATGAAATGAGAAAAGTAAATTTACCACTTAATTTTTAAGGGTGTACGTCTAAACCGTTGGGTTTAGCGATGTAAATAAAGAGCACCTTTTTTAAAGGCCTGGCATCAGTCTTTCAGAAATTATGCCAAAAACTACTGTAGCTGTCAACACTAAAAAATTATGACAAAAAAACAATTTTCAATGTAGGTAAAGTGCCCTCTAGCGGCAAACAATCAATGTGAATTGTTACTAAAATGATGAAGCGCAGAAGACTTAGCCTATCTTTCAAATATTAGTCAAATCGGTTTTCCTGTAAGCGAGTAATTCAAAAAACAAAAAATAAAAACTTGAACTTGGACGGCTTGTAACTCGAAAACGAATGACATTTTGAAAAAAAATTATATGAAGCTCTACCCTTATTTTGTCAAGTAGAATCACCCTCTTAAGTTTCGTGATCGATTTTTGAATCACCCTGTATATATATATATATATATATATATATATATATATATATATATATATATATATATATATATATATATATATATATATATATATATATGAAGTAAAATGCGAAACAGTAAATGCAACAGCAATAATGTGGATATAACCACTGCTAATGCATCTCACACGGACGAATCCGTGAAAGCCGTATAAACATATATATATATATATATATATATATATATATATATATATACAGGGTGATTCAAAAATCGATCACGAAACTTAAGGGGGTGATTCTACTTGACAAAATAAGGGTAGAGCTTCATATAATTTTTTTTCAAAATGTCATTCGTTTTCGAGTTACAAGCCGTCCAATTTCAAGTTTTTATTTTTTGTTTTTTGAATTACTCGCTTACAGGAAAACCGATTTGACTAATATTTGAAAGATAGGCTAAGTCTTCTGCGCTTCATCATTTTAGTAACAATTCATATTGATTGTTTGCCGCTAGAGGGCACTTTACCTACATTGAAAATTGTTTTTTTATCCTAATTTTTTAGTGTTGACAGCTACAGTAGTTTTTGGCATAATTTCTGAAAGACTGATGCCAGGCCTTTAAAAAAGGTGCTCTTTATTTACATCGCTAAACCCAACGGTTTAGACGTAAATCACCCTTAAAAATTAAGTGGTAAATTTACTTTTCTCATTTCATTACCACCAGCTACCAGGTAAATAGCTATCAAAGTATACTAGAGCTGTCAGTTTAACATCAAATAAATTCGCTTTTTAAACTATTTAATTTATAATCTTAAAATAACTAATAATGGCTAATCACCAATATTCAAATATCGAATATTGTGATATCCATTTTTGTTATGGAAAAGCAAATGGTAATGCAGAGTTGGCAAGAAGATATTATATGGAGAGTTATCCGGAAAGAAATATCCCTCATGCTCAAACATTTTCCAGTGTGCACAGGAGGCTTGCGGAATGTGATTCCTTTAAAAGTTATAATGGAAATAGGGGAAGACCTAGAACTGCTAGAAACGTGCAACAAGAAGAAAGAGTGCTTGAAATTATTGAAGATAATCCAGGTATTAGTACTAGAAAAATTGGGAATGAAGTGCGGCTCAGTCAGGCTAGTTCATGGAGGATACTAAGAGAAGAACAACTCTACCCGTTTCATTCAAAAAAGGTGCAGGCTCTTTATGACGATGATCGGCCGAGACGGTTGGAAATGTGCAATCAGATCCTAGCTAAGTATGAACACGATAATCGATTAATTGGCGTCATATTATTCACTGACGAAGCTGGTTTCACTCGTGATGGCATAACAAATCTACACAACATCCACACATATGCTTACGAGAACCCAAACAATGTGGTAGAAACGAAACATCAGCGTAGATTTTCACTAAATGTGTGGGCAGGGATAATAGGAGATTACCTTATTGGTCCTCATTTCTTTGATGGCCCATTAACTGGTGACGTATACTTAGATTTTATCCAAAACCGTCTCCCATTGTATCTGGAAGATGTGCCATTGGAAGTAAGGGCCAACATGTGGATCCTCCAAGACGGAGCTCCGCCCCACTTTAGTATAGGTGTCCGACAGTATTTGAATGCAACGTATCCTGAGCGATGGATAGGACGAAGTGGACCATTGGCATGGGCAGCGAGGTCACCAGACCTTAATCCTATGGATTTTTTCTTTTGGGGTCATTTGAAACAATTGGTGTACGATATTCCAGTAATCAACGTCGAGGATCTTCGCTTCAGGATAATCGAAAAGTGCCAAATTATTAAAGAAACACCAGGAATTTTTCATCGAGTTAGGCGACATTTTTTGAAGAGTGTTAGGAAATGTATTGAAGAAAATGGGGGACATTTTGAGAATCTTTTTTAGTTTGTTTAGTACTGTTTCATTAATTTTTATCAATTAAATGTATATCGCAATAATCCATAATATGAATATTTACTGATTAGCCATTATTAGTTATTTTAAGATTATAAATTAAATAGTTTAAAAAGCGAATTTATTTGATGTTAAACTGACAGCTCTAGTATACTTTGATAGCTATTTACCTGGTAGCTGGTGGTAATGAAATGAGAAAAGTAAATTTACCACTTAATTTTTAAGGGTGTACGTCTAAACCGTTGGGTTTAGCGATGTAAATAAAGAGCACCTTTTTTAAAGGCCTGGCATCAGTCTTTCAGAAATTATGCCAAAAACTACTGTAGCTGTCAACACTAAAAAATTATGACAAAAAAACAATTTTCAATGTAGGTAAAGTGCCCTCTAGCGGCAAACAATCAATGTGAATTGTTACTAAAATGATGAAGCGCAGAAGACTTAGCCTATCTTTCAAATATTAGTCAAATCGGTTTTCCTGTAAGCGAGTAATTCAAAAAACAAAAAATAAAAACTTGAACTTGGACGGCTTGTAACTCGAAAACGAATGACATTTTGAAAAAAAATTATATGAAGCTCTACCCTTATTTTGTCAAGTAGAATCACCCCCTTAAGTTTCGTGATCGATTTTTGAATCACCCTGTATATATACATATATATATATATATATATATATATATATATATATATATATATATATATATATATATATATATATATATATATACTTCTTATCAATTAAAAGAATTTTGGATCTAATCATCATTAAAAAAATTCTTTCCCTAAGTGTTAAAAATATATAGATCATAGTAGATATATTCAGTAGCGGATCAAGGATTTTTGTTTGGGAGGGGCTTGACTCTGCTGAGGACAGGGGCAGTTCCAGCCTCTCACTTTGGGGGTGGGGGTGATATCACAAAAATACAGTGCGACAAGCGAAAGCAAGTTATCTACGGAGGGGGAGACGTCAGCACCATTCCCATTTCTAGTGTAGAAGGCAGGTTCGAGGCTATTTTTCTCCTTCGAAGCTCTTGGGTGAGGGGGCGATCGCAAGAAAAAATAAGTTGTCGACGGAGGGGAGATGCTAGCAGCATACACATTCCTAGTATAAGAGGCAGAATGGGGTCTATTTCCCTGAACTCAAAGATCTTGAGGAGGCAATCGCTCCCATTGAATCCGCGCCTAGCTCAGGGGTGGACTTAGACAATTTGGGGGAGGAGCTTGAGCCCTTAGCCTTCCCTTGGATTCGCTACTGAATATATTCCTATATACATCCTAGCTGAAGAATTGGGAGATCTTCATTCGAAAAAAAAACTTATTTTTACACGCATTAACAGGTTGTGACCAGTTAGTGCGGTTTTCGAGATTGGAAAAAAACCATATGCAAGCTCAGTGATACAGAAATGGAGGAACTATCGATGTTATATGAAATGGAGAGTGAAGAATATTTTATTTTTTATTTCGAAAATTGTACAACCCTAAATTGAAATTCAAAGGTACCGACAAAGACATATACAAATTCAGGTATTACTTAGCCACCAAAAATACATATAGCACAGATAGGTTGCCTCCATCCAAACTAGCATTTCTTTAAAATATATCGCGAGCGAAATGGCAAATTAACGAATGGGTACAAGCGCGAAAAGCCATCAATAAGCAGCAAGATCCAGAACAGAATGGCTGGATACTTGATAATAATGTATCAATTACTGTGACAGAGAAACTGGAGAGGAAAAATTACAGAAGCATTTCTGTACTTACTCAGTAAAAAGTTAATGTACGGAAGAAAACTGTCCATGGATTGCTACATCGTTACAGTATTGCGATATATGCGATTGCTCGAAAAACGGTAAAAATCAAATTCACGGTAGTGAACAATCTAAAGAGTGTGATGATTTAAAAATTAATCCATCGGATAATACTGATACTATTAATAATTCTCTTTAAAAATATTCTTTATTAAAGAAAAAATAAATTTAGAATTTTGCGTTGTAATTATGTTTGTTGTATTCATTTTTAGTTATACCTTGATAATATAATTATACATTTAATGATATTATTAAGTGATGTTATCAAACATAAATTATAGGACGGACGCAGTTTGTTATTTTTCGTACAAAAGTCTGCTCTACAGGCGAATAGGAATAATTTTTATTTAAACTTTATTTTTGTTAAATGCTTGTGTAACTGATTAGGGTGTATATATATATATATATATATATATATATATATATATATATATATATATATATATATATATATATATATATATATATATATATATATATATATATATATATATATATATAAAAGTAGCATGATTTTATTCTTGTCTTTTTTATTACGAACAACTTTTGTAATAATTAATTTTTTAGGAAACCAATTATCTACTGAGATAATTACGCTTTTAGGTTTCTAGAAATATCTCAATAAACATTGGGTTATTCGAAAAAATAATAAAGAACTTTTGTTTGAAGCATTTTTTTATAAAATACACATATCGTGAGTTGCAAAAAATTGTTGATAAAAATTATTAATAACAAATAACGGCCCGCTTTTTATTATCGCATATTTATACAGAAATACTTAATAATCGATACTTTAACGTAAAAGACCGTTTTCGTCCATGGTCAATGATGTAAGTTACTAAGTTTTAATTCTAAGGGCTTTTTTGAGGGTGCTTCGGTCGCCTATTAGAAAATACAAAACTGGAAAGGATTGAGGTACGCCCATGTCCAACAGTGTACGCAATTGACTGTATGATGATATGGTTAAATAATAATTGCGTTACTAACCTTGAATATTATTACGTTGGTTGCTAACTGAAATGCCAATATTGTCATCAAATTAAAATTTTTTAGTTTTTGATACAAATTTTTTTATTTTTATTTGGGAGGGCTTTATTTTATATTTGTCATTATGATTCTTAATATAAACATGTCAAATCGATTAGTCAGAAAATTGAAACGTTCACGACGTCAATATGACCACTGATTATTATTTTAAAAATGCAGTATATTATCTTTATTAATTTATTCCTTTGTTTTCAATACAAATCAATAAATATCAATAATAAATTAGTTAAAAATAAAATTTTAAACCGCAAATATTATAAACCTTATATTATCAAGCACCGCCAACAGAAATAAAATTTGAAAAAATCATTTGCTTCGGGTCTCTTATATACAAGCCATCGTGTTACTGTGTTTTTATAATCTGTAATGCATCTTGAAATTTGGAGGTAAGTTTCTTGAGATATATTAAATGAAGCTAAGCAAGGTATTTAAATTTTGCTTTATTCCTCCTAATGGGCTTAGAATTAGATAGATGTCCATGATTTTGAGAACAGCTCACTTAAAAAAGTTTTGTTCCGCATTCAGAGCACTGTACTAACGGGACCCTTTTTCGCTGTAGTATATATATAAAGTTAGATTATTTTTTGATCAATACTAGTTACATCGAACCTTATATAGTTCAGGAGCTACTGAGGTGTTCGTAGCCGATAAAGATCCCCGGGTGCGCCCATATTTTTTTTTATATTTTTTTTGTGGTGCTGAACACGAATTACGACGGTACTTCCTCGAAAAACTTTCAGAAAATTTGTTATTAACAATTTTATTCTTTTATAATTTTTTAAAATCCTATAACTTTTTATCTAAAAGATACACACTTTTTTCCAAATAGTTAGAATCGAACTTGTGGGCAATTTAAATAACGATGTGCTGCACGTTGCATTGCAGTGCGAATTGTGCGCGAGCGACGCGCCCTCATTCAAATTCAATATCTTCCATTTCATTCTCCCGGTAACTGAACTGATAAAATATGAACAAAAATTCCGCCATTTCATTTAAACCAATTTTATAACTCCTCATATATATATATATATATATATATATATATATATATATATATATATATATATATATATATATATATATATGTATATATATATATATATATAACTGAGATCAATAAACTGTGCCATTCTACCTTTTTGCGCTCAAATGGACAAAAAATTTGCAAATATGATTTAATATACCTACGAACTGCATGTTTAATTTTTAAAATTGTCAATCTAAACTAGCCATGAACTTTATAGTAATATATATTTTATCATAAGTTGTGAAAAAGTTTTATTTATTTCCATAAGGTAAATGTAAATGCGGTTATACCGCCAGATTTGAATTTCCCGCGTAGTCGCACTTTGTTTATGTAGCTCTCGCGGATTTCACTTGTTTCGATTTGATTTAAACGAAATGGCAAAATTTTTGTTGATATTTCGTCAGTTTAGTCACCGAGAATCAAAACGGACGCTTTTGAATTGGAACGAATGCGCGTCGCTTGCGCACGATTCGCGCTGCGATTCAACGAGCAGCACGCCACTATTTAAATTGGTCACAACTTAGGTTTTAATTGAAACAAATCAAAAAATGAAGAAGTCGCCAAATCTATATAATAAATTATATCTGTTGGCATAATTTTTGTAGGAGATATCACGTCATAATTAGTATGAATTCTCTTATAAACAACAGGGTTGGAAAAAAATTATGAAAAATTTTAAATTTATTCTATTATAGTATTGTTAAAATTATTCAATGTCCGTTTCTAACAATAAATCATCAAAGTGTAGGCTCCTAATATTAAAGTGAGTCATTATATGCCAAAAAATATTCATTAGGGCTCGAGTAAATCCCGATTTTGTACGAATTTTTGGGTATTTTGCACTAAATTTGCAATAACTTTTGTTCTAATATTTTTATTAAAACGAACTTCAATAAAAATTTGTTCATCTTTTTACGGATAACAAAAAACTATTTAAAAAAAAATATATCTCACTTATAAGGGGAGCTCGCGACCTTGTCATCACCGATTTTGATGAGACTTAAGAATTACACAAACTAAGCTCATCTACAGAAATCCCCAAAAGCGTTCGTGCTATCGCTCATTTGTTTTTTGTGAAAAAATTTTTAAAGTCGAACGCGTTAATCGCTGACAAGTGTGATACTCTTGCTTTATTAGTGTTCCGAGAACCGAGGGTTCAATCACCGCTAGATGCAAAATTTTTCTTTTATCATTTCAAAAAATTATAATCATTAATTTTTCTAATTAATGATTATCCGATGTAGTTTTTACACACGAACATTTAAATACATAATTACCGTGCTTTTTTAAAATAGTTCCCTCATTACCCCAATTTTCCGCTTCAGAGTTGTAGAAAAATTCTTTAAAACAGATTGTGCTAATTTTTACAAACAAACAATGAAAAATGAAACTTATAAAAAAGCAGTAATCGAAAAATCTGGAAATCGATTATTTTTAATCGAAAAACAAAACCATTCAAAAGTGTAGAAAAAGTTTTTCGTCACTTGTTACTAAAATATATTATGTATTTATAAGTTCGTTTATAAAAACTACATGGAATAATTAGTAATTGAAAAAACCGATGAGATGATTATTTTTTGAAATGATAAAAAAAGTTTTGCATCCAGCGGGGATCAAATCCGCGGTTCTCTAGTAAAGCGCTTACCCATTTGCACTACTACGACTATTGTGAGAAAGTTTCTAAGAGTATCGTACTTGTCAGCATGTAACGCATTCAATTTTAAAACGTTTTTCCCAAAAAACAAATTAGCGATAGCACGAACGCTTTTGGAGATTTCTTTAGATGACTTAAGTCTGTATAATTCTTTAGTCTCATGAAAATCGGTGATTACAAGGTCGCAATTTCCCCCTGTTAGATAACAAGTTATCGAGTTTTAAACAATTAAAAAACAATAAAATTGTTTATAGCAAACTATCTATAAATTTTTTGAGGAAGCATTATCGTGATTCATGTTCAGCATCCCAAAAAACATAATAAAAACTGGGGTGCATCCAGACACCTAAATCGGCATCGGACACTTCTATATGGCTCCTCTACTAATATATTTGTTGATTTTTTTGTCTTAAAAAACCTTTAACAGAATATATGTATTTCATATATTTCATAGTTGTATGTGCAATCGTACGGAATTGTCTGTAAAAAATTATAACAATCGCTCTTAATATAAACAAATTTATCTAGTCTAATAAATTTAACACTAATAAAAAATAAGATATATCTGCAAAATAAGATTTATCCTTATTAAATAAGTAAACCCAGAATATCGAATGATCAAATAAACAATTTGCGATAAAAAATTATTACTAAAACCTTGTGGACATAGTGATTCTTAAAATTATAGACGGCAAGTTCAAATGTTGTAGATCTTTAGAGTCTCGAAAACTTTGTTGTGTGGTATATACGGAAAGTATTTCATCCAAGTTGTCTTAAACGAAAAACAAATTATGTTAAATTGAATGACCACAAAACATATGGCTCTATAGAGTGTCAAACCAAAAACCACGATAAACAGAATACCTTAGAAATATTTATGGAAGAATTAAAAAAGTTTAAGAAGGGAAAAGGACAACTATATTAAGCGTCTAAAAAGAGGTTCAAAAGTCTTTGAAGATATTGGGCCGGAGGCAGAATAAGAATGCATTGAGGACTAAAGAAGCAGAAGGTAGATATTGAGAATATCAAGAGGGAAATTATTGGATTGAAAAATGAAAACAGTAAACTACACGAAAAATTAGAGAATAAAGAGCAAAATATGAATAATCTGGAGTACGACTTAGAGGAACTTATAAAATTAGTAGACAAATAGTGGGAACAATCGACTCTTTAGAATAGGAAAACGAATTGTATTTGACCAAGATAAAAATATTAAAGGTAAAACCGGTTAAGGAAAATAAAGAGATACAGTGCAGACAGTGAACTTTAGTAATCTAGATAGTGATCAAAAATGTGAGACAAAAGTAAAATGTTAATTCTGGTAGATGAGCATGTAAGAATCAACTATCTTAGAGTCTCGAAAGCTTTACAACACAAAAAGTTATCAAGCAGTATAATTTCTTTGAACAAGTGGCCGTAAATTTTACCAAATTTTATACACTGAAAGACTATGTTCTTGTGGCTAGAGCAAATAATTTTTCAAACGATTTAATACCCTCTTTAAAAAATCTATACATAAAACTTTGACCTTGTTCACATACTATTTATATTGTTATCTCTGTTCCATATTTTACTGAAAATTTTAAGATAAATAATTTAATAAACAGATTTAAGTTTAAATATTTATATAAAATTAATCAATATGCAGAATGTAATATTAGTTTTATAGACATAAATAGTAATGGCTTTATAATGGAAAAATATAAAATAATTCACTTGGTTGTGCGCGAGGTCACTAGGAACTTAAATCGAAATAAAAATGTAAAGCTTAATAACCTAGATAATAATTTAGTTAATATCATACAGGGCATATTAAAGTGTATATATTTCTCTAGGAGTGAATCATTGATACAGGCTTCTGTAGATGGTGGTGACTCTGACGATAATAATTCGAAAACAAATGATAAACATACAGGTGGTATGAATATGTAAGTTGATTATGCCCGCCAATGCCCCCGATTGTAGAAACGTAAAGAAAACGTAAACACTGGGATTGACAAGGAGGGTAGAATCTTTTATGAAAATTATTCAGTCGATTAAAAATAGGAAACATAATCTGGATATATTCTTGGATGACTTTAATTTTCAGATACTATGTTTTGTGAAGACAAGGTTAAAACAAAGTGAAAACTTAGCTCTAGACAATTATTAAACATCGCAAAGTTTTTTCCGAAAGGATAGTTCTCATTGCAGCGTGACTATTTTTCTACGAAATGATGTATTATTTGAATCAATGGATTTAAAGATTTATTATATATTGGAGTGTTGTGGAATCGAATGTAGGATGTCTGACATAGACGTTAGTCTAATTATTTGTGTATGTCAAAGTCATTGTACTATACATCTTTTTTAAGAACAAGTTGAAATATTATCGCACTTCCTTTCTTATCTAAAAAAGCATATAATGTTGTTCTGAAATGTCCAGTGATTGTCATGAATTTGTATCATTACTTCATAGTTACAACTTAAAATTCACGGTTTCTAAGCCAACTAGGGAATCTTATTTTTCTGCGACAGTGATTGACAATGTCATTACAACTATTAACCCAGATCTTTTCTGTTGCCAAGTACATAATTTAGAACTTTCAGATCATAAAGTAATAGTTTTCTCAACAAAAAATGACATAGCGCATGATATGCATATTCCTAAAAGAATTTTTTAGCTAAAAATCTTACTAAGAGTACACCTTAATAAATTCTGTTGATTGCATTAGACAGTGATGTCACTACAGGAGAAGTTAGACTACTTTTATAATAGAATTATACTTAATTTCCTACCCAATAATATAATTACTACTTAATTTCCTACCCAATAAAAATATCCAACAACAAATCAAAGGCTTAGATGACTGTAGGTATTACATGTTCGTGTTATCCCAATAGGAAATTCCTTAGATTTCTCAGGGATGACCCTAATTTAGTCCTTAATAGTTTTAATAAGAGATATTGTTATATAGTAAAAGAAGTTATAGCAGATGCAAAAAGAGTGAGCATTGAGAGCAGGATGCGGACGTCTGAAAATATGTCTAAGATGTTATGGAACAGTCAATTATGAAACCAGATAGGGAAGACAAATTAAGAATTATAAGTGGAAAGTTACTATAAATGATAGGGACTTTGCTGACCAATAAGAAATTGCGAATATTTTTAATTAGTTTCATAGCAATTCAACAAACTTTCTTAATTTTCCTAACTTGCTCCTATCACCTTTTAAAAACAATTAATAATATTTTTTTTTAAACCTACAACAGAAAAAAAAAATAATATTTTCATGAAATAATAACAATTCAATTGGCAACCTTTAAGTTCTATTAAACCCATATAGAGATTTTAGCACTTATGTAACAGACTTAATAAATTCGTCTTTTATAGAAGGTTGATTTCCTGATCAGCAGAAAATAGCAAAAGTTTTGCCTGTTTCCAAAAAAAGTTTACATAGTGACAACAAATTATTATCCCATCTCACTAGCTAACGCTATCACTAATCTAACTGAAAAAGCAGGACATCGACTTCCTGAAGCTTTCGACAACAAATTATCATCCCATCTCACTAGCTAACGTTATCACTAAACTAACTGAAAAAGCAGCACATCGACTTCCTGAAGATTTCGACAAGTGGAACCGTTCTTTTCTTTTGGATAAACTCGCAAAAACTTTACTCCAAAGAAAACAGTAATACATCACCCTTACAATCTGGATTCAAATATGTTAGAACTTTAGTTGGTCTGGGATTGCGCTTCGACTCTAAGTTTTCGTTTAATATACATATTACGTGTCTTGCACTTTATCGTTGGTGAGAGAGCTTAAGAATTTCAATTATACAGGGAGCGATGCTGGCGGTAGTATGGCTACTGGTAGCGCCATCTATGTCGGTAAAGAACTTAATTGAGAGATGAAGTATACACCAAACAGTGTTCAAGCTTGAATGGGCAGCTAACATTCTGACCAGAATGGCCGGCTGGATACATTCGCCAACTCACTCGGCAAGCGCAGCGTTTATACTGCCACAACCCACAACAAATGTTTTTAAAATGTCAGATTTTAAATAAAATCAAGATATAAGTAGAACTGAAAATCGAGAATCATAAACTGATCTGCTCAATTTCGGATTTTAAGAGACACAAATCTGGCAAAAATAACAAAAGATTGTGCAAGAAAATGAATACTATTCAATATAAAGTCTATATTATCCGATGAGAATCTTACTGAAATAAAATTCTAGTTGGAAAATATTAAATGGCATAATGTAGAAATTAGTAAGGTTTGAAAACGAGGGCAATTAACAACTTCTAGAATACAAAGGGAGAGCGCAATAACGACTGGCAAAGCTGTCATTGGCGCCCAGGGCGAAATTCCGATATTGTGCCTTTTAAATGTCCAATATACTTATTAAAATGCTCATCTATAAAAATATGTATTATAATAAATAAAATTATTTGATTGGTTGCGCCCTCGCCCCTCAAAAAGTTGCGCCCCTATTGCTAGACCCTAGCTACGCTCCTATCGGCTGGTGTAAAAGTTTTTCTTTTACTCATAAAGAGAATGTGGACTGTATTGAAATGAAGATCACTTTATGTATTCAATTTAAATTACCAATATTTGTCTTCTCAAAAATTATTAAACATCCTTTTTCAATAACACTACGCAACAAAGAGCGCATTTTTTTGTTAATTTTGGGGCGCTGAACAAATAAATAATAATGAAATTAAAAACTTAGTTGCAATTTTCAAGAACAATTTTTTTTGTTAGTTTACTTTCAACAAAATAACAAAAAATACATACTTTTATACTTGTGTAGACACTAAATATCCTGTATTTTTGCTTTTCTTTTGTGAATTGTTTCTGGAGCATGTCTAACTAGAGTCCAACAGTAATCAGCAAGCATGGAAGCATTCTACTTTCACTGGTATCTTTTCACCATTGTTGATATATCCTGATTGAAGCGTTCGCCGTGCTCATTACTTACAACTTCGCAGTTGTTAGGAAAAAAGTCCAGATGTGAGTGTAGGAAATGAATTTTTAGAGACATATTTCAATCCATTTTTTGATACGATGACAGAATATTTTCAACAAGAGTAACGTAATAGTCAGCTTTTTTATTTAAAGAAATTAGTGATTATGTGGCGAAAATCATTCCAAGAATTTTTTTCAGTATCTGATAGAGTGCTGTTAAAATGTTTGTCTTTCAGAACATTTCGAATCTCTGACCCAACAAAAATACCTTCTTTAATTGTAATTTCACTTAGCCTTGAGAATTTCAAACGCAGGTACTGAAAAGCTGGCTAATCTGTATTCAGTGCCTTAACAAAATTTTTCATCAGGTCCAATTTGATATGCAGTACTGGCAACAAAATCTTTTTGGAGTCCACCACTGGCATATGTTTTATATTCTTTTCACCTGACTCTAATGATTGTCAAACGACTAGTCTTTTCTCTTGTAACGAAGTGCCTTTGCTCGACTGTCCCATTCACACAAAAAACAGCAAAATTTGGTGTAGCCCAGCTGCAACCCAAATAAAAGTGCAGTGACCTTTAAGTCGCCACAGATCTGCCCTTGGTGCCCATCATATTTTATACTTGTCAATAGGTACTTCATATTGTTTTATGATTTTTTCATGTGAACTGCATATCCAATAGGAATAGACGGTATTGCTTTTAATTTCAAAATTGAACTGTCTATAAACAATCTCCATTCCTCTGGTTTGCAGTTTATATTTAAAGCCGATAATAAACCGCTAATATTATTGCAGAAAATCAAGTTCTTTTCTATATTAAAAAATGATGCTAGGCCTTTATGGACTTTACAAAAAACAAATACTGAAATATAATGTTCTAATAAGTTTCACTGCTGTAATCTTGATCCTAGTAACTCGGCTTTATTTTTTGGAAGTTCTAAGTCTCTCACAAGATCATTTAATTCTGATTGAGTTAATTTATGCGGTCGACGCTGAAATGTGCTGGGTGTGAAATCAGGATCTCTGGATGTTGATGGCATATCGTTTTAAGAAATCGTTGTATCGTTATTACCTGATTCGTAAGTTAATATTCCTGGAGGTTCTAAAATGGGAAATTCGTCGCTATGAGGCACAGGTCTCATGGCATATGGTATATTTGGTTAGTTGATAATCGACTTTTTCTTCCTGGATATATCTGTGATTTGCCCAACACGAGATATGATACAGAAATACCAATCATTAACATGATTTGAACGCTATCTCCAGATCATTGGGACAACAAACCGCATAGATCGTTTTTTTACTATATAACCAGTTTCTCAGACTTAAAGTGAATGCATTACAGCAGATATGTGGCGCCCACTGTTTGTCTTGATCCCCAAAAATATTGCAACCGAAATAAAGCTGATATGTCGTTTTTATCAATGGGGTAAAAGAGCTCTTTTGAGACGCAAGTCACCACACCCCAAACATAACAGAAATGATCTGGATTGTTTATACACTTTCGTAACATCTTACAATTTCAACTATTCGATTCGCCTCACTAACTTCGACTGACTCACCTTCCGCGTTGAGGTCGTAAATTTGTGTAATTATGTAATGTGGCTAGGCCGAACGCTTGTTTAGATTTCAATTATGTTTTTAGAAATAAACAAAAGATTTGCGATTACGTAGCTAAAATTGAACTCGAACTGGCTTACAGTTCTGATGGAGATCTGCAGGATAGTAAGATTGGAGAATATGTTGTTAAACCGGAGACTAACAGATTTCTAATTATTTTAATAACCAAAAAATAAGTTAGACTGCTAGAAATAGAAGCATACCACAAAACAGGAAACATTATAAATGTTATCTACGTGTTAATTGGAAGAAATGGTTGTAACATTACATTCAACAGTGTTGTTCCCAATGGTGATAATAACAACTAATGCATATGGCAAAGACGTTAGGAGATGAGGGAAATTATCATTTATTTTTATATGAACATTAATACTTGGACGTATTTATTTTGTCGTATTAAAATAAGTTTATTAACACAAATAAATATAACAAAAGCATAAAACTTTAAAATAATAAATCACTTGAAGAAAAAACGTCATTTTAAAAATAAATGATAATAATGTTCTCTTTACTAGACCTTTATTATCTTATATTTAAAATATTCCTGATGGCTCAGTCAAAATTTCAAAAAAATGAAAAAATGCGATATTTCGAGCATGAAATTGTATATATTAAATATCTCAGTACTGAAACGGGAAATACACAATAAATTCTCGGGAATTAATTTAACTTATTAGGAAAGTTATTATAAACAAAATATTTTTACTATTTGTATTTTGACTTGATTTATTTTTGTATAATTATATTATTACATTGTTTCAAAAAATATAAAAATATTAAGAAAATTCCAATCACTGGAAAATTAAATCTATTTGAATTTATTGAAATTAATACTTTGGAAATGTAAGATTGCCATAACTTTGTATTTTTGTGAAGGTAAGAAGTATTCTTTATAAAATTTAAAATTTGATGAGAAAATGTGATACCATACATAGAAAAATATATAACTATTTATTAAAATGTAACTTATTTTTATAAATTTTTAGAATATATTTTGTTTACAAAAATATTTTTACTTTTGAGTCCCTAAAATTTGCAGCACATGCCAAATTGATGTTTAAAATATTCATATGCAGATACAGTTATTTTAACTTCATAGGATCCTTCAAACAGCAACCATCACATTATATGTACCGTTAACTCCTACAAAAATCCAAAAAGATCAAAACAAGGAATAAAAATATTGATTTTTTGAACAGTTACGCGCAAATATAATACATAAAAACGTTTTGAGCAAGTAGGTGCAATAAGAATTTTTATAAAAAGCAAAAAGAAAATTAAATTTTGCCCTGGCAGGTATCATAGACATAACACAAAGTGGTAATACAGTGGACGTTGCGTTCACGTACAAGTCCATTATGATGTTGAGGTCTTATTCAAGTGCAGGTCATTATCTTCTTGTGGATATCATCAGACTATGCTTGATTTAGGTCGACGATATACATGAAATAAAAAAGGCGTAAAATGATTTAATCATATAAATCACACTAAAGATTTTTGGTCAATTAGTGGACTGAGTAGGTTCTTACATTATATACCCCACGACGAACTGCAGCGATCGATTTCTCGGAAAATAAATTTTGGAGTTTTTAAAATTTGGCGGTTTACTAAAGACAATGTGTGTAAGTAGGCATAGGGGCACCGTAGACCGACCAGACGTCGCCAGACGGTTTTCCCGGAAGCGGCTTGATTGACACGTGTCGGGAGTCCTTTAGCACGTGTCATCGAGGTCGTTATGTATGAATGAATGATTTTCTACGAATAATGGTACTTTGAACCAGACATCACCGATTACGTTTCCCAGTACCGCCTTTATTGACCCGTGCCGGCGGTCTTTAGACACTTGTCACTTATGAAATAATGTATGTTATCTCAAATAATTGTACGTTGAACCGCCATACATCGATAATTGGTTTCTTCGGAAGCTGCTTTTTTGACCGGCACCGACAATCCTTTATTACTTGTCATCGAGGTCGGTACGTACGAAATAAAGTATTTTTCCACGAATAGTGGCACTTTGAACTGCCAGACATCGCTCACTGCGTTCTTCGGAAGAAGCTTTATTGCCCGGCGCCGACAATCCTTTGGCACGTGTCGTCGGAGTCATTACGTATGAAATAAGGTATTTTTCCACGAATAATTCTGTAAATTTAGTCCTATTATTTTTAATTATTACTTACAGGGTGATTTATGTAGGTTTTTATTCATACATGCATTGTGGTTAGATTCATTTCTATTTTTTGACCGTGCAGTTATTAATTAGATTTTACTTTTTTGAGTTTCGGTTATAGTATTACTTTATAAGAAATTAATACATGAGTAGTATACTGGCAAAAGCTACATATGTAACAGATGTGTAAAAAATGTATTAAAAAACAATATCAATTTTCTATATTTATATTTGTATTAAAATAACAAAAAAGTTAAATGTAAGTTAATTAAGTGAACCGCCTGTTAACATTAGTATTTCTCTGAAGATGGTTTAATCAATAAAATAAACCGAAACGTCAGAAAAACATGTGTTAATTTCTTATAAAGTAATATTATGACCGAAATCAAAAAGTAAAATCTAATTGTGGTTATACTCATCCGTCTACCCGAGCATCATAAATTATCCTTTAACCCCTGGTGCTCGAGTTTTTTTTTGTCGGGTGCCATCGGCTGGCCCCGCCAGATATCGCCACTTGTCGTCAGGGGTTACATATGAAATAAAGTATTTTCCCACTAATAATTTTGTAGATTTATCCCCATTATTTTTAAATATTACTTAAAGTGTAATTTATGTGAGTTTTTATTCGCGTATGCATTGTGATTAGGCTCATCCGTCTATTCGACGACAATGTCAATATACTCTAAACCTAACAACAGGCTACAGCTTAAGCTGTATTACCACCGATCTGGAGGTTACTGTCGCAGTCGATTGCAACATAAATACAATATATTTGATATGTGAAATGTGACCGTTACAAATAAAGATATTTTAAAATGAATAAATGTCTATTCAGGCATCGTAAATTATCTTTTGTCTTCTGATGGTCGGGGTATCTTTTTGTCGCGTGCCACTAGCAGGATAGGTCTGCTTTTTCCAGGAGGTAATAAATGTTATATTCTAGGTTTATTTTCTATGAAAAGATTTAAGCTTGTTATTCTTATACGGTAATTACTTGTAATTTCGGCTGGATTACTTTTAGGCCTAGATTGCTGTTTTAATATACGATATTTCGAAAATGATGTTTAGATTATAATTGTTCAGATTTTTAACGAAGTGGTTGTAGAGCCGCTGAATGATATAAGTTTAGAAAGAAAAACATGCGTGTTCGTACGTATGTATGTATGTATATTTGTGTAAAGTACATGTTTCTCTGTCGTTATGATGGATTAAGTGATGGATTCGTCTGTTACCTTGTGACAATATGGCATTTTTTTTCAAATGTAATATAAACAAGACATATAGGTATACTTACTTAATTATTTGTCACATATATTGAAATATTTTGTCATTACTGTTGTTTTATAGTAACAACTAAATCTTCAGACGCTATGATTTACTAAGTTAGTGGATATACATATAAGCACAGGATAACACATGGTGCATAACTATTTCAATTTTACATAACCCGCTATATTCTCGGTGTTTTTTTCTAGTCTTGGACCTAAGAAAGGTAATCTAATTTATTGGTTTACAATATCCTTAATAACGAGGAATTTCCCAGCTCCAGCCGCGTGTAGAGAGCTTTTTAGATAATGTCTATAGGTCAAGTTATAGGAAGGAAGAAATATAATTTTCTAGAAAAAAATAAAATAACTTTCAGGCCCTACCGCTCATTTTAATAAATATACAAAAAACATATATCGGTGGTAGCTTGAAAGAAAAATTTTAAAATTGATAAGGGAATAGGCGACTTAAATTATTGATTATTTTTTAGATATTCCCTATATGAAAAGTCTGCAGAACCCGAGCATCATAAATTATCCTTTAACCCCTGGTGCTCGAGTTTTTTTTTTGTCGGGTGCCATCGGCTGGCCCCGCCAGATATCGCCACGAAGGTATAAAAGTTGATTTTAGTATAATTTTTTCGATTAAATACATAAATTTAGAGGTTCACACTGTTCGTACTAATCATTTTTATTAAATAAATATAAGAAAATACATGCATTGACGTTAAATTGAGAGAAAAAAATTAAAAATTGCAAAGGGATAAGTAAATTAAAATATTGATTGCCCTTTTTAAAGGTATTATTTATACAATAGGTTTTTAAACATGTTTTCTTTGGATGACCACAAAGGTAGATGTGAAGGCGATTTGAATAGGTTTTTCTAAAAAACATGTTATATTAAACGTAAGAAATAAAATCGAGGCACTATTTTCTTGGAGCTAACCTGAGGCTTGGTTTTCTGTGAAACAATGGTCTTAATATTCAAGGTACGGATAGCCGTTTTTTTGTAAAGGGTAAATTTTATTGTTTTAAACAAGGCCCATGTTTTCTTTTTCTAAAGAATGGAACTAACCTGAGCCCTGCTTCCTTTGGTATGTGTCTGTGTGGGTCATGGTGTTTGTGTGTGCATGTGTGTGTGTGTCTTAATGTTCACGGTATAGGTAGCTACTGATTTATGAAGGTTAGGTTCTACTGTCGGAATTTGTATTATTTGAATGGGTATAAAGCATGCATATCGATATTAGATTTCCTATTATGTATTTAGGTTTTATCGGGATTTTTATTACCGGAACAGGCATAAATTATTGTACTAATATTAAAATCAGGATTGTTTAACTTCTTTCTTCCTACTTTGTCCATCATTTCGAATGCTCTTTATGTTGTCCTTTTATTGTCCTGATGTGTTTTATGCGATTTATTGTTTGACTTGTTTAAAGCGTCACGGTGACGGTCGCATTAAATCAACACTTTGTTACTTGTATGGAAGGATGCTAAAGTCAGAGAAGACTCTGTAGAGTTATACAATGAGAGATAATTATTGAATAAGTAACTAAGACTGGTTTATATTTTCTGAAAATGGTGCCGTCGCGGTTTAAGTAGTAAATAATATAATTTTAATTAATTACGTAACCGAGTTTATTTAAAATTTTGTTAAAAACAGTGATACATGACATATTTTACAAACTTAGTACTAAAATTAGGACAGTATCCCTTAGAGCTTAATAAAATACGCCTTGTCCTATTTTAGATTACCCATTTTTAAAAGTATACATGTAGTAATGTTTACGAATAGTAAGTTGCCGTGTAGGTACAAATTCAGGTGGTTCATTTGGAAAAATCCCTGGCGAGTTCTATGAAGACTTTCTTCTAATAATTGATGTTGAAAAGTCTATTCTAGCAGAAGAATAGTTAAACTATGAATGAGAATATAGGTAGTGAATTTAATGTCACTCTTCTTAAAGATCTTCAATAAAAGTCAGTTAGTTTAAAAATGACAGCTTAATTTCTTACTCGGTTTTTGTTTCTTTAGTAGATTTGTTTTGTTATTGCAGGGGTGTCGATGTGTTATTTCTGTATTATCAATGTGTTGTGCTTTGTTATTACCGTGTTTTGTTGCCTTTCATTATATTATGTTGTACTGCATTAACAAACAGATTATAAACGCTAAAAATCGACTAGAATAAGGGGCGGAAAACCTCAGAAGCACAAACGTGCAGGTTAACATTATTTTTTCACAAGAATAAAGAAAATACATTTAAAGAAAACCTCTGATTTTTATTCTGAAAGTGAAATTTTGGCTTTAGAAAAACAATCGAAATCGCCTATTCAATGATTATTTCGCTTTTAGCACCATAATCTCCTTCCTTTTCTGGAGAAGTTTTAACAAAAGTACCGGAAATATAGGTTTTCCAAAATATTGTTCCAAATAAAATTAATAATTTTAGAGAAATTTCCATATTTAAATATTTTGAATATAGAGGGTTAAATAAAGTCTAAATATGCGAGAAATTCTTATTTCTATGGTTATTTTGCCTGTAGCACTATAATATCCTTGTTTTCCTAGAAAAATTCGAAGAGACAGGTTATTCGAAATAAATAAAATACAAAACAAAAGTAATAGTTTTAGAGAAATTTCCTTATTTTCCTATAACATGAATTTCGGGAGGCAAATTTGATACCAGTCACTCGTTCTTGGCTTTTTATCTAAAATCATGATCAAGATCTTGTACTTTTTTACAAAAAGGAAGAAATACGGGAAATTTCTTTCCTTATGGGCGAATATGACGGTACGACTACGAAAATCTCCAAAAGTTGTGATTATTTATTATATTTTGAATATAGAACAGGATTATAGAGTAAATAAATTTGGAACATGGTCAAAATTTCTTATTTCTATGATGTTTCGCCTTTTGCATTATATTCTTCTTGTTTGCCTAGAGAAGTGTTGACAAAGGTATGGAAGGTATAAGTTATCTGAAATAAGTATTATACAAAATAAAACTAATGGTCTTAAGGGAATTCCCTTATTGTCCTTTAACATGGATTTCGAGAGAGGAATTGATACCAATCGTCGTTCTTGGCTTTCTTTCTTAAATCATGTACAGATCTTGTATTTTTTTACAAAAAGGAAAAAGTAGGGGAAATTTGTTTCCTTATGGGAGAATATTTGTATCAAATCATAAAAATTGTCCGAACATATTCAAAAAATGTTCATTTGCTATAAAATTGGTTCTGGAACGGCGATCATATTAAATTTTTAAAATTAAATATTAATTTCCAAAAGTGTGATTTTTCATTACATTTTGAATATAGGACAGCATTATAGAGTAAATAAATTTGAAAAATAATCGAAATTTCTTATTTCTATGATTATTTCGCCGTTTGGGTTATAGTCCCCTTGCTTGCCTAGAGTAGTACTGAAGAAGGTATCGAAGGTGTAAGTTATCTGAAATAAATATTATACAAAATAAAAGTGACAGTCTTAGAGGAATTCCCTTATTTTCCTATAACATATATTTCGTGAAAGGAATTGATACCAATCACTCATTCTTGGCTTTCTTTCTAAAATCATGTTCAAGATCTTATACCTTTTACAAAAAACAAGAAATAGGGGAAATTTGTTTTCTTATGAGAGAATATTTGTATCCAATCATAAAAATTGTCCGAAGATATTCAAAAAATGTTCATTTGCTATAAAATGGCTTTTGGAACGGCGATCATATTAAGTTTTTAAAATTAAATATTAATTTCTAAGATATGTCGGCAGTATGACTACGAAAATCTCTAAAAGTTGTGATTTTCTATTACATTTTGAATATAGAACAGCATTATAAAGTAAATAAATTTGAAAAATGATCGAAATTTTTTATTTCTAAGATTATTTCGCCTTTTGCATTATAATCTTCTTGTTAGTCTAGAGAAGTACTTGCAAAGGTATCGAAGGTGTATGTTATCTGAAATAAATATTATACAAAATAAAATTAATATCCTTAGAGGAATTTCCTTATTTTCCTACAACATGGATATCGAGAAAGGAATTGATTGCAATCGCCCATTCTTGGCTTTCTTTCTAAAATCATGTTCTAGATCTTGTACTTTTTTACAAAAAGGAAAAAATAGGGGAATTTGGGAGAATATTTGAATCCAATCATAAAAATTGTCCGAAGATATTCAAACGTGTTCATTTGCTATGGAATTGATTTTGTAACGGCGATCATATTAAGTTTTTAAAATTGAATATTAATTTCTAAGATATCTCGGCAGTATGACTACGAAAATCTCCAAAAGTTAGGATTTTCCATTATATTTTGGGTATAGAATAGCATTATAGAGCAAATAAATTTGAAAAATTATCGAAATTTCTTATTTCTATGATTATTTCGCCTTTTGCATTATAATTTCCTTGTTAGCCTAGAGAAGTACTGACAAAGGTATCGAAGGTATATGTTATCTGAAATAAATATTATACAAAATAAAACCGATAACCTTAGGGGAATTTCCTGATTTTCCTTTAACATGGATATAGAGAAAGGGATTGATACCAATAGTCCATTGTTGGCTTTCGTTCTAAAATTATGTTCAAGATCTTGTACTTTTTTACAAGAAGGAAAAAATAGGGAAGATTTGTTTTCTTATGGGAGAATATTTGAATCCAATCATAAAAATTGTCCGAAGATATTCAAAAATGTTTATTTGCTTTAAAATTGGTTTTGGAACGGCGATCATATTAAGTTTTTAAAATTAAATTTTAATTTCTAAGATATTTAGGCAGTATGACTAATAAAATCTCCAATAGTTGTGATTTTCTATTATATTTTGAATATAGAACAGCATTATAGAGTAAATAAATTTGAAAAATGATCGAAATTTCTTATTTCTATGATTATTTCGCCTTTTGTATTATAATCTCCTTGTTTGCCTAGAGAAGTACCGGCGAAGGTATCGAAGGAATTGATACCAATGGTCCATTCTTTGCTTTCTTTCGAAAATCATATTCAAGATCTTGTACTTTCTACAAAAAAGAAGAAATAGGGAAGATTTGTTTTCTTATGGGAGAATATTTGAATCCAATCATAAAAATTGTCCGAAGATATTCAAAAATGTTTATTTGCTTTAAAATTGGTTTTGGAACGGCGATCATATTAAGTTTTTAAAATTAAATTTTAATTTCTAAGATATTTAGGCAGTATGACTAATAAAATCTCCAATAGTTGTGATTTTCTATTATATTTTGAATATAGAACAGCATTATAGAGTAAATAAATTTGAAAAATGATCGAAATTTCTTATTTCTATGATTATTTCGCCTTTTGTATTATAATCTCCTTGTTTGCCTAGAGAAGTACCGGCGAAGGTATCGAAGGAATTGATACCAATGGTCCATTCTTTGCTTTCTTTCGAAAATCATATTCAAGATCTTGTACTTTCTACAAAAAAGAAGAAATAGGGAAAATTTGTTTTCTTGTAAAAGAATATTTGAATCCAGTCATAAAAATTGTCCGAAGGTATTCAAATTTTTAAATTTGCTATAAAATTAGTTTTGGAGCAACGATCATGTTAAAGTTTCTTTTAAATAAAATATTAATTTCTATGATATTTAAGCAGTATGACTATATTTTGAATATAAAACAGCATTTAAATAAATTTGAAAAATGATCGAAAATTCTTATTACTATGATTATTTCGCCTTTTGCAGTATAATCTCCTTGCTTGCCTAGAGAAGTCCTGAGAGAGATAGCAAAGTTGTATGTTATCTAAAAAATATTATACAAAATAAATCTTAGAGAAATTTCCTTATTTTCCTATAAAATGAATTCGAGAAATGAATTTGATAGAAATCGCTCCTAGGCTTTTTATCTAAAATCATGTTCAAAATCTTGCTCTGTTCTTACAGAAATGAAGAAATAGAGGAAATTGGTTTTCTTGTGAGAGAATATTTGAATCTAATCATAAAAAGTATCAGAAAATACTGAAAAGTTTTTAATTTGCTATAAAATTAGTTTTACTACGTCGATCATATAAGAATTTTTCGAATTAAATGTTAATATCTAAGATATTTCAGTAATATAATCACGAAAGGTTCCAAAAGTTGTGATTTTCTATTATATTTTGAATATAGACCAGCATTATAGTGTAAATAAAGTTGAAAAATGATTATTTCGCCTTTAGCACTATAATTTCCTCGTTTTCCTAGAGAACTTCTAACAAAAATCTTTAAAATGCAGGTTATTTCAAGTTAATTTCGGGAAGCTAATTTAATACAAACAGCTCCGTTTTCCGCTTTCTATTTGGAGTTATGTCCAAAATCTCCTGCTTTTCTTACAGAAATAAAGAAATAGGGGAAATTCGATTTTTTGTGGGAGAAATTTGTCCAAAAATATTCAAAAATTGTTCACTTGCTATAAAATCGGTTTTGGAATAGCGACCGTATTAAAGTTTTTAAAATTATAAATAAATAAATTTCTAAGATATTTTAACAGTATGATAACGAAAACCTTCAAAAGTTGTAATTTTGAATACAGAAAAGGTACTATAGGGTAAAAGAGTCGAAATATGAACGAAATGTCTAATTTCAATAATTATTTCTTATTTAACACTATAATCTCCTTGCTCTAGCAGATGTATCGAAAACGCAGGGTTTTTGATATATTATACCAGATAGAATTAATAATCTAAAAAAAATTCCTTATTTCCTTCTTAAGCGGAAAGCGAATTTAACACCAACCGACTATTTTTGTTCTTCCATACATAACAATGTCGAGAATTTTATAGTTTTCTTACAAAAATGAAGGAATAAGGAAAATTTTAAATCTAATCATAATTAATCATCCGAAAATACTAAAAAATTGTTTATTTACCATAAAACTCTTTCGGAGCGATGATCAAGCTTTTCAAATACGGATATTTATATCCATTTCCAAGCTGTTTTTGCAGAATAGCCAGGAAAATACCCCAAAAGTTGTGATATTTAATTATATTTTGAATATAGAACAACATTATGAGGCAAAGAAAGTCAAAATATGATCGAAATGTCAAATTTCAATTGGAGAGTTTACCCATTTTTACCAACTTGCAAGTTGTGGATCTTAACGCCTCAGAACGCTTTTGTGTTGTGTAATTAAATACAAAGTCTTACCGAACAAACAAGTGAGTCTGTTTAGGGTCACGAAAGATTTTGATTGTAGTTGCAGTTCTTCATTGCGCTGACTCTATGTCTAACAGGTATCATAGAGAAAGCTATTTAAGTTTTTATTACATACCGAAAACAGTACACGTAACACACTATAGTATAGATCCACCAAGTTTTCGGTGGCGGAGCTTGCCCGAAAATAAAACAATAATTCTCTACGTTTAATTATATTTATCTCGAACTTTCAAGAGATATATATTATGAAAAAAAGCAAGATATGATGTTACGTCATGCCAATATTGGAAGAAACTCCATCACCCCAATGGAAGGCAAGAACTTGAGTATATAAGTTTATGGTATGTACGAATCATGGTCTAAAATCTCAGATATTAATAACCAACATTCAAAGACAGCAGCCAATTTTTAGATTCAGATAAGTAATTTACAACGATGTACGGGATGTTATAAAATATTAACAACAAAAAATATAGAGAGTCCTATGACAAACAAATATTTGTTGATCTCGCTAGCATGAAAGTTATTTCTACTAAAAATGTTTTTTCTTTGGAGAACCAAGAATGATTTTTTGTAACAATATCAATAAAGAAAGTATTTATGTCGCTGATCAGTTAGGCATACGTATTCTTTTGTCAAATTTAGGGAATTTTTGTTCAGATATTTATTGAAATTCAGTGTGTTTTGCCGATTAGCTAATTTTGGCACATTTCAAACAAAATGCATAATTGCTATCTGAAATTGTGCACCACGGAGATGAACTAGTTCTTTGAATGTTGGTTATTAATATCTGAGATTTTAGACCATGATTCGTACATACCATAAACTTATATACTCAAGTTCTTGCCTTCCATTGGGGTGATGGAGTTTCTTCCAATATTGGCATGACGTAACATCATATCTTGCTTTTTTTCATAATATATATCTCTTGAAAGTTCGAGATAAATATAATTAAACGTAGAGAATTATTGTTTTATTTTCGGGCAAGCTCCGCCACCGAAAACTTGGTGGATCTATACTATAGTGTGTTACGTGTACTGTTTTCGGTATGTAATAAAAACTTAAATAGCTTTCTCTATGATACCTGTTAGACATAGAGTCAGCGCAATGAAGAACTGCAACTACAATCAAAATCTTTCGTGACCCTAAACAGACTCACTTGTTTGTTCGGTAAGACTTTGTATTTAATTACACAACACAAAAGCGTTCTGAGGCGTTAAGATCCACAACTTGCAAGTTGGTAAAAATGGGTAAACTCTCCAATTGAAATTTGACATTTCGATCATATTTTGACTTTCTTTGCCCCATAATGTTGTTCTATATTCAAAATATAATTAAATATCACAACTTTTGGGGTATTTTCCTGGCTATTCTGCAAAAACAGCTTGGAAATGGATATAAATATCCGTATTTGAAAAGCTTGATCATCGCTCCGAAAGAGTTTTATGGTAAATAAACAATTTTTTAGTATTTTCGGATGATTAATTATGATTAGATTTAAAATTTTCCTTATTCCTTCATTTTTGTAAGAAAACTATAAAATTCTCGACATTGTTATGTATGGAAGAACAAAAATAGTCGGTTGGTGTTAAATTCGCTTTCCGCTTAAGAAGGAAATAAGGAATTTTTTTTAGATTATTAATTCTATCTGGTATAATATATCAAAAACCCTGCGTTTTCGATACATCTGCTAGAGCAAGGAGATTATAGTGTTAAATAAGAAATAATTATTGAAATTAGACATTTCGTTCATATTTCGACTCTTTTACCCTATAGTACCTTTTCTGTATTCAAAATTACAACTTTTGAAGGTTTTCGTTATCATACTGTTAAAATATCTTAGAAATTTATTTATTTATAATTTTAAAAACTTTAATACGGTCGCTATTCCAAAACCGATTTTATAGCAAGTGAACAATTTTTGAATATTTTTGGACAAATTTCTCCCACAAAAAATCGAATTTCCCCTATTTCTTTATTTCTGTAAGAAAAGCAGGAGATTTTGGACATAGCTCCAAATAGAAAGCGGAAAACGGAGCTGTTTGTATTAAATTAGCTTCCCGAAATTAACTTGAAATAACCTGCATTTTAAAGATTTTTGTTAGAAGTTCTCTAGGAAAACGAGGAAATTATAGTGCTAAAGGCGAAATAATCATTTTTCAACTTTATTTACACTATAATGCTGGTCTATATTCAAAATATAATAGAAAATCACAACTTTTGGAACCTTTCGTGATTATATTACTGAAATATCTTAGATATTAACATTTAATTCGAAAAATTCTTATATGATCGACGTAGTAAAACTAATTTTATAGCAAATTAAAAACTTTTCAGTATTTTCTGATACTTTTTATGATTAGATTCAAATATTCTCTCACAAGAAAACCAATTTCCTCTATTTCTTCATTTCTGTAAGAACAGAGCAAGATTTTGAACATGATTTTAGATAAAAAGCCTAGGAGCGATTTCTATCAAATTCATTTCTCGAATTCATTTTATAGGAAAATAAGGAAATTTCTTTAAGATTTATTTTGTATAATATTTTTTAGATAACATACAACTTTGCTATCTCTATCAGGACTTCTCTAGGCAAGCAAGGAGATTATACTGCAAAAGGCGAAATAATCATAGTAATAAGAATTTTCGATCATTTTTCAAATTTATTTAAATGCTGTTTTATATTCAAAATATAGTCATACTGCTTAAATATCATAGAAATTAATATTTTATTTAAAAGAAACTTTAACATGATCGTTGCTCCAAAACTAATTTTATAGCAAATTTAAAAATTTGAATATCTTCGGACAATTTTTATGACTGGATTCAAATATTCTTTTACAAGAAAACAAATTTTCCCTATTTCTTCTTTTTTGTAGAAAGTACAAGATCTTGAATATGATTTTCGAAAGAAAGCAAAGAATGGACCATTGGTATCAATTCCTTCGATACCTTCGCCGGTACTTCTCTAGGCAAACAAGGAGATTATAATACAAAAGGCGAAATAATCATAGAAATAAGAAATTTCGATCATTTTTCAAATTTATTTACTCTATAATGCTGTTCTATATTCAAAATATAATAGAAAATCACAACTATTGGAGATTTTATTAGTCATACTGCCTAAATATTTTAGAAATTAAAATTTAATTTTAAAAACTTAATATGATCGCCATTCCAAAACCAATTTTAAAGCAAATAAACATTTTTGAATATCTTCGGACAATTTTTATGATTGGATTCAAATATTCTCCCGTAAGAAAACAAATCTTCCCTATTTCTTCTTTTTTGTAGAAAGTACAAGATCTTGAATATGATTTTCGAAAGAAAGCAAAGAATGGACCATTGGTATCAATTCCTTCGATACCTTCGCCGGTACTTCTCTAGGCAAACAAGGAGATTATAATACAAAAGGCGAAATAATCATAGAAATAAGAAATTTCGATCATTTTTCAAATTTATTTACTCTATAATGCTGTTCTATATTCAAAATATAATAGAAAATCACAACTATTGGAGATTTTATTAGTCATACTGCCTAAATATCTTAGAAATTAAAATTTAATTTTAAAAACTTAATATGATCGCCGTTCCAAAACCAATTTTAAAGCAAATAAACATTTTTGAATATCTTCGGACAATTTTTATGATTGGATTCAAATATCCTCCCATAAGAAAACAAATCTTCCCTATTTTTTCCTTCTTGTAAAAAAGTACAAGATCTTGAACATAATTTTAGAACGAAAGCCAACAATGGACTATTGGTATCAATCCCTTTCTCTATATCCATGTTAAAGGAAAATCAGGAAATTCCCCTAAGGTTATCGGTTTTATTTTGTATAATATTTATTTCAGATAACATATACCTTCGATACCTTTGTCAGTACTTCTCTAGGCTAACAAGGAAATTATAATGCAAAAGGCGAAATAATCATAGAAATAAGAAATTTCGATAATTTTTCAAATTTATTTGCTCTATAATGCTATTCTATACCCAAAATATAATGGAAAATCCTAACTTTTGGAGATTTTCGTAGTCATACTGCCGAGATATCTTAGAAATTAATATTCAATTTTAAAAACTTAATATGATCGCCGTTACAAAATCAATTCCATAGCAAATGAACACGTTTGAATATCTTCGGACAATTTTTATGATTGGATTCAAATATTCTCCCAAATTCCCCTATTTTTTCCTTTTTGTAAAAAAGTACAAGATCTAGAACATGATTTTAGAAAGAAAGCCAAGAATGGGCGATTGCAATCAATTCCTTTCTCGATATCCATGTTGTAGGAAAATAAGGAAATTCCTCTAAGGATATTAATTTTATTTTGTATAATATTTATTTCAGATAACATACACCTTCGATACCTTTGCAAGTACTTCTCTAGACTAACAAGAAGATTATAATGCAAAAGGCGAAATAATCTTAGAAATAAAAAATTTCGATCATTTTTCAAATTTATTTACTTTATAATGCTGTTCTATATTCAAAATGTAATAGAAAATCACAACTTTTAGAGATTTTCGTAGTCATACTGCCGACATATCTTAGAAATTAATATTTAATTTTAAAAACTTAATATGATCGCCGTTCCAAAAGCCATTTTATAGCAAATGAACATTTTTTGAATATCTTCGGACAATTTTTATGATTGGATACAAATATTCTCTCATAAGAAAACAAATTTCCCCTATTTCTTGTTTTTTGTAAAAGGTATAAGATCTTGAACATGATTTTAGAAAGAAAGCCAAGAATGGGTGATTGGTATCAATTCCTTTCACGAAATATGTGTTATAGGAAAATAAGGGAATTCCTCTAAGACTGTCACTTTTATTTTGTATAATATTTATTTCAGATAACTTACACCTTCGATACCTTCTTCAGTACTACTCTAGGCAAGCAAGGAGACTATAACCCAAAAGGCGAAATAATCATAGAAATAAGAAATTTCGATTATTTTTCAAATTTATTTACTCTATAATGCTGTCCTATATTCAAAATGTAATGAAAAATCACACTTTTGGAAATTAATATTTAATTTTAAAAATTTAATATGATCGCCGTTCCAGAACCAATTTTATAGCAAATGAACATTTTTTGAATATGTTCGGACAATTTTTATGATTTGATACAAATATTCTCCCATAAGGAAACAAATTTCCCCTACTTTTTCCTTTTTGTAAAAAAATACAAGATCTGGACATGATTTAAGAAAGAAAGCCAAGAACGACGATTGGTATCAATTCCTCTCTCGAAATCCATGTTAAAGGACAATAAGGGAATTCCCTTAAGACCATTAGTTTTATTTTGTATAATACTTATTTCAGATAACTTATACCTTCCATACCTTTGTCAACACTTCTCTAGGCAAACAAGAAGAATATAATGCAAAAGGCGAAAAATCATAGAAATAAGAAATTTTGACCATGTTCCAAATTTATTTACTCTATAATCCTGTTCTATATTCAAAATATAATAAATAATCACAACTTTTGGAGATTTTCGTAGTCGTACCGTCATATTCGCCCATAAGGAAAGAAATTTCCCGTATTTCTTCCTTTTTGTAAAAAAGTACAAATCTTGATCATGATTTTAGATAAAAAGCCAAGAACGAGTGACTGGTATCAAATTTGCCTCCCGAAATTCATGTTATAGGAAAATAAGGAAATTTCTCTAAAACTATTACTTTTGTTTTGTATTTTATTTATTTCGAATAACCTGTCTCTTCGAATTTTTCTAGGAAAACAAGGATATTATAGTGCTACAGGCAAAATAACCATAGAAATAAGAATTTCTCGCATATTTAGACTTTATTTAAACCTCTATATTCAAAATATTTAAATATGGAAATTTCTCTAAAATTATTAATTTTATTTGGAACAATATTTTGGAAAACCTATATTTCCGGTACTTTTGTTAAAACTTCTCCAGAAAAGGAAGGAGATTATGGTGCTAAAAGCGAAATAATCATTGAATAGGCGATTTCGATTGTTTTTCCAAAGCCAAAATTTCACTTTCAGAATAAAAATCAGAGGTTTTCTTTAAATGTATTTTCTTTATTCTTGTGAAAAAATAATGTTAACCTGCACGTTTGTGCTTCTGAGGTTTTCCGCCCCTTATTCTAGTCGATTTTTAGCGTTTATAATCTGTTTGTTAATGCAGTACAACATAATATAATGAAAGGCAACAAAACACGGTAATAACAAAGCACAACACATTGATAATACAGAAATAACATATCGACACCCCTGCAATAACAAAACAAATCTACTAAAGAATCAAAAACAGAGTAAGAAATTAAGCTGTCATTTTTAAACTAACTGACTTTTATTGAAGATCTTTAAGAAGAGTGACATTAAATTCACTACCTATATTCTCATTCATAGTTTAACTATTCTTCTGCTAGAATAGACTTTTCAACATCAATTATTAGAAGAAAGTCTTAATGGAACTCGCCAGGGATTTTTCCAAATGAACCACCTGAATTTGTACCTACACGGCAACTTCCTATTCGTAAACATTACTACATGTATACTTTTAAAAATGGGTAATCTAAAATAGGACAAGGCGTATTTTATTAAGCTCTAAGGGATACTGTCCTAATTTTAGTACTAAGTTTGTAAAATATGTCATGTATCACTGTTTTTAACAAAATTTTAAATAAACTAGGTTATGTAATTAATTAAAATTATATTATTTACTACTTAAACCGCGACGGCACCCTTTTCAGAAAATATAAACCAGTCTTAGTTACTTATTCAATAATTATCTCTCATTGTATAACTCTACAGAGTCTTGTCTGACTTTAGCATCCTTCCATACAAGTAACAAAGTGTTGATTTAATGCGACCGTCACCGTGACGCTTTAAACAAGTCAAACAATAAATCGCATAAAACACATCAGGACAATAAAAGGACAACATAAAGAGCATTCGAAATGATGGACAAAGTAGGAAGAAAGAAGTTAAACAATCCTGATTTTAATATTAGTACAATAATTTATGCCTGTTCCGGTAATAAAAATCCCGATAAAACCTAAATACATAATAGGAAATCTAATATCGATATGCATGCTTTATACCCATTCAAATAATACAAATTCCGACAGTAGAACCTAACCTTCATAAATCAATAGCTACCTATACCGTGAACATTAAGACACACACACACATGCACACACAAACACCATGACCCACACAGACACATACCAAAGGAAGCAGGGCTCAGGTTAGTTCCATTCTTTAGAAAAAGAAAACATGGGCCTTGTTTAAAACAATAAAATTTACCCTTTACAAAAAAACGGCTATCCGTACCTTGAATATTAAGACCATTGTTTCACAGAAAACCAAGCCTCAGGTTAGCTCCAAGAAAATAGTGCCTCGATTTTATTTCTTACGTTTAATATAACATGTTTTTTAGAAAAACCTATTCAAATCGCCTTCACATCTACCTTTGTGGTCATCCAAAGAAAACATGTTTAAAAACCTATTGTATAAATAATACCTTTAAAAAGGGCAATCAATATTTTAATTTACTTATCCCTTTGCAATTTTTAATTTTTTTCTCTCAATTTAACGTCAATGCATGTATTTTCTTATATTTATTTAATAAAAATGATTAGTACGAACAGTGTGAACCTCTAAATTTATGTATTTAATCGAAAAAATTATACTAAAATCAACTTTTATACCTTCGTGGCGATATCTGGCGGGGCCAGCCGATGGCACCCGACAAAAAAAAAACTCGAGCACCAGGGGTTAAAGGATAATTTATGATGCTCGGGTTCTGCAGACTTTTCATATAGGGAATATCTAAAAAATAATCAATAATTTAAGTCGCCTATTC
The DNA here is from genome assembly GCA_034092305.1 of Diaprepes abbreviatus. NCBI lineage: Eukaryota > Metazoa > Arthropoda > Insecta > Coleoptera > Curculionidae > Diaprepes > Diaprepes abbreviatus. The sequence continues at coordinate 2,127,152 of JASJET010000290.1, forward strand.
CCTTATCAATTTTAAAATTTTTCTTTCAAGCTACCACCGATATATGTTTTTTGTATATTTATTAAAATGAGCGGTAGGGCCTGAAAGTTATTTTATTTTTTTCTAGAAAATTATATTTCTTCCTTCCTATAACTTGACCTATAGACATTATCTAAAAAGCTCTCTACACGCGGCTGGAGCTGGGAAATTCCTCGTTATTAAGGATATTGTAAACCAATAAATTAGATTACCTTTCTTAGGTCCAAGACTAGAAAAAAACACTGAGAATATAGCGGGTTATGTAAAATTGAAATAGTTATGCACCATGTGTTATCCTGTGCTTATATGTATATCCACTAACTTAGTAAATCATAGCGTCTGAAGATTTAGTTGTTACTATAAAACAACAGTAATGACAAAATATTTCATTATATGTGACAAATAACTAAGTAAGTATACCTATATCTTTTGTTTATATTACATTTGAAAAAAAATGCCATATTGTCACAAGGTAACAGACGAATCCATCACTTAATCCATCATAACGACAGAGAAACATGTACTTTACACAAATATACATACATACATACGTACGAACACGCATGTTTTTCTTTCTAAACTTATATCATTCAGCGGCTCTACAACCACTTCGTTAAAAATCTGAACAATTATAATCTAAACATCATTTTCGAAATATCGTATATTAAAACAGCAATCTAGGCCTAAAAGTAATCCAGCCGAAATTACAAGTAATTACCGTATAAGAATAACAAGCTTAAATCTTTTCATAGAAAATAAACCTAGAATATAACATTTATTACCTCCTGGAAAAAGCAGACCTATCCTGCTAGTGGCACGCGACAAAAAGATACCCCGACCATCAGAAGACAAAAGATAATTTACGATGCCTGAATAGACATTTATTCATTTTAAAATATCTTTATTTGTAACGGTCACATTTCACATATCAAATATATTGTATTTATGTTGCAATCGACTGCGACAGTAACCTCCAGATCGGTGGTAATACAGCTTAAGCTGTAGCCTGTTGTTAGGTTTAGAGTATATTGACATTGTCGTCGAATAGACGGATGAGCCTAATCACAATGCATACGCGAATAAAAACTCACATAAATTACACTTTAAGTAATATTTAAAAATAATGGGGATAAATCTACAAAATTATTAGTGGGAAAATACTTTATTTCATATGTAACCCCTGACGACAAGTGGCGATATCTGGCGGGGCCAGCCGATGGCACCCGACAAAAAAAAACTCGAGCACCAGGGGTTAAAGGATAATTTATGATGCTCGGGTAGACGGATGAGTATAACCACAATTAGATTTTACTTTTTGATTTCGGTCATAATATTACTTTATAAGAAATTAACACATGTTTTTCTGACGTTTCGGTTTATTTTATTGATTAAACCATCTTCAGAGAAATACTAATGTTAACAGGCGGTTCACTTAATTAACTTACATTTAACTTTTTTGTTATTTTAATACAAATATAAATATAGAAAATTGATATTGTTTTTTAATACATTTTTTACACATCTGTTATATATGTAGCTTTTGCCAGTATACTACTCATGTATTAATTTCTTATAAAGTAATACTATAACCGAAACTCAAAAAAGTAAAATCTAATTAATAACTGCACGGTCAAAAAACAGAAATGAATCTAACCACAATGCATGTATGAATAAAAACCTACATAAATCACCCTGTAAGTAATAATTAAAAATAATAGGACTAAATTTACAGAATTATTCGTGGAAAAATACCTTATTTCATACGTAATGACCCCGACGACACGTGCCAAAGGATTGTCGGCGCCGAGCAATAAAGCTTCTTCCGAAGAACGCAGTGAGCGATGTCTGGCAGTTCAAAGTGGCACTATTCGTGGAAAAATACTTTATTTCGTACGTACCGACCTCGATGACAAGTAATAAAGGATTGTCGGTGCCGGTCAAAAAAGCAGCTTCCGAAGAAACCAATTATCGATGTATGGCGGTTCAACGTACAATTATTTGAGATAACATACATTATTTCATAAGTGACAAGTGTCTAAAGACCGCCGGCACGGGTCAATAAAGGCGGTACTGGGAAACGTAATCGGTGATGTCTGGTTCAAAGTACCATTATTCGTAGAAAATCATTCATTCATACATAACGACCTCGATGACACGTGCTAAAGGACTCCCGGCACGTGTCAATCAAGCCGCTTCCGGGAAAACCGTCTGGCGACGTCTGGTCGGTCTACGGTGCCCCTATGCCTACTTGTGTAATTCGGCTAAAATATTTTCAAGATGGTAGCACTTCAGATTATACCGAAAGTGTCTATTTGTTTATTTTAAATTAAACACCCTATATGTTATTTCATTTTTACCTTCTACGCAAAATTATAGACATATTTCGTACATAATATCCTATATGAAAGTCTGTTTTTGACATATTTTAAATTTTAGGTCAAAAATGGCGTTTGCAGGCTTAAACATGATTATCCATTTCTCCTATATGAAATATTTAGTTGGGATTCATTCTCTTCTGGAAGGGGTTCTAGTTTAGTATACTGTCTTAATATTTTGGTAATAAATTAATAAAGGGTAATCAAAAACCATCATTAAATATTAACTTGAAGAAATCGTTAAAAGTTCATTCTTTAAAGTGTAAACCCCCATTCTTATTGTGTTATCTTATTTAGAATAAAAAATAAGAGAGACTTTGAATGAGGTTGTCTGTTCGAAAAATTTGTAGTTTTCTAAATGTTGGAAATTTAACATTTTAGTATTGTAAAAACGCTATACGGCTCTTAAGTTTTGTTATTAGTTGGCCATGACTGGCACATGCGACGAAAGAAAACAATAGAGCACCAGAGAAATGTCACTATTTCTCACCATTTGACAATCATTAATAAAAGTCATGCCAGAATCAGTGAATTATGTGCACAAAGATTATTTAAATTTGTTTAATATCTATAGGGACTGAAACAAAATTTTATTTAACATGCCAGACATTTGCTTATAGATATCCAGATAAACAGAGACTGTCACGGAACAATGTTAGATGAATATTAGAAAATTTCAAAAATTTTGGTACCTTTAAGGCTAAAGTGCACACATAAAAGGAAACTTATTCTCAATAATGAAAATGTCAAAACTGCAATTCTGGGATATGACTCTACAAACAAGAATCTTGAAGAGCTCAAGATAATTCTGTTGAAACACAACTTCCACTCTTATTTAATATGTTTGCTTTAGCACCTAAGAGAGACCGATTTGCGGAAAAAGTGCAATTTTACAAATTTATATTAACGATGTTACAAGATGACCCTCGATTTTTGGACAACGTAATTTGGACTAATGAAGCAAAATTTACGAAAACTGCCTTTTTTAACAGGCACAATTCCCATTTTTGGAGTGATTCAAATCATCATGCAATGAGTTTGCGAAATTTTCAAGAAACCTGACAATTTACCGTGATTTGTGCTGTAAGAAATTATGAAATAGTAAAACTACATTTTTATGAATTAAACTTAAATGATAATTCATTAATAATACAACGTAATTTATGTTTCCATTTCAAATTTAAATATTTAGAAGAGCTAGACAATCAATATTTAGGCATTTTACCTCTGGCGGAACACAAGCAAATTTTTGCAAATGATTGGGCCTCACCAGACAGAACCGGTCCAGTTACTAACATCTTACAAGCAACATTTTATGACAAGTGAATTGCCAATAGTGTCCTGCTCATTCTCCTGATTTGTCTGTCTTATATTATTTTATAAGGAAGACCATAGAAAACATCGTTTTGTCTTAGCCAATGACAACGATGGAGGACTCTATGGCAAGGGTATGGGACGCGTTCGAAAGTGTATCTTTAGATTCAATTACAGCGGCCACCCATGATGGACTAATCGAGATGCGAAAAATGTTTGGAAGTTCGGGGTGGAAATTTTGAATACCTATTAAAATAAGTTGTTTTCCTGTGTAGGTAAGCCATTATTTCAATACAAAAGTGTTAAACTGCCAATATTTCTAAAACGGCTGATTTTTGGAATAGACAAGTAGGACACTATACATAAAATATGTCTATTATTTTGCATAACATATAAAAATAAAATAACATCTAGAGTGTTCCATTTAAAATAGGCAAGAAGGTATCAACTTGCAGCAAACCGGAAGGGCCACTATCTTAGCCGAATTGCCCCCATCGAATTTAATAAACTGTCAAATTTAAAAAATTTTCCAAAGTCTATTTTTTAAGAAATCGACCGCGGCAATTCGTCGTGAGACTAAATTTCTTACGGTCAAAGTAAATACACCTAAAACAAAAAAATAATAAACCACACTCTTGAAAAAAATGTTTCCTAACCATAAAATCCGACCGCCGCCATGAAAATGGAAATGCAAAATTGTTAAATAAGGTTTCCGATATTTATTTTAACACATGGACATATTTTGGGAGGCCAGTGCCCCAGTAGCCTCTCTCTGAATCTACTGTTGAAACCCACGCAGCACAAACAAGCACGTATTGGTTCAATAAATAGATGGAAAGCTATTCTTATTGGTCCATTTAAATTTTACTTGAATTTTCTGAATTCAGATTTGAGGTGAACGACAGAATTGACAATTTCCATTATTTCAATTAAAGTTATACAGGCCTGAAACATACTGAATTTATGAGTCACATGGTGACAAGGTTAAGAATTGTACCGAACGAGTGACCAATGGCAAAGCGACAAATGATCTGTTGTCATCTTGGTGGCATCTTAATCAAATGATATTTAGACCAGGGCTTATCTGTTTTTAGGTGGATGTGAAATGGAATACGGAGATTTTTGCACGAGAGACTTCAGAATAACCTGAATAATGATAATTTTGATATACGTACCCATTGTTGTTATTAATAATAATATAAAATTAACGAAAAAAAAAGTCTTTTTTCAAATTTTCTCTCGTGTAACTTTGAAGGTATTCATTTTAGAGGAAAGTTGAAGAGGAAAAAAGTTGCGTAATGAAATTTGCCATAAGATAGGGTTAGTCGAAAATCTCAAAATATATTTCCCATATTGCAAAATAGCAATAATTTAAAAAAAAATGGTAAAAACTGCTTTTTTAATCAATTTTTTTCGACCATTTAAATTTTTGAGGACCTTCATATTAGAGCAAAGAAAACTTTATGCCATAATAAAATAACGCGCTAAAGTGCGTTAGGATCGTATCAATAGTTTTTCCACAATAATTTTGCAATCCGATTTCGTTTACAAAAACTGACCATTTTTCAAGTTTGTCAAGGAGTCAAAATATCACGCTAACGTATTTAAATTTATTTTCGACATATAGTAGAGAACTCAAGTTTTCCAACGCTTTTTTCAGAATCAATATCGGATGATTTGGACGCCCTCAGGAATTGTTAAAGACGTTGGTGATATTTTTGCCTATAAACAAATAGATTATCTCGGTGGATTTTCATTGGATTTTTTTTGCAATACATGGTTTGAAAGATGCTTCTTTTCGTGAAAAAAAAATTCAAATCCGTCAATTGGTTTCCGAGATACAAACTGTCAAAGTTGACATCCTGTTACGGTGAATCTATAAACAATACCGATTCTTGAACCAAAAACTTTGTCTTGCCGAGCTCTTTTTTGATACCACTATTTAAATGTTTATATTATCGGAAACTTTAATAGAAAATGAAAAAAATATCGCTCACGGGCGTGAAAAATGAAAAAAAGAGGGGTGAGGAGCTCTAATTTTAAAATAGAATTCGAAGATTCAAAATACATACCTGAAAAAAATTTTCATTTCCTCAGCTTTTAATGGAGCGATTTTGATCATTTTTTTTTAAACCGATGTATCGCGAATAATGGAATTTAAATATCATAATGCCAATGATAAAAAAAAATTGATTTTAAATTATTTTATTCATAAAATACAGATAAAAATAAAATAATTATTTTATATAAATCATATATGAAAACTTGATAGTTTTTAAGATATAAGTAATACAATATTTCTACAAATATTTGAAGATATAATATTTTCGGAGATGACAGCATGATGTTTTAAAATGTAACCGTTAACAAGAAAGTAGTGGGGCGGGAGTAAGAAACATCTGCTCAAACTGGTTTTCTAAAGGTATTGAATAGGTATTAAAGAGAATTAGTTTGTAGTTATTATGAATCCCTGTTTGTGGAAAGATACTGGTTACAGTGGTACCAAAAATTGTATTTTATAAATGTGCACGACATGGTATGTATAATTAACATGCAAATAAATTCAATTTGGAAACAAGTTTTTCAATTTGAATTAATGTCATTTTTACCATTATATTTACTTATTAATCAAATATTTTTCTTAATTTTTTCGTATAGGTGAATATTATAAAACAATTCATTTTTGCCGAAAGGAATGGGAACTGGGAATTGCAAATAAAAAGTTCGCGTAGAATGTTGCCATATTTAAATGTCAGTGGTCATTATTTTTATGCCAAATCTTTAGAATTATATATGCATGATATGCACGATTTTCCAACCATAATAAATCCCAATGAAAATAGAGCAATTTGAAATATAATATTTAGTGTTAAGAGTGCTTTCCTGAACTTTTTGAACTTAATTTATAAATAATAACTATTTTATTTTTATCTGTATTTTACGAATAAAATAATTTAAAACAAAAATTTTTTTCAATTTATTTCAACAATGATTATTTAAACAATTTTGATAATTAAAGGTGTGGAAAATCCAAACCGGAATCTGGACGTTTCTTAAGTAAGATAAAGAAAATACTATATTATTCATCAAATCAGAATGAGACAGAATATAAGCATCGTAAGCATCGACATACGTACTTAAATTTAATAAATTACCAGTTTGGCACTTGGGTGAGGGGTAATACAATGCTGGCGCGGTGAGAGCGGGCGGCAGCATACGTCACGCCCTAGAATAATAAGAGGATTCCAAGTTACTTGCTCTCATTCAGGCCGTTGAAGCGTAAGTACCGAGTATTGGTATTTCCGTGTTTCGCGCCAAAAAAGAGCAGATAATTAAGTGGTACTATTCTGGTATAGGTATGGATGAGATAATCGCAGATTTGCATTTACGTTCGAAAATCATCCTGTTCCTTGAAAATTTAGAATTTCGGATATTATTAAAAAATTTCAGACAACCGTTTGGGTAAAAATTTGTAAAAAATGCACTGATAATAATGAGGAGCTACCGGTTCCTCAAATTACTGAAGAACGAGCAAATTGAGAGACTGACGTTTGTAGTTTAGCAGAAATCAATTTTTCTTGCAATAGTACCGTAATTGCCAAAGAACTTAATATGAACGCTCGAACAGTTCGGAATATTTTAAAGCGAAACAAATATCGCTGTTACAAATTGCGAATAACTCAAGAAATTTGTCCGAAAGACCAGGAAACACGTATGGTGTTTTATGAGGACATGATAGAAAGGGCTAATAGGGATATAACCCTTGAAGTTTTGGCAAATACGCGAATCGTATTTTACAATAGACTGGGTTATTGTCTCGCTCAAAGTGGAGGCCTGTTTGAACACCTCTTGTAGACTTTTGGATGTTTTGTTAATTTAAATTGAATTTATATATTTTTTTATTTATTTACAATTACTGAACGTGTTACTTTTATTTTTTACCAGAGTAAAAGTTTATTTTTGAGAATGATTTTTAATTTTAAAGTGGTCTATTAGCTTATTTACTTAGAAAATAACGTTGCGTTTCACTAGTACTTTTCCTAGAATAAATGTTTATTTTGTAACAGAAATATCAATTTTCTTTACGCTTAACGGCCAACAAAAACTATTTTTTTTTTATTTCGACTATTTGATGTATTTGAAACAATCAATATATCAGATAGTCATTAAATATTCCAAATTCAGTCGATTACGTTATAAGTTTAGACGAAAAGTAAATACACCCTCTCATTCGTTTCAAGGTACTGCTCTCTTCCTGTCGCATGGAAGTTAGCGGGGGTAATATTGCGCGTAGGCGTTCCCTGCGATCTTACGTCACGAACTAACCTGAGAGAAGTTAGACGGGATTAGTGGCTCAGAATTTGAGAAAACGGGCCAAAATTATGAACTCGAACCAGACAACTTGCACCATATAAAAGAATTCTCTTTGCCACCCGAGCTTCACTACAGTACAAAATTCAGCATGAAGCTGTTGTCTATAGCCGATCGTTTTTCGTCCTAGTTCAGTCACCCTATAAAAAATGCGCATTACTGTTTCATTCATGGATGTTGTCCATTTCATGCGCTGTTTCGGAAGATTATTATTATTATTACTATTTTATTGTAACCCTGACGTTCTCTTTTCCATCCGAGCTTCAGTACAGTACAACTTATCTATGACGATTATAGACGGCTAGGTGAATGCTTTGGCTAGAGCGAAATCGGTCCAACGTTGTTACCTCTGCCAAACAACATATCAGTTCAACAACATTAATACTGTGTCCCAGTAAATACAAAGTATTTCAAGCTACAACTGTTAACTCTACACGTATGTATTCGATTCCTCGAATGCTGCTTGTATTTGTCGTATCAACGTGACACACAGCAGTGGCAAGTCCGTAAGCAGAAAGACAAAGAGGTGAAAACACAGATAAAGGCTACCATCCAACAGGCCTTTAAGGAGAGAGATTAGGACTTCTTGTTGAGATGCTAAAGAAAGGGTTAGAAAGCACCAACGATGGCAAAATAGTTCGACGTTTCTTCGAGAACAGTGGAGTCAGCCATTATAACAAGAGTAAAGCGAAAACTGATCCTCCGGTTTCCCGTCATTTTGTAAACTATTGGAAGCGGACATTAAACTGCATTAGAGAAGATTTGGGAATATAAACTTCAAAGAGCAAGATTATTCTTCAAAGGATATTCCTGGTACAACGTGCCAACAGGAATCCACAAATTACTCACTCCATTTACCAGACATCATAGCATTTGCAATATTACCGGTAAGTAAACTATCGAACGACGCACAAAAATCAACGAACAAGTTAGTAAAAAACTATCGCCTAGACTTTGCCCGAAAATCTTCTCGAAAAAAATATGGAGGATGTGTTCCAAAACTTTTGGCGTCGATGGATCCTTACACTGTTTTTTGACATCGTACGGATTCGGACAACAATTCGTAGGTTTTGGAGAATGAGAAAAGAGCTGCTAACAGATAAGGCAATGATTAAAAAGTTCTTTTTATTATTTTTATTACAGTCGTACTATTTATTCATTTGTGTGAATCAATAAATATTATATTACTTACAAATTATTTGCATTGGTATTTGTTAAGATGTCCTAAGCATAGAGAAAAAAGTACGTTTGCATTTTTAACGATTATCGATATCCACGTATTTATTATTATAGTATTATTTTTAAAATGCACCTTGGACTCAAGCACAATATTTTATTCATGGAAATACAATTATTCTTTTAATTTTGTTTTTAAATTGCATATTTAACAGCTATTGAACCACATAAGACGATTTTCGAATTTATTTTCATGTATTTAAAGATTCAGTTTGTTATGTTGGATCCGATTTTTATTTTTAATATTAAATTCATGCTTTCAACCCACTGTGTTTTGACGACCCCCCCCTCCATCCATCTTTTCTGGGAAAAAGAAAGCAAGCTACGATACAACAGTATGTTTTATTTCACTTCTTCAACATGGCTAAATGGGTTGTCCGTCCCTTTCTGTTACATTTCTGTTATTTAGAGGTTCTGTTTTGGATTTTCCACACCGATATACCGTTATAGTATGCTTAATTATAATAATAAACAAAGATTCGCTTAGAAAGCCTATAGGGTGCAGTATGCTGTAAGTATGATGAATAAATAACGTCATTTGTTTATAACAAAATGAATGCATTATGGGCACATGGTATTATGATATTTGAATTCTATTATTCGCGGTACATCGATTTAAAAAGAAAAATGATCAAAATCGCTCCACTAGAAGCTGAGAAAATGGACATTTTTTTCAGATATGTGTTTTGAATCTTCGAATTCAATTTTAAAATGAGAGCTCCTCACCCCTTTTTTTTTTTCATTTTTCACGCCTTTGGGCAATATTCTTTTCATTTTTTATTAAAGTTTCCGATAACATAAACATTTAAATATTTGTATCAAAAAAGAGCTCGGCAAGAGAAAATTTTTGGTTCAAGAATAAGGTCTGTATTGTTTATAGATTCACCGTTATAGACTGTCAACTTTAACAGTTTGTATCTCGGAAACCAATTTGTGGATTTGAAATTTTTTTCCATAAAAAGAAGCGTCTTTTGAAGTACTTTCAACCCATGTATTGGAAAAAATCCAATGAAAATCCGTCGAGATAATCTATTTGTTTATTAGCAAAAATATCAACAATGTTTTTAAACAATTCCTGAAGGCGTCCAAATTATCCGATTTTGATTCCAAAAAAAGCGTTGGAAAGCTTGAGTTCCCTGCTATATGTTGAAAATAAATTTACATAGGTTAACCTGATATTTTGGACTCAGACAAACTTTGAAAAATGGTTAGTTTTTGTAAACGAAATTGCAAAATTATTGTGCAAAAAGTATCGATTCAATCCTAACGAATTTTAATGTGTTATTTTATCATGGCATAAGGTTTTCTTTGCTCTAATATGAAGGTCCTTAGAGAAATTTAAATGGTCGAAAAAAATTGAATAAAAACCTGCTTTTTTACCTTTTTTTAGTTATTGCTATTTTGCAATAAGGGAAATGTATCTTGAGATTTTTAACTAACTCTGTCTTATGGCAAATTTAATTTCGAAACTTTTTTTCCTTTTCAACTTTCCTCTAAAATGGATATCTTCAAAGTTACACGAGAGAAAATTTGAAAAAAAAACGTTTTTTTTTTCGTTAATTTAATATTTTTAACCGACTTCTAAAAGAAGGAGGTTCTCAATTCGTCGACTATGTATTTTTTTTTTTTTTTTTTTATGTATGTACACCGATTACTCCGGAACGGCCGCACCGATTTGAATGAAATTTTTTACGTTATGTAAAGGAAGTTGCTGCGGTGGTCCCGTATTTTTCTAGATGAAATTGGTGCAGTAAAATCCAAGATGGCGCTTACAATATGGCGGCCGAAAAAAAAAATTTTGTCCGATTTTCTCCAAAATTGGCATGGAGGAATTTTCGGGGTTGTACCCAACGAATCTGAAATTATTTTTAAAAAATTCAAAATGGCGGATCCAATATGGCGGATAAAAAAATTTAATTTAGTCCGATTTTCTCCAAAATTGGTATAGGGGAGTTTTCGAGGTTGCACATTGCGAATCTGATATTATTTTTTAAAAATTCAATATGGCGGATCCAATATGGCGGCCGAAAAAATTAATTTTGTCCGATTTTCACCAAAATTGGTAAGAGGGAGTTTACGGGGTCGCATATGACGAATCTAAAATAATTTTTAAAAAATTCAATATGGCGGATCTAATATGGCGGACTAAAAAATCAATTTTGTCCGATTTTCTCCAAAATTAGTACGGGGGAGTTTTCGGAGTCGCATATGACAAATCCAAATTTATTTTTAAAAAATTCAATATGGCGGTTCCAATATGGCGGACGAAAAAATCAATTTTGCCCGATTTTCTCCAAAATTGGTACGGGAGAGTTTTCGGAGTCACATTTGACGAATCTTAAATAATTTAAAAAAAATTCAATATGGCGGATCCAATATGGCCGACAAAAAAATTAATTTTGTCCGATTTTCTCCAAAATTGGTACGGAGGAGTTTTCGGGGTCGCATATGACGAATCTAAAATAATTTTTAAAAAATTCAATTTGGCGAATCCAATATGGCGGACGAAAAAATCAATTTTGTCCTATTTCTCCAAAATTGGTATGGGGGAGTTTTCGGAGTCGCATATAACGAATCTAAAATAATTTTTAAAAAATTCAATATGGCGGATTCAATATGGCGGACGAAAAAAATCAATTTTGTCTTATTTTCTCCAAAATTGGTATGTGGAAGTTTTCGGGGCCTCACATAAAGAATCTGAAATTATTTTTAAAAAACTTAATATGGCGAATTCAATATGGCGGACAAAAAAAAATCAATTTTGTCCGATTTTCACCAAAATTGGTACGGGAGAGTTTTCGGGGTTACACATGACGAATCTAAAATTATTTTTAAAAAATTCAATATGGCGTATCCAACATGGTGGACAAAAAATTAATTTATTTTCTTTAAATATCGATATTGGAAGGTTTTGGGGCTTATATTACCAATCTAAAATTAATTTGAAATTTAAGATAGTGGATTTTCTATGACAGACTAAATATTCGTTTGACCCAATTTGATTGGTATTTGGAAAACTCTAAGAACTAAAGAATTTTTAGTGGTTCATTTTAGGGTGATTTACAACTTTGGATACAATTTGTACTTTTTTGCCAGTTTGGAGTCATTGCGAGATACACTAATCTCGATTAGGACTTAGTTCAAATAATTTATGAATATCATAATGAATTCTAAAACTAAAAATAGAAAAATAAAATTTTTATAAAAAAAATTGAACCGACTTCTAAAAGTGCGCTAAAAAGTGAAAAATAATCATAAATTTTTATATGAAATTGAAATTTTTGAAGTCGGCGCCAAATTATTTGTACACGAAATAAATAACTACTAATATATACAAATTATGGTAAGAACGCAATTACAAATAAAGTGTTTTTAATCTGTTTATGCTAATCACATTTAGTCAGGTATTAGTTTGGCGCCGACTTCAAAAAGTTCAATTTCATATAAAAATTTATGATTATTTTTCACTTTTTAGCGCACTTTTAGAAGTCGGTTCAATTTTTTTTATAAAAATTTTATTATTAATAAAAACAATGTTGCCCTACTTTTTGGAAGTACGCATATCAAATTTATAGTTATTCAGGTTATTCTGAAGGCTTTCATGCAAAAATTTCCATGTTCCATTTCATATCCACGAAACCCCGATATTTTACAGATAAGCTCTAGTCAAATTTCTATATTTCAAAATCGTTTTATAAAGGATTAATAGTTAAAAATAAAGTATTAAAAAATAAAAATTTGTATCAAGGACATGTTATCAATAGACAAAGTTTGTTTACATTTCGACGGTGGACAACAAGGCGGAATAGTCCATTATATGTTACCAAATAGTGTTTGACAGGTTTGGCGTGATTGTTAACTTATTGGCGACTACTGATGATTTTTAAGCAATCTATCAATTTTAGACCAATTTTTATTACTTAATGAATTATTTAGTTACACTGTAAATTTGTTTACAGTATGAAAAAATTTTCGTCAAATTATGTAATTTTTCGAATCAAAAAAAATTAACATTCTTAAACAATACGATACGTTAAGTTCGGCAACAGCCAAAAAGCTTTTACGTTTATAGTATTTGAACATTCAATGGTGAGATTTATCATTCAATGACGACATGTTTTGAACTGCTACTCTCACTTTCCCTCACCATCAAACTTGTTGGTGTGAAGCAGAATTCTTCATGAATGACTAGCGTTGTCAATTTTATAAGATGTCATTGGTTTCTATGGAATACCTATTTAAGGTGGTGTATTAAGAATTATTTAAATAAGTAATAAAAAAACTGTCATATTGAAAATATAATACAAAAAAATATTTTTCTTGTTGTGACTTCTTTCACAAGAATTGCAGTTTAGTTGCTTTAAGGCAATATTGTTGCGATATCCTCTCAATTAAGTGAATACAGGCATTTTTGGTTTTAGGTTGCAAACATCATGTTCTTCAATACAAGTGTTTTTAAGTATTTCCTTAATTTTATTAGAACAGTCTTATATACTCTCCTTTTTGTCACATTCAGGTGTTTGTCAAAATTGTATAAGCCCTAGACTTTAAATAGATTAAAAATTTTCAGCGCCATTTTCAGTTTTGTCTTTCCAAGATCGATGGATAAAAAGCTTTAAAATTTAAAAAGACAAAAAATTTTAGTAACGTGTTGTAATTTAAGCAGGGTTGGGTTGATTTTGATTTCTCTTTAAATCAAAAATTTTGATGTTTTTTTGGGATTTCCACATAAAAACTTATAGGGGGAAAGTCGAGGCGATTTAATTATATTTATAAAATGTATTTTATTATCGAGTATGAATACCCACGTAAATTATATTTACATTACTAAACTTATGTTATCCAAGTGGGGGGTATATGCGTATATTTTTCTGCATATTTTTACTGCTATCAAGAAAAATTGAAAAATTAAATTTTTATTTTTAACGGACATTCTTCAGCAAAAATGTAATTTATTATAACAAATTATAACCAATGCTTAATACGTAGGTATAAAATATTTTTGCAATCAAAAGCCTAAACCACCTTTTAACCGACTTCTAAAAGAAGGAGCTTCTCAATTCGTCGACAATGTATTTTTTTTATATATGTACACCGATTACTTCGGAACGGCGGCACCGATTTGAATGAAATTTTTTATGTTATGTTCGGGATATTGCTGCAGTGGTCCAATATTATTTTGGATGAAATTGGTGCAGTAAAGTCCAAGATGGCGCTTATAATATGGCGGACAAAAAAATTTATTTTGTCCGATTTTCTCCAAAATTGGTGTGGGGGAATTTTCAAGGCTGTATGTACACAACGAATCTGAAATTATTTTTAAAAAATTGAATATGGCGGACAACATAAAATAATTTTGTCCGATTTTCTTCAAAATTAGTATGAAGAAGATTTTCGGATCGCAGATAACAAATCTAAAATTATTTTTTAAAAAATCATTATGGCGGATCCAACATGGCGGACAAAAAAAAATCAATTAGAAATGATTTTCTTCAAAATTGGGATGGGGCAGTTTTCGGAGTCGCACATAATGAATCAATAATTATTTTTTAAAAATTCGAGATGGCGGATCCAACACGACTTCCAAAAAAAAAATAATGTTGTCCGCTTTTCTTCAAAATTAGTATGGAGAAGTTTTTGGGATCGAACATAACGAATCTAAAATTATTTTTAAAAAATTAATATGGCGGATCCAACATGGTGGACAAAAAAAAAATCAATTTTGACCGACTTTCTTCAAAATTGGTATAGGGAGTTTTTGGGGTCGCACATAATGAATCTAAAATTATTTTTAAAAAATTCAATATGGCGGACCAAAAAATTAATTTCGTCTGATTTTTTCCAAAATTGATATGGGGTAGTTTTTGAGATCGCACATTACGAATTTGAAATTATTTAAAAAAATTAAATATGGCGGATTCAACATAACGGATTAAGATTTCATCTAAAATGGGTACTTGGGGGCTTTGAAGGGTTTAAGTTGAGATTATATTAAGACGTTAAAATTATTTTTTTGAAATTCAGTATGGTTGTTTGAAAATTTTACCTTACTAGCATTTTTTCAGATTTGGTATTAAGGGGTTTTCGGAGTCGTATATTACGAATATGAAGTTAATTTTTAACAACGTAATATAGCAGATTTATTATGATGGACTGAAAATTTTACATTTTTCCGATTTTGTTTAAAATTGATATTGCGGAGTTCGTGGGACCTATACAAACTCAATATGCGATAAAATATATCGGGCTAAGAAATTTACATCTGCAGTTCTGTAAATATCAATATTTGAAGGTTTTGATAGCCTGTATTACCAACCTAAGCTTAATATAAAATTTAAGATAGTGCATTTCCCATGACAGACTAAATATTTATTTGACACAATTTTAGTCAAAACTGGAATTTGGAGAACCCTAAGAATCAAAGAATTTTTAGTTGTTCATTTTACGGGGATTACAACTTTCGATAAAATGGGTACTTTTTTGCCACCTTGACGTCATTGCCAGGTACACTAATCTCAATTAGTACTTAGTTCAAATAATTTATGGATATCATAATGAATTCAAAACTAAAAATCGAAAAAAAATGCTACAATAGAAGCTCCATTAATTACAAAATGATAAGGGCCAGATTTGTGATTAGTGTTTTACTCAATTAATAGCTTAATAGTTTTTTGATTAATAGGAACCTGCTCACAAAATGTAGCAAAAATGTTAAGTCCTATCTCTTGTAATCTAGTAATAATAATAATAACTATTAATTGTTTTAAAATTTCTGCTTTAAGTGTACCTTTAGTAAAAAAAGCAACCAGAATTTTAGAGGTTCTTTTAATTTCCCTTATCATAAATGCCAAAGCATGGTTTCATAGTGTTAACACAGTACTAAGAAATATTTCATCAAAAATAAAAGTACAGCATCGATCTAAATCATCCATTTTTTTCACTTGTCTCTTTAAATGTTCAAAAACTGGCTCGAAAATGTCAGACTCTACATGAAAAGAAGATAAAGCTAATTTAAATATCCTAACGGATGGAGGTTGGAAAAACGATCTTAGGTATCTGGAAAGTCGAGGACTTCTTTTGTAAATTGAAAGGGCAAAAGATTTATTTTTAAAAGTCACTCGGCTAGCATAAGGATGTACATTAACATTTCTTAAGTGAAAATTTATAAAATCTTTAATAGCTTCATTTAAATTCTCTTCTATGTATTCAAAACGAATATCCTTATAAAAATATTTAATTGTAAAAGGTTCTTCTTCTTCTTATTTTAAGAAAGCATCTTGTTTTTTCAAAGTTGTGACTCCGAAGACCAGCTTTGGCACCAGCCTTGGAGAGCTTCTGGGAGGTCTGCAGTTGTTCAATTTCTCCTTTTTTGCAAGTTTTGCAAGTCCCTTAGCAGCCATTCTATCTACGTGGTCTCTCCATGCCCTTATTCTTGCTCTAGATCATCTTACCACGTCTTGAATGTTACGTAGGGATCTGATATCGCTATTTCTTATTCAATCCTTAATCCTTATGCACGTAATGGTTCTTAGTGTCATCATCTCTAATGTTCTTGCCAGTTGTTTAGTAATAGCTGTTTCTGCTCATGTTTCAATGGCGTAGGTCATAGTAGGTCTTATACAGGTTTTAATAATACATTTGTTTCTTCATATTGCATCTCGAAGAAAACCTGATATCCTGGCTGCTATTAATGTTTGCTTTTGTACTTCTTGTTTCAGATTTCTATTACTTCTTTTATTAACGCCTAGGTATTTGAATGCCATGATCTGTTCTACCCTTTTATTATGGATTGCTAACTTAAATCTTCTAGGTTCTCTTGATAGAGAGACTGCTTTTTTTGGACGGAAATGATCATATTTAATTTCTTTTGCTATTGCTATTGCCCATTTTATATCCTCTCCCCGCAGTTTTTACCACTGTGATCATTTGATCCACAAGGACATTATAGAGGATTGGGCAAAGACTATCCCATTGTCTGATTCCTGACTGGGGTTTTGTTGGATAGCTTATTGTTTGCTCTTATGAAAGTGCTGTTTCTGATGTTCATGTTTCGAATAATTTCGATTGCTTTTGGGCTCAAGTTTCTTTTCTTTAATAATTTCAGGACATAGTTAAGACTTACTCTATCAAAAGCTCGCTTAAGGTCAATGAATCCCATAAAGGCAGTTTTATTATACTAAATAGCCTTTTCAGCTATTTGCTTCAAAATAAATATAGCGTCTATAGTTAATTTGTTTTTTCAGAACTCCTACTGTTCTTCACTGTTGCCACTCGGTGAAACTTCTGTGAAAATTTTTGTAAACAGCTTTGAAACTGTGCTTAATAAACTGATTCCTCTATAATATTGTGAGTTCATTTTTTTCATTTTTGTTTGAACACTGGGATAGTTATACTATATTTCTACTGTTCTGACACCTTTGTCCTATCAAATATCTTATTAGAGTTCGTATTTTGTCCATTAATGTATCGCCACCATATTTAAGCAGCCCATTATTAATATTCTCTAGCCCTGGTTTATTTAGATTTTTCAGCTTGGCCATTGTTAGTTCAATTTTCTCTTTTGGTATTATTTGTTTTCGAACCTCTTTATCTTCATTGTAATCGGTTTCGCTTTCCAGTCCCACAATCTCATTAGCATCTGTGTTACTTTAGAGTGTGTGAAAGTAACTCTCCCATGCTTTTGTTGTTATTGTTTTTGTATGTACATAGTCGTTAACTAGTTTCTTACGGTTTCATAACATACGCCATATCTTTTTTTGACCTCCGTATAGATCATGTTCCATATCTGTTGAGAATTTTTCCCAGTACAGTCTTTTGATTGCCTGAATTTCTGCATTCACTCTATTTTTCACAGTTTCGTATTCGTCATGGGTGATAGTTTGACTTCTTAGTTAATTTAGCTCTTCTTTTCTCTGCTGAGAGCGTTCTAATATCTTCGGTAAACCATAGTTTCGTGTTGGGCTTTTCATTTTTGTTTACTTTTAATTTACCTAGAGTCTTATCTGCAGCTGCTATTATATTATTACTAAGTTCCATCCACGCAGTCTCAACATCATCTTCCTCCAAAATTTTATTTTCACAAATTTTCTTCTTTAGTCTTTGTTGGTATAGATATTTCGTGGAATTATCCCTCATGGAATTTATATCAAGTTTTTCAGCTGTAACGTGCTTGTTTTTTTGTTTTTCTTTGTACGCAACTCCGTACTTTAGCTAATACTAGGTTGTGGTTGGTTACCGTGTTTGCCGAGCTTAGAACTCTTACATCTAATATTTTTCATGGGTAAATATTTCGATTTATCATGATGTCATATATGGTTGATTTTTGCTCTCTGATATTCTTAAAGGTGTATTTATGTTGTTGTTTATTGAGACAGAATGTATTACTAATACGCAGCTCGTTATGTGGGCAGAATTGTATTAGTTGTTCCCCGCTGTTTTTTCATTGAATTGATTTTTGATACCTTCGAGAATTTCGTCACCAATCCTTGTATATTTATGTATAGTAGAGTGGTTGTACTAACCAACTATTTTTGTGGTAGTTGCTAATAATGATAACCCCTTATACTTGTTTTTCCATAGGTTGTAATAGATAATATGGTGAGTAATACCCTTTTGGTTTAATACTAGTTTATTATCAAAACTTACGATGTATATACAAATTAAATCTCTAACCTATTTTCCTAACACAATAATATTTATAATAAATTGTCGAATAGTTAAAACAATTAATTTGATTATTTTAGCAATTATTGACCCAGTTTGTCAACGTGTTGATTTAGCGACATGTGTTGGAATACTGGGTCGTAATATTTTTGTATTTTATGTAAGATTAAGAAATATGTGTATTCTTAGAATATACAAAGGGTACTTTACAAATGGAAGGATATATATTTATATACAATGGAAGATCAAAAGATGAGAGAGCAGCTTCAGGAGTAGGTCTATTAGTGCACGAGAAATACCAGAAAAACATAAAAGATATCACCTTTGTTAGCGATAGACTGCTACTAACTGCGTTGGAATTTACGGACAAAACTAAGACCCATATTATAACTTTACTGATACAAGCAAACTCCAAGAAGAGAGAGACTTTTTCTACGACGAATTGAAATGAGAGGAAATAAGGATTCTTGGAGATTTTAATGCATCGATAAATCATGTTATACATTTACATATGTTATAATAGCTTATTATTTGGTATAGCCTATTATATAATGCACCTAAATTCAAGAACATTTGTATGTGCAACATAGAAATATTCATATAGGTATATACATCCTAACATACACACTTATACACTAATATATTTATTCACACATATACAATGATTATCTGCCTGAATTTATATTATAAACCAGATTTATATTTCAGATCCCATGCAGTAATTTTCGCACTAGCCCTCTTGTATTGTCTGATGATTTGATAATTTTCTACAATATATAATGTACACTTACTGTTAAAAAGGTTTAATCTCTTAATAGTACGTATTTCTACTGGGAAAATGTTGTAGTACTTAGGGGCTAAATAGTCAATAAATTTTAAATTAATCGTTTTTCTATTTGGAGGTATAATCAAATTTCTACACATGTTTGCCCTGGTTGAATAATCATGATTAATGAAATGCTTAAATTTATTCGATTTATGGTAATAATATATTAATTGTACATATAAACAATATAAGCTGCATGTGTTCTCATTAAATATTAAGTGTAAAAGGTAGGCTTATTTTTTTAGATAATTTTTAAAATATATTTATGTATAACAATAACTGCCTTTAAGTTACCTTTATAAGTACCCCCCCCCACACACACACACAACCAAACCATATCTCAAAACTGATTCAACTAGTGATTTGTATACAACTAATAATGGTTTTGTACTTAAGAATTCCTTCAGCAAATAAAACTTATAAATGAGCTTACGGATCTTATTTGATGTACAAATATTAAAGAAATATAAATTGAAACCGTTTAAATTTAAATTCGTACACAATTCGGATTTTGGAGAAGCACAAAGAAGAGTCATTCTCCGTAACTGGTATTTGCAAAATTTAAACAGAGATAGATATTTTTGCAGAAAAATTATATAGTCTGACGAAGTTTTTATTTGCGGTGCAGGTATATTAAGTAGACAGATTAACAGATATTCATCACAAGAAAACTATAATATGATATTTCTTCGCGATCGATCGGGGAGATTCGGATTGAGCGTCTTTTGCTTTATTATTGGATCCATAATTAAATATCACATATACGCACAAAAAAGTTTAATCAAATCAACGCAAATATACTCATTTTGAGCAAATCTTAGCTTTGTATATACGCGAGTAAATATATTTTCTAATTTTAAATACATTTTCGCCCATTTGAAAATTATAGCCACTCAACTGAATATCATATTTATCATTCTTAGATTGGAAATTCTCAAATTGAATATTCTATCTCTTCCAAACAAAAGTTATTTTATTCCAATGGAGATTTTGGAGTGATTATATTAAATTATGCGCCGTCACAAATTAAGATTACATAGTTCAAAAATTAACATTTTGGTTCTTGAAGGGAATTTACAATTCTAGTTTTTTTGAGATTTACCGATCTCAAAGTAAATAATTTGATAAATTACGAATGAAAATTACATCATTCCATTGAAAAATAAAAAGTTATTGTAACGAATATAAATCATTTTAGACTAATATTACATATTCTAAAATCACACAAAACGAAACTTGGAGTAAATATGATCACATTTAATTTAATTTAAATTATATAAGAATGTGTGGTTTATATTAAAAAATATATTTTCTAAAAAAATCACAAAAATATTTAGTTAAATATGAATATTGCCTAATGTAACTGGGTTCTTATAATATTAAAGATATTTATTATATGTTGTCCAACACATTTTCATCAGTTAATTCAGACTATTACAAGAAAAAGTCAATTTAAATTCAATTTTAAATTAAAGACATAGTAGTATAATATGATAATCAGATATTAACGAAAAATGAATGTTTTTTTTTCTAAAACTACCAGATTCATCTAGACGGAATCAAAAATATCAGTTAGGTATAGGTAAAATAAAAAACGGATTACCACAATGATGCTGATTTTTTATTTAACAAGATTTAAATAAGTGGCTAACAACACAAGAAATACAAACAACTTACAACAGAATTTCTTATAACAATTGTCAAAGATTATTTCAATCAATCAACTAATGTCATTGTCATATACAAAATGAAATATTTCGTAGAAAAAAATTTTGGACTACCATGAGGAATTTGTAGGGTTGTTTTTTTTTTTGTTTTTTTGTTTTGAAATCTTTAGAAAGCTCAGAGGTCATTAAAAGCCTAAAAATTATAAAATATGTACAATCCGATATTTTTCAAAAATAATTTTAACAAAGTTATTCCTGAAGATACAACCTAAAAATAGTATTTATCATAAATAATAGCTAATAAGTCTGAATGAATGTAATTTTTAAAATAACTCAATGTAGGAGCACATAGTGGCACACATTTTTTTGCAGAAATAAGTATACCAGAAATTTTTTTATTCGATTTCTTGTTTAAAATATTCTTTATAACTAATCAAATATAGTAAAAATTAAAATTTTTCATATCCAATAATTTCACATACAGGGTGTGTGGTAACGAAATTCTTATTCATTAATAGGATCCCAAATGAATTCTCTCAACTAAAGGATAAATCAATTTATTTACGTATTCATTGGATATATACATGTCGTCTTTAATAATTCGACAAGCTGTTGGCATGTCAACGTCATACAAATTTAACAATTTAAATTCGTTATTTTCTTTCACTTTATACGAATGAAAATGGTTTCTAATAAAAGGCATCGAAAATATATAATTTTTGGGTCTATCTTATGCACATATATGTATATTTTTAATGTATATAAAAAAATGGTATATTTTATATGGTAAATCCTTATATAGAGATATTAAGGATAAAAATTAGAAATGAAGCCTTGATATTGGTGAAAGTTGTATTCCGAAAATAAGTAAAATTTTCAATTTTTGCTGATTTTAGTAATAAAAGAAAGG
The DNA here is from genome assembly GCA_034092305.1 of Diaprepes abbreviatus. Taxonomy (NCBI): domain Eukaryota; kingdom Metazoa; phylum Arthropoda; class Insecta; order Coleoptera; family Curculionidae; genus Diaprepes; species Diaprepes abbreviatus. The sequence continues at coordinate 2,149,532 of JASJET010000290.1, forward strand.
GATTTTTTTATAAAAACAGAATCAACATTTGAAATGCATTTTTTATAAAGCTTCTATTATATTGTTACGAACTTTATAGCGTTGTACATTTCATAATATTAGTTTGTGTTCGTAGTGTGTAGGGTTTTAGGTATATTTTCTAATGTAACGAACTTTGTAGCGTTTTATATTTCTTAGTATTAGTTTGTGTTCGTAGTTTGTAGGGCCGCCACTGGCAATAACTGGAGTTTACCGGAAAAGATATGTGCTCTTTTTCTAGCACTACGAGGTGAAGCTATGGAGGTCCTACATAACATTCCCGAAGAAAAACAGAATGATAACGAGTTCATTGTTAGTTTTCTGGAGCTGCGCTAAGGGGAAGCCCACCTCCAAGAAGTTTATAAAGCCCAACTCCAAGGAAGAAGACAAAAATATAACGAAAGTCTTCAAGAATATGAGGCGGATATCATGAGGTTAATAAATTTGACCTACCCAACATACCCAGAAGAAATAAAGCACGGGTTAGCAGTGAATAGTTTTATTGAAGGTTTACGCGACTCAGAAACAAATCAGACACTAAGAATGGCCAGATTGAAGAGAATATCCGAGGCTCTTGCTTATGCCCTTCAGTTTGATACAGCCAGACAGACCTCAAGGAACCAAGCAAGAGTCATAAGAAGAGTTAGTGTTTCCCAGGATGACCGCAATACCAATTAGGAATCCTTTATGAAGTTAATGAACGAGATGCAGGAATTTTTAAACAGACAAAAGACACATGACAACAAAAACACAACCTTCCATAGCAGAAAAAGAATTCGTTGTTGGAAATGTGGCCAAGAGGGGCATGTACAAAGCCGCTGTACTGGCAGTACTGTTCCTGACAGTGATCAGAATCAGGAAAACTTCCAGTAGCCAGCTTAGAGGGGCGAAAGCTGGCTAGGTGCTACCAAGCCCCACCAACAATAACAATTAAGGTATCCCGGCTGCAAAACAATGGTTCCAGCTAGGTAGTACCCGGAAAGGTATGCAGTTGGGAATGTGAAATGGTATTAGACACTGGTTCTACTCACACCATTGTAAAGCCGAACATCTTGGCTCATTGTAAAGTTTCTCTTCCGGAAAAGCATTATGTCCTGCAAACCGCAAATAGCGAAGTAATACCTGTGAAAGGAATACATGAAGCCGAAATAACCCTGGGCAACACCACTTTCAAACATGTAGTTATTGTTGCTGATATTCTGGATAAATATTAGGTCTAAATGTCATAAAACACCAGAAGTTTATCCTTGATCTTCCTCAACTAGTACTGCGAACTAGAAATGAAGAAATTGTTCTGAACTTACCCAACAATAGTCAATTGTCGATCCGGAAAGTTGTACTTCTTGAAGATACGATGTTACCGCCAAGTTCAGAATGTGTAGTAAAAGTAAAGATTGATGATTCCGAAGAAGACGAAATAGTTTTGGTTGAACCAATTCAAGCTTGCTCGTTGTATGCAAGAGGAATTCTTCCTGCGAGGACATTGATCCAAAATAAAAGAAGTACTATATTTGTCAAGATGCTGAACTTGAAAGATTATCCTCAACAGATCAGAAAAGATGACAAGATTGCTACCTGTCAACCTGTCGACGTGATAGTTACCGGTGTCCCGTTACAACCTGAAAAATTACCTGCTAGTCTACCTAAGGTACTTCAAAATCTAGTAATACGTCGACACCTTTACTGAATCAAGTTCAGGTGGCTAGACTGGAAGATCTTTTAAGAAGAAATCAGGATGTTTTCTCTTCATCGGATAGCGACTCGGGAAGGACCAATATAGTTGAGCATCGAATAAATACTGGAGAAGCATCTTCAATTAAACAAGCTCCAAGGAGAATACCGTTAGCAAAACGTGATGAGATGGACAAGATGCTTAAAGACATGCAAAACCAAGGCATTATAGAACATTCCCAAAGTCCCTGGACATCCCCAGTTGTACTAGTTAAGAAGAAAGATTGCTCCACTAGATTCTGTGTTGACTTCAGACGGCTTAATGATGTCACAAAGAAAGACAGTTTTCCTTTACCTCGTATTTATGACACGCTAGAGACATTAACTGGGTCAAAATGGTTTTCCACATTGGACTTAAAAAGTGGCTATTGGCAAGTACAGCTTCATCCAGAGGATAAAGAAAAGTCCGCCTTTTCTACTGGAATGGGGCTATGGCAATTTAATGATATGCCGTTTGGTTTATGCAATGCTCCAGCCACTTTTGAACGTTTGATGGAACGAATCTTACATGGACTAACCTGGAAAACATGCCTAGTCTACCTAGATGACATCATTATTCTGGGAAAAACCTTTGACGATCACCTAAAAAATGTCGAAGAAGTATTTAAAAAACTGAGAATTGCACAATTAAAGCTCAATCCGAAGAAATGTCAATTTTTCCAGAAAGAAGTGAAATACCTGGGACATATAATCACAGAAGCAGGTGTACGAACCGATCCAGAAAAGACGAAAGCCATTCAAAGTTGGCCAATACCGAAAAATAAGCATAAACTAAGAAGTTTTCTAGGTCTTTGTACTTACTATAGAAGATTCATAAAAGGATTCGCCGATATATATATATATATATATATATATATATATATATATATATATATATATATATATATATATATATATATATATATATATATATACCTTTACATCGACTGACAGAAATTAGTAACAACTATGAATGGTCCGCAAACTGCGAAGCCGCTTTTAATAAACTAAAGAAGGCACTTTGTAACCCTCCAATACTGTCATATCCTGAGCTCGATCAGATGTTTGTTGTGGATACTGACGCTAGTAACTCCTCTATAGGTGGAATTTTGTCCCAGATACAAAATGGCCAAGAAAAAGTGATTGCTTATTTTAGCAAGGTATTCTGCAAAGCTGAGCGAAATTACTGTGTGACAAGAAAAGAACTACTCGCAGTGGAACACTTTCACAAATATCTATATGGCCAAAAATTTCTCCTGCGAACCTTTGCAAGCTTCTGAAAATCCATAAAACTAGAACAACACCCCTACATCCACAGTCAGATGGAATGGTTGAGAGATTTAATAGAACGCTGGAGAATTACATCAGAATACAAGTAAATGAACAACAAAATGACTGGGATAAATGCAGTCAGCCATTTTTACTAGCCTATCTTTCAGCCCTTCACGAAACCACTGGAAAAACACCTGCTAGCGTAATTTTTGGACAAGAATTACGTCTTCCAGTCGATTTGCTTACTGGACGTCCACCTGATTGTGAAGCAACTTGGGAAGACTACACCAACCAACTTAGTAAGCAGCTTCAGGTGTTACACGAAGAAGTCCGCCAAAAGTTACAAGTAGAAAGCGACAGAATGAAGACCCGCTATGACCTCAAGGCCAATACTGGTGGATTCATGGTTGGTGAAAGCGTTTGGTTGTACAATCCGAAAAGAACCAAAGGGCGTTCACCAAAGCTTCAAAAGTCATGGGAAGGTCCGTACAACTTAGTGACTCGACTAAACGATCTGGTGTACCGAATTCAGAAAAGCCCTCATGCAAAGATGAAAGTCGTGTATCTGGACAGATTGGCCCATTATCGAGATCAAGTTGATTGATCGGGACGATCAAGGCTTGAAAGGGGGGTAATGTTACGAACTTTATAGCATTGTACATTTCATAATATTAGTTTGTGTTCGTAGTTTGTAGGGTTTTAGGTATATTTTCTAATATAACGAACTTTGTAGCGTTTTATATTTCTTAGATTAGTTTGTATTCGTAGTTTGTAGGGTTTTAGGTATATTTTCTAATGTAACGAACTTTGCAGCATTTTATATTTCATAGTATTAGTTTGTGTTTGTAGTTCATAGGATTTTAGGTATATTTTCTACGAGTTCATAATGTATTTAAGTAATTTTACCTTTGTTAATTTCCTCAGGAGACGACTATGAAAGAAGGTCTGGAACTTTTTAGAGAATTCAATTTCCTTATTTTTAACATGGAACGCCTATGATGGAAGGTCTAGAAATCGTCGGATTATTCCTTTTTCTTATTTTGATTACCCCGGGTAATATGGAAATCCTTCTAGAAAATTAGGGAATCTTCCAGTATCAACCAAAAGGGTATATAAAGGGTCCAGATCGACTTTCTTGGTCAGTATATTTCGAGAGTTTGTCGACGCAAGTTGAATTAGTTTGACAAGTGTCAAAAGTAAGGTTGACAATAAAAAGTTATTAAAATTGTAGAGTGTATGTAGTTTGTTTGAAGACCGGCCGTCCGGAACAATATTTTCATTTAAATTTTTATGGGATCATTAAAAACAAGTTAAATTTCAATTGTTTTAGTTTTTTTAATCCACATTTTTAATTATCGGGCACCGTGTTTACCTGGTAGTACATTAGACTAGTTTAAATCAGTGTTTCTTTATGCCGAGACTTTTACCAAGAAAAAAATTATCAGAAATTTTGTTATTTCTTAAGAAATATAAAAATATATACCTTCTTTATTGTTCATTGTCAATTTATACTTTAAAGCAACTGTTAGTGAGTCTTTCAATATCTGGTTTCTTTAAAATTTATGATTTTGTCAAAAAACGGCTTTCAATTTAATTTGAAAGCTGCTTGGGCACCAGGATATTTTTTCTTAAAATCAAAATTAATCTGAAATGAAACCAAAATATTAAAATCTAATCAGTTCCTGTTAAAAATAAGATAAAAAAAATAAATATAGAGTTTTATGTTGTAGAACATACTTGATGTTGGTTACGTAATAGGCGATCCAAAAAATAAAATTAAATTTATTTAAATTACATAAGAAAGAATATGGTTAGCTTACCAAAACAGGAGCTCTCAGATCACATAATATGGACCAAAAATTTTTTTAACTGTAAATGTAGTGAGTGCTTCTTGTTCTCACTTCCATTTTTACATTCCAGCATTATAAAGCTTTATGTCAAACTTTATGTTCTGGTGGAACCTTATGATTTATTCAGAACAGGTCTCTAAAAATTACAAATTAATTTTATTTTTTTGGTCACAGCCTGTCTAAATAAAAGAAACAAACTTTTCAAATGTACTGATTGAGGAACTATGCTTTCCTCATTATTCACCAATCTTTGTGATTTTCTGTCGTCGAAACGAAATAATATATTTCTGGCATGGTTTCCGACTTTACCCCCTTGCCTTGATCGATGTACGGTAAGCATTTTCTAGCTTCCTTATAGGAGCACAATAATATATTGTCAAGGATTCTACTGGAAATAGATTTTTGCAACATAAAAGTTAAATTCATTCCATTGTAACCTACTGTAATAAAATATGTGACTGTGAGATATTAATCATGAAATCTTTGTTATATTTTCAGGGAAATTTTTTTTTAAGTTTTACATTCACTTTTCATTAACCTTTTGAAATTTACTATCAAAATGCTTTGCTTGCCATCGCACTTACAATAAATTTATTGTTTTACCTATATAATAGATACCAAGATCCATATTATTTAAACGTTCGTTATTCGACAAGAAAATTTTATTTTATCGATACGTACATACTATAGTAATAACATAATTTGAAAACTAATGGTAAGCTTGAACGATGTAAAAATAAATACGAAAGTATCTTCGTTCGCCATTTTATGATTCGTAAATGTAAACCACTAAGCGATCAAATGTAGCAAACATTACTAGTTTTCCATTATTTAAGTTAATTAAATATTTTGTGAAAATTTTTACCTTGAAATCGTTTTACAATTTCTTGGGATAAGTCTAAGAAGTTAATGTCGCCTCTAGATTATCAGTCCTTGCATTTCTAACAAAAAAAAGTTTCAAAATATTCATAATCAAAACGGTTAAATTCGCACCGACACAAATCAGGATCATCCATCCACTTTCGATTGTCGTGTGCTCTGCGGGTGGCAGGCGGCGATTTATAGGCATCGGATCGATAATTATCGGTTGCTTTCGAATGTAATGAGAATTTGAAATTCTCAGTTAAAATATAATATAAACTGCCGTTTCAAATGTAATATATTTTGGTGAGAAAATCTGAAAACACATTTTGAGTTTCTTCTTTTTGTATGTAGGAAGGAAGTCTTACCGCAGATCGTTGTTTACAGATACTGGAAAATCTTTTACCAGAAGTTCGTGAAAATGTGCCTTTGAATCAGTTAAACAACACATTTCTACAATAGAAGCTCCTGTCTATAATTCCCGAATCATACGGCCTTATTTGAAAAAAAAGTTTTTAGGGCGCTGGATTGTTACACAAGGTTCCATAAGATGACTGCTAGAGCCCTTATCTATCGGTAATAGATTTTTTCTCATGAAACTGTCTAGACAATAAAATTTATAATACCCAATATCATACGATGTGGGACTTAACAAAGGCCACAGAAAGGGAATTCAGAAATTTAGCGGGTCGACCTCTGGTTTTACTCAATGGTCTACGCAGAGTAAGAAAAGCATGCCAGTGCTGTATTCAACATGATGGTTTGCAATTTGAACAATATCTTTAACTTTTGTTATTTTTAATAATTATTCTTATAATGTATAATTTAATAATAATTGAATAATTGAATGTATAATAAAATATTTTCTATAATACCAGTACGTATTACTCATAGGTTATGTATTTGGCAAGGTATTGTTTAAAATATAACTACTTGATCCAATTCCCTGGACCCAAAAAAAAATTAAAATATATAAACAAAAAATATAATTTAATGGCTTAAACGAAAGAATTATTAAGTGTTATATATCGGTGAAAAGACCTTAATAATTGGAATGCAATAGTGTATGGATATAAGGGATGTTCCATTAAAAAAAAAGAAGTTCGATTTAGATTTAAAAAACAGTAGTACTTAAAGAGAAAATAACGACGCTATTGAATTTCACGTGTAAAACTTTATTTCAATTAATATTAACATTTTCGATAACTAAAAAGATAACTAAAATACAAGGAGAGTCCCAAAATAGCCATTTTTCAAAAAAAAAAACCATGTATCTAAAAAGCTAAGAGTGTATTGAAAATTCTGTTTGCGGCATTTTTCGTTTCACACAAAAGTAGCATCGATTCGCGAAAACCGCATCCTGCTGACTTTAAAGATAACGAGCTACACGGTAAAAATAACGAAATCAGGACACCCTGTACAAATAAAGCTATTGAAATTTTCCAAGACAATTTCTCACTTGACAAAATGGCACTAAATTCGCGAAATATTCAGTTCATTTATAAAACGTTGTCGGCAGGGATATCACGATTCACCCACCATATGTCACGATAGATGAGATGCTTTTTGGATTTAGAGGAAAATTTAATTTTCGCCAGTTTATTTCCTCAAAAACCAATAACTACGGAATAAAGGTATTGGCAATGTGCGATGCAAAAAAGTTTTATACCAGCATCATGGAGGTGTATGTGTGTCTTCAGCCTGATGGACCATTTAAATTATCCAATTTTCCTTATGATGTTGTTATGCGACTTTCACAATATATGCAGGGAAGTTAGCCAAGTATTACTGTGGACAATTGGTTTACCAATGTGTCGCTTTTTAGGCAACTTCATTTAAAGAATTTGACAGCAGTAGGCACAATTCGTAAAAACAAGCGAGATTTGTCAGTCAAGTTTACCGCTAGCCAAATAAAATTAATATTTTTGATTTTAGTCATGAATGTATCCTTGTATTATATGTTCTCGAGGCAATAAAAAGTATTAATGTTGTCCACAATGTATCGTAATGATGATAGACGAAGAAACTGGCGATCTCTTTAAGGTAGCAATAATGACAGAATACAAGGAAACAAAAAGTGGTGTTGACATGGTTGACAAAATGGTTGCTAACTATAACTGTGCTCGTGATACTCATAGATGGTCACTTTTTATTAAATGATTAATATTACTGCAATAAATTCTCATATAATTCATTGTGCCAATAAATAGGATAAACCTTTGACAAGCAAATATTTTCTTCAAACTTTTCGAATATTCCACGATCTTTGAGATTGCAGCTAAATTAAATAACAGGTCTGATAGCAGCCGAACCTACAGTTGAATAGGCTGAAATTGGATGATGTGGCTTTTGTGATTCCAAAAAGAATCGAAGAACTAAATACAATTGGGTACAATGCGGTATTTTTCTGCGTCTAGAACACTTAGTAGGACTTTGTATTGAATGTAAAAATAATTCTCACTAGTTGCTATGTACTAAAAATTATTATTAAATAAACAAAACATGTAATAGAAAAAATCGCTCTCATGGACCGAAGTGACTATAATTTTGGATTCTTTTAACGCCATTACTGTAGGTCTAAATATTAATTGAAATTAAGCCGGATGCAATAAAACTTAACTGATATCCACAACATGATACAAAAAATAAAAATAAAATACTTTGTCATATTTCAGTTTTTTCTTTTATAATTTTTTTACTTAGTTAGCCTTAGTGACATTTTTAATGTCGGTGCAGTTTTTTAAGATATAATAATTTAATTGAAAAAAATTTCGACTAAAACAATGACATATTTTTTTAGATTTTACTTCCTATTATTACTATGGATAATACTGGTTCCAAAATGTAAAGGCCAAACTACACTTCTTACTTTGACTGATGACGTGTGCATTACCGACACACCATCAGCGATGGCTATGATCTATAATCTCTCTGATCCTTATCTTAGAAACCTGGATCAATTTAAAGAAAGTAAGTTAAATAAAAGTAGCATCACTATTTTTATCAAAAAGTATTACCTTATACATTGTGAAATTAATCTGAAAATATGTGTTGTTTTTATTTCGAAAATATACTCTATAAAAATTTAAATTTAATTTTTCTATAATTTCCAATATTTAATGCAAGCGTCCTTTATAAATACCATTTCTTTATAAATACCGCTGTTTAAAAAATAAAACTCTGTAACTTTGGTACGATATTTACATACCGGGTGTTAAGTTGACTGCTTGTAGAGGACTCTGATATTTTTATTTATACAGGAAAGAGTTTAAAAAGTTCTGCTTTTTAAATAAAATTGTATTAAGATGTTCAAACATGACGTATAATATATAGAATGATTAAACATTTTAAAATATTGAAATATATCTTAAACATAACTCCTTTTAAGTTTTATTTTAGGTCAATTATTTTTTACTGAAAACGTTTTCTATTTCTATATTTCTAAAAAAAAATTTTTGACAAGTAATAAAAATTAATATTTAATATTACCAGCCACATTCAGTAACAAGATTTAAGAATTGAACCCAATATAGTTGCCATTAAACTCAGATTTCCTAATTTATATTAAATATGGCAACAAATATAGGAATATTAAGGATAAGAATCTAGCAATAAAGCCTTGAAATATGTAAGAAAAATAGTTGAATCCCAAAAATAAATAAAATTCTCCATTTTTGTCGGTTCAGTAATAAAAGAAAATGATTTTATTGTGCTTGTATTTTTAGGGTTTCAAACTTGCTTGACTGAATCTTGTCAGTTCACTTAGCTGTTAATTTAGAGCGGTTTTAAGGTTAGGCCATGTTAATGAATTCAGGGGTACTAATGAAGTGTTATCTTTTACACATGAATAGCTGGTAACAAGAGCGCTGCTAGGTACCACCTGACAATCTGACATATCCATTGTAAAGTTCTACGTTACGTTTACCGTTTATGTACTCCGAACGTTTCGATATATGGATGCTATTTGTGTTGTTTAGATCGATTTCAAAATTTAATCTAGGCCAAATAATGGAGTTAATTGATGAATATTTCCGTACGATTATTTTTCACAATATTTGGCATGATTTATCTCAACAAAAGTTTATCGATGAACCTAATTCTAATGTAGTAGCATTTAAATTTAAGAGTTTGCTTCCATTCTACATGGTTTTAAAGGAATGTAAGTTATTTATATGTCCTGTAATTTAAAGCTTTGTAAACAACGGATTATTTTTTCATTCATAACTTTTTATGATCTTATAGTTCATTAATTTTTGTTCATAATGAATTCCGAAACTGCGATTCGATAACGTCCGTGTACTTGCAATTAAGTGTTTAACAAAATTTAGAAATATTGTGATTTTTTAAAAATATTTATTTTCATCAGAATATGTAATCCTAGTGTATGTATGCCTGTTTCGATTGAACAAAACCTGATTTTATACATAATTACTTTGAAGTCCTGATGAAGAAAATAAATTTTGTCGAAAGCTAGATTAACAAAAATGGGTTTTCTTTTCTGGCCAACCATCCTTTTGACTGCAGCCCTACAAAAGTGTCTTAGATCTTTCGATTTAATTGACTACCTCCTATATATATATATATATATATATATATATATATATATATATATATATATATATATATATATATATATATATATATAAGTATCAATAGTTTATACGTGAATGTTAAAAAAGAACAACGCGTTTTGGCATTTCGCCTTTTGTTTAAGGCATTTTAAAAAGGTTTTTTTATATTATTTTCCTTAATTTAATAACCTAAAATTTAAAATACACAAATTACGGTTAAAATTCAACACATTAACAGAAAACGTTAAAAAGTTAAAAGACAATTCCAAAAAACTTTTAAAAACTTATTTTACAATTAAAAACTTTATATGATTTAAAAATATTTAAATCTTTATAAAAAAGTATAGGTACGCACCTTAAGCTTGCCATTTCTATTTCGATACTGAGTCTTTGGTTTTTTTTCTATATTAAAACTGCTAACATATAAATGTTCTAAGAGGATATTCCCATCTATTGACTTTTAAGAGGGTATATTAATTTTAATCGGATCTGTGTAAATGTGGCTTAGGTTACTTGCATCAGTTCTGTAGTTAACTGCGTTTTTTTTCTTTTTTTATTTCCATCATCTCTTTTACACTCAATTTGTTATAATTATGGTCACGTTCAAGTATTGTTGTATTGTTGTAGTTGAAGGAATGGCTTGTTTTTCGTACATGTTTATTTAATGCAGTCATAGCATTCTTAGTACATTTGTGCCCATTTAATCTATTTTTAAATAACTGTGTAGTCATTCTTATATTTTTTTGGACAATTGATTCAATGAATTGAGTATACATTAGAGTTATTCATTTTAGGAGTTTTACTTTTCAGTTTGGTGAAAAAAAGTTTAACTTATTTTGAGCTTTGTGTCAGTCAACAATATTATGTTGGTTTAGAATATGTTTAATTTTTTCTGAAAGTCCGTCGTTATACGGCAAGGCAATAAATTTCGATGTATCATTATTGTTGGGAGGATTGTTAAAGTTATAAAATTTGTGTATACGCTCTTTTATTATTTTTTCAATGTCCCTGAGTTTAAAGTTTTTTCTTAATAAGGTTTCTTTCACTTTTCTTAAAACAGGGGGTCTAAATTCAGGGGAAGTTAAAGTGACGACTCTGTCTGCTGGACCAATAATAATACTCTTTTTCTGAGACATTGCATGATTTGAGTGGAAATTCAAGTATCTCCGTGGCCATGTATAGTATATGGTTCAGTATAGCACTCATTTAAGGTTTTATTTTCTCTTCAGAAAAGAGTCATATCTAAAAAGTTTATTTTATCGTCTTTCTCTATTTTTGATATGAATTACAACATGCTGTGAAAGATGTTAAACGCTTGAAGGATTTCATCTGTTATATTAGAGGGAACAGCCATTAAACAGTCACCCACATATCTTTTAAAGAATATCATATTAAATTTAAGATCTTTGATAACTCTTTCTTCTAAATATTCCATAACTAACTGAGCAATGGTGGAAGAGATTGGTGAGCCCATAGCACAGTCATTTATTTGACTAAAATGTCGTTGTCGGAATTGCATTGTCTTTATTTTTATTTATTTTTACGAGATTTCGATTAGGTTGTATCTCTAATCGTTATCAAGTAGAAATTGAATATTTTTTCTTAAGGCTACGAGCGTATATAGTCCACTGAAGTGCAAAGTTTCGCTTCACTGTACACATCTCACTGATTTGATGTTACAAAGTAGTGGTTGCCAAAGATTAGGTATCTCAACACTCGGTTTACTGAAGATTCCATTATTATTTTTAATGAAAGCTGCTTCTATATATTTTCATTTTTCATATTGGGTTCCATATATATTGCCGTAGCCTCAGACCATTTTATATGGTGTTGTTTATCCCAGGCACGTTCTGCAATACCTGATCTCGACGTTTTCCCCTTTTTGTGTATGAGTTTTATGTTCCTTAATTCTAACTTTTAGTGGTCGTTTGGTTTCTCCAATATACATTTCACCACATTCACATGGAACTTTGTAAGCACATTCTTTCTTATAGGTAGTTTTTGGTTTTGTTTTTGTTTTGTTAAATGTGCTCTAAGTGTATTTCCTGATTTAAAGGCTGTTTATATATATATATATATATATATATATATATATATATATATATATATATATATATATATATATATATATATATTGGCGACGACTGGAGAGAGTGAAAAACCCATCGGAAGCCCGTCGTTCTGAACGTAGAACCTGTCCTTTACTTGAAAGTAAGCACTACGCAAGCAACACTCCAAAAGATCTATCACCCCGTCCAGTGGTAACGTGGTTCGATCTGATAAAGTAGTATCATTTGAAAGTCTAGTTTTGAGTATGTCTAGTGATTCCCCTAATGGTACATTAATATACAGATTTTCCACATCAAAGAAGCTTATTAGTCCGTCGTCTGGCTCTAGATTGATACTACTAATAATATTCACGAAATGTGTGGAATTTTTAATATATGTGTTCGTCTTACCTGCTAAAGTTTGTATGATTTTTAACAGAAACTTGGCTAGATGTCATGGTGAATCGCTCTAACGAAACTATTAAAACTTCAGTATACAGAAAGCCAAAACATACTGGACAATATCTTAATCATAGTTCCAATCATTCTGTTGTAACAAAACAGGGAATTATACGCAACCTCTATAATTGCGCTATATCTGTATGTAATAATGCCGATTCATTGGAAAAAGAGGTAGCCGATTTACAATAGAATGGTTATCCTTTGAAACTAATTGACGACGTTATAAATAACTTTAGAACAACGAACACTGGACAGCAAGAAACACATTCCTTCTTCACAATTCCGTACATTAAGGGAACGTCGGAGAAAATAAGATGAATTTCCATTAGTTATACTATAAAAAGAGCCTTTAAATCAGGAAATACACTTAGAGCTCATTTAACAAAAACAAACCCAAAAAGTACCGATAAGAAAGAATGTGTTTACAAAGTTCCATGTGAGTGTGGTGAAATGTATATTGGAGAAATCAAACGACCACTAGAAGTTAGAATTAAAGAACATAAAACTCATACACAAAAAGGGAAAATGTCGAGATCAGGTATTGCAGAACACGCCTGGGATAAACAACATCATATAAAATGGTCTGAAGCTGCGGCAATATATATGGAACCCACCATGAAAAGAAGAAAATTTATAGAAGCAGGTTAAATTAAAAACAATGATGAAATCTTCAGTAAACAGAGTGTTGAGATATTTAATCTTTGGCAACCACTACTTTGTAACATCAAAACATTGAGGTGTGTAAGTGAAGCGAAACTTTGCGCTTCAGTGGACACAGTCCCTATATAAGCTTGTAGCCTTAAGACAAAATATTCAGTTTATACTTGATAACGATTAGAGATACAACCTAATCGAAACCTCGTAAAAATAAATAAAAATAAATACAAGTGCGACAACCACATTGTAGTCAATCTTCAACATTGTCTGCAACCTTCAAACAAGCCATTTATTTGTTTGTAAACTGTATTAATATATTGAAAGTAATTTGTTTTTAAGGTAAGGTTTACAGCTTCCATGAAATGATTTTTAGATAAGATCGTGTATTAGTTTAGAATTTCCCATTTTTCCAATAAAATGACTTTTACAAATTCATTTGGGATGTTAGTGTAGAGTAATACAACATCCAAAGAGATTAGTTTGTTATTTTCTGAAATATTTACATTGTCGAGGAATTTTTTAAGAGTAAAAGAGTCCCTAATAAAATATTCATTTCCTCCAGTTATATATGAGATGCAATTTGATAATAATTTGATAGATTATAAGAAAGTGATTGTATATAAGATACGATTGGTCTTAAGGATATGTTTTGTTTGTGAATTTTTGGAGGAACAGCATTGTTAATACTTAGAATTCAGTTATTTGTTTCGAATTTAACAATTTTTTTTATAAAAATTTTATTTCTCTTTTGATATAAGAAAGTTGGGTCACTTTTAGTTTTCTTGTAAGAGGTAACATCACCCAGTAATAAGTTCATCTTTGCCTCATAATCAACGGTATTTATAATTACTTTTTTCTTGCTTTTGTCAGGTTTTAAAAGTGTAATTTGAGGGTTATTTTTTTACAAAAGTTTTTGTTTTGTTTAATTTATTACATGTATCAGTGTCGTGGCACGCTTTTCAAAATTTTCTTTTTGTTTACTTTTAAATTAAGTATTGTTTACAACCTCGAGACTTCATATTCGTTCATTTGAAGTGATCGAATGTCTGGCCTATTATGAGCAACTGTCTGATCTGTTAGAACCGTTCGATCCCAATGTAGTTTGAACTCGTTGTTCTCAAGAATAGACGCCGGGTTGTATTTGTAGTAAGGCACTTTTCTACTTGCAATAGATTTAACTTATCTGCTAACTCTTGATGGAGTATTTTTGCGTTTGAGTCATGTCTTTCCTTATACTCCGTTGCGGCAAATGCTTGGCATCCTCCAGTTATGTTCTGAACTGACTCTGATGTTTGACAGCCACATCTACATCGGTCGTTTTCTATTGAGGAATCTCTGATGATCAACTTCCGATAGTTTTTCATCAGAATAACCTGGTCTTGGATAGCTAACAAAAAGCCCTCCGTTGTCGGAGACATCTGTCCTGAAATCAACCTGCAATTCGATGTTCAGTTGTCGACATTGTCCTGATTGGATGCCGTCCAGGAAGTGGCTTCCGTAGCAGCCAGGCTTGTAACCTTTCTTGGTCTGTTTGGTGGTGAGAAGCAATATTCTATTCCTTCAGCTATCGCAGCGTTGAATCGTCTGCCTCGCATATTGCTCGCTGTGGAGTGGAAGAGCCCGCTAACCGTTGGAAATAAGAACCTAAGTTTATTATTTGTTGGCCAAGCTGTTTACGAATATCCACCAATTCTCCTCGTCCTTGATGTCTTGGAAGCACTTTACGGTCAATAGCACTCCGAGGGTGGTGTTTATCTGCTTTTGTTAAGAGTGTTTGCAGGCTTTGGATGTCCGTCCTGCTCCACTTTACAATTCCAACAGAGTAGCTAAGTGCAGAGCATACGTACGTGTTGAGTGCCTTAAACAAATTTCAATTATTTAAATTAGTTCGTAATACTCGCTTTACCCTTTTAACAAATTCGGTGGTTAGTTCGGCCATCATGGTGCGATAGTCAATTCTTTTAGCCTGTTTAATACCGAGGTATCTGTATGTTTGTTCTGCTTCCATTGCACCTATAGATTCACTGACCTGCATCTCAAATGGTCCTGGTTGTATCTTTCCTTTAACGATGTTTAAAATACAGCACTTTTTAAGTCCAAACTGCATTTCGATATCCCCGAAGAAATCCTACCCAATTTCAAACATTTGTTTAAACTAGTTTCTGGTAGCAGCCATCAGTTTAAGATCATCCCTGTATAAAAGATGATTCAATCTTACTACCTCTTTGTTGTTTTTTCTAATACTGAAGCCCTATCTGATGGAGTTCAAACGGCGCAAAAATGAGTTTATTGCAAGGCAGAACCACAATGGGTTTAGTGAATCGCCCTGAAATACACCCCTTTGTATTGAGATTGTATTCGTTTCGATGGTATTGTTGGATGGCACTTGCAATTGTATCCTAGTTCTCCAAGTTGACATGGTGCGTTCTAAAAAGGAAACAAAATGAATATCAACCCTATAGTTACCTCAATATAGTTGTGAACCACACATGTGGTACTGAGTCGAAGGCCGTCTTATAATCCACGTAAGCAGCAAAAGAGGTTTCTTTGATTGGTAAAGGCGTGGTTACATATGACAGAGTCAAAATCAAATGCTTTTTTGTTCACAATGTGCATAGATGTGTTGTATCAAGCAGGAGGTGATTACCTTATATAGTGATTGGCTTATACTTAGCTGGGTCATGTGTACTCTGTTGGTTCTTTGGCAAGAGATAAGTAATACCTTCTCTCAGGAAAAATGACATTTTCGCTGAGTTTAGAAAAACATCATTAATAAGATTAGCCAGTTGATGGTGCATACGACAGAGCTTCTTGAGCCAGTAGTTCTGGATTCGGTCAAGACCTGGAGCTTTCCAGTTATGAAATTCCTTAATTATTCTTCAGATTTCCTCGGTAGTAAATGGCTCACACTGCATCTGACTGTGGTCTTAGCAGATCTGATGTTCTTCATTAATATAGCCGGCTGCGATGTTATAATTGGCGGGTATTTTCGGATCGTTGGAACAGCGCATTGTCTCGTTTTCTGTTATTACTGGTCTCGTATCTCTTTAGCCGTCCTGCAGTAGCAAAGAGTTTCTATTTCAGTGTGTGGAGGCATTTCCGAACCGTACTAATCGCTGGATCGTGTTTCGAATAGCACCGGGTTCAACTCATTATTTCTTCAACTCTTTTTTGAAATTTACTTATTCTTATGCCCTCAATATATTCCGTCAGTTGTCCTATATCTTTTCGAAAATTTTCAATTTTGTTATTTAAATATCTTTTCTATGGTGGAGTGTTGGGTTCCGTTCTTGCTGATCGGAGCTCTGTTGTAATTTTAATTTCTCAAACTCTACCTATCGCAGTAGCAGCACAATAAATTTTGGTATGTAAGGACTCCAGAATATAGACCTTTGAAGCATAAGCTAATAAAATCTGATTGTTTATCAATTCAAAAAGTTTGTTTATCAAGCCGAGCAACCGTCGAGGCAGCATTACTTGAAAATGCCAGCTGATATATATATATATATATATATATATATATATATATATATATATATATATATATATATATATATATATATATATATATATATATATATATATATATATATATATATATATGTGGAAAATGCAAAACAGAAACTCTAAAAAAAGGGAATGTAACAGAAAGCAACGGACAACCCGTTTAGTCATGTTAAAGAAGTGAAATAAAGCATACTGTTGTATCGTAACTTGCTTCCTGGTTTCCAGCAAAAATGGTGTCGGGCAAGGACCTTTCGCTGGTTTCGGATCGTCAAAACACAGTGGGTCGAAAGCACGGATTTGATATTAAAAATAAAAATTGGTTCCAACAATAGCAAACTGAAACTTTAAAATCATGAAAATAAATTCGAAAAACGTCTAATGTGGTTCCACGCTTTAAAAATAAAATAAAAAGAATAATTGTATTTCCATGAATAAAATATTGCGCTTGACTTTAAGGTACATTTTAAATACAATACAATAATAATAAATACATGGGTATCGATAATCGTTAAAAAGGCGAAAGTACTTTTTCCTCTATGCTTAAGACTTCTTAATAAATACCAATGCAAATAATTTGTAAGCAGTATAATATTTATTGATTCACATAAATGAATAAATAATACGACTGTAATAAAAATAACTAAAAGAACTTTTTAATCTCTCTCTTTTACCAGCTCTTTTCTCATTCTCAAATATGTATGAATTATTATCCGAATCCTTACTATGTCAAAAAGTGTAAGGATCCATCGACGCGAAAAGTTTTGGAACACATCCCCCATATTTTTTCTCGAGAAGATTTTCGGGCAAAGTCTAGGCGATAGTTTCTTATCAACTTGTCCGTTGATTTTTGTGCATCTTTCAATAGCTTATCTATCGGTAATATTGCAAAGGCTATGATGTCTGGTCAATGGAGTAAGTAATTTCTGGATTCCTGTTGAAATGTTGCACCAAGAATATCCTTTGAAGAAAAATCTTGCTGTTTGAAGTTTGCATTCTCAAATCTTCTCTATTGCAGTTTAATGTCCACTTCCAATAGTTTGCAAAATGACGGGAAACCAGAGGATCAGTTTTTGCTGTACTCTTTCAATAATAGCTGGCTCATCACTGTTCTCGAAACGTCAAGCTGTGTTGCCATCGTTAGTGCTTCCTAACCCTTTCTTTGGCATGTCAACAAGAAGTCCTAATCTGTTTCTTTAAAGGCCTGTTAGATGGTAGCTTTTGTCAGTGCTTTCACCTCTTCGTCTTTCTGCTTACGGGCTTACCACTTCTGGGTGTCACGTTGATACGACAAATACAAGCAGCATTCGGAGAATCGAATACATGCGTGTAGAGTTAACAGTTATAGCTTGAAATACTCTGTGTTTACTGAGACACAGTATCAATATTGTTGAACTGAGATGTTGTTTGGCAGAGGTAACAACGTTGGACTGATTTCGTTCCAGCCAAAGCATTCACCTAGCCGTCTATCATCGTCATAAATAAGTTGTACTGTACTGAAGCTCGGATGGAAAAGAGAACGTCAGGGTTACAATTAAATAGTAATAATAATAATAATCTTCCGAAACAGCGCATGAAATGGACAACATCCATGAATGAAACAGTAATGCGCATTTTTTATAGGGTGACTGAACTAGGACGAGAAACGATCGGTTATAGACAACAGCTTCATGCTGAATTTTGTAGGGAATATCCACACCTACAAGTGTCACAATAGAGAAGAGCTGATCAATACAGAGCTATTCTCCGAAATAAACTATCTCAGAAGCGCGACTTCACATCATCAAAGCGGAAATAGAACGAGAGATAAGAATTACAGATGATAACAATGAACAAACCCCAGAACCTGCGCCACAGCCAGACCCACAGACTCAAGAACAACCAGACAACGACATAAGCGCTGACATCGCTGTGGACAGGCAACAACAACTACATCAACACAAGAGCTCTACCCGCCGAAGATGCTGTGCGGGAACCCTAACAAGCTCTTACTCAAGCAGGACGACCACGACAGCACATGAAATGGACTGTGTCCATGAACGAGACAATAATGCGCATTTTTTATAGGGTGACTCAACTAGGACGAGAGATGATCGGTTACAGACAACAACTATATGCCGAATTTTGCAGGGAGTACCCACACATGCACGTGTCCCAGCAGAGAATAGCTGACCAATATAGAGTTATTCTCCGAAACAGCCTAATTCCTGAAGCTCGGCTTAATAGCATCAAAGAGGAAATTGAACGTGAAATCAGAGGCACTGACAATAACAACAATCCGATTGCTGAACCTGAGCCACAACCGGAACCTGAGGTCCAAGAACAACAGGAACAGCTAAATGACGAAGCCCAAACGGGACAACACTGAACTGTTTTATCAGAAATTGTCAACGGAAATGAGTGCTGCGGTGTTGGAGTATGATGGAAGCAATCCGTTAAGAAGACCGACACTGCCAAAAATTAATTCATCAAAAAAACTGGGTGCCATGTTAGACATCATGAACAATCGGATTTTATCAGCTTATGTTTCAGATGCCTACACTCTGGAGTCCTTACATATGACCATCTACTGTGCCGCGACTGCTATAGCTAGAGCTCTAGAAATTAAAGTTACAACAGAGCGCCGATCAGCAAGGACAGAACCCAACATACCACCATGGGAAAGACGTCTAAACAAGAAAATTGAAAATCTGCGATTAGATATAGGACACCTGACGGAGTACATCAGGGGCACAAGTACTAGTCGACTGCAAAGGCGAGTTGAAGAAATCATGAACCGTGTCCGATATCATTCGCAACAAGATCCAGCGAATGTTACTGCTCAGCAATGCCTTGACTCGCTGAAACAGAAGCTCTCTGTTATTGCAGGACGGCTAAAGCGGTACAAGACCAGCAATAACCGAAAACGAGACAATGCGCTCTTCCAACGTTCAGAAAAGACTTTCTACGGTAAGCTAAACTCTCCACCTAAAATAGCAGATAATAGATATTCCAATAGAGAGCAGGTAGAAGAGTTCTGGGGAAACCAACTTTCCACACCAGCCGATTGTAACATCGCAGCTGACTGGATCAATGAAGAACACCAAATCTGCCAAGATTACAGCCAGATGCAGTTTAAGCCATTTACCACCGAGGAAATTTCAAGAATAATCAAGGAATTCCATAACTGGAAAGCTCCAGGTCTCGACGGGATCCAGAACTACTGGCTCAAAAAGTTCTGGTGTATGCACCATCAGCTGGCTAATCTTATTAATGATGTTTTTCTTAACCCAGCAAAAAAGCCATTGTTCTTGACCGAAGGTATTACGTACCTCCTACCAAAGGACCAACACAATAGACATGACCCAGCTAAGTATAGGCCAATCACCTGCCTACCCACACTGTATAAGGTGATCACCTCCTGCTTGACCCAACGCATCTATGCACAGTGTGAGCAAAATAACATCATTGCAACTCAACAGAAAGGATGTACGAAGGGAGCAATGGGATCCAAGGAGCAATTGATTGCTGACTCTGTCATATGTAACCAAGCCTGTACCAACCGAAGAAACCTCTTTGCTGCCTACGTGGATTATAAGAAGGCCTTCGACTCAGTACCACATGAGTGGCTCAAAACTATATTAAGAATGTACAGGGTCGACAATAATTTTGTTTCCTTTTTAGAACGCATCATGTCAACCTGGAGAACTAGGATCCAATTGCAAGTGCCATCCAGCGACACCATCGAAACTAACACCATTCCGATACGAAGAGGAATATTTCAAGGCGATTCACTTAGTCCATTGTGGTTCTGCCTTGCAATGAACCCACTATCACGCCGTTTGAACTCCACCAGACACGGCTTTAGTGTTAGAAATAACAACGAAGAGATAGTCAGAGTGAATCATCTTCTATACATGGATGATCTTAAACTGATGGCTGCTACCAGAAGCCAGCTTAAAATTGTAGAGGAGTTCTCCGGGGATATCGGAATGCAATTTGGACTTGACAAGTGCCGTATTTTGAACATCGTTAAAGGGAAGATACAACCGGGGGCTTTTGAAATGCAGAACGATGAAACTATAGCTGCAATGGAAGCAGACCAAACATACAAATATCTAGGTATGAAACAGGCTAAAAGAATTGATCATTGCACTATGAAGGCCAAATTGACAACCGAATTTGTCAGGAGGGTAAGGCGGGTATTAAGAACTAATTTAAATAGTAGAAATTTGCTTAAGGCGCTCAACACGAATGCTTGCTCTGCGCTGAGCTACTCTTTTGGAATTGTAAAGTGGAGCAGGACGGACATCCAAAAACCTGCAAAGAAAAATAAGGATACTCCTAACAAAAGCACAAAAACATCACCCTCGGAGTGCTATTGAACGTACAATGCTTCCAAGACACCAAGGAGGAAGAGGATTGGTAAGCAGCTCGACCAACAAATAATAAACTTACGTTCATATTTCCACAGGTTGACGGACTCTTCCACACTACATCGAGCAATATGCGAGGTAGACGATTCAACACCGCTACAGTTGAGGGAACAAGATATTACTTCTCACCACCAAACAGACCAAGAGAAGTTACAAACCTGGCTACGGAAGCCACTTCATAGACTGCATCCAAATGAGATCAATCAGGACAATGTCGACAACTCAGCGTCGAACTACTGGTTGATTTCAGGATAGATGTTTCCCGAAAACGGAGGGCTTCTTGTTGGCTATCCAAGACCAGGTTATTCCGACGAAGAACTATCGGAAGTTCATCATTAGAGATCCCTCAATAGAAAATGACCAATGCAGATATAGCTGTCGAACATCGGAGACAATTCAGCACATAACTGGAGGATGCCAAACGTTTGCCGCAACCGAGTATAAGGAAAGACACGACTCAGCCGCTAAGATATTCCACCAAGAGTTAGCAGAAAAGTTAAACCTATTACAGGTAGGAAAAGTGCCTTATTACAAGTACAATCCTGAGCCTATTCTTGAAAACAACCAGTTCAAGTTATATTGGGACCGAACGGTTCTGACGGACCAAACAGTAGCTCATAATAGACCAGACATTATACTAATAGATAAAATTTCTAGGCGAACTACACTAATCGACATTGCTGTGCCTAACAACAACAACCTAAGACCAAAACACAACGAGAAGATCGGCAAATACAGAGATCTGGAGGTCCAAATCCGAAGACAATGGGCAATGAACAGCGTCCAGACGCTTCCCATAATACTGTCAACAACTGGAGTGATACCGAAGAACCTCCTGCAGAACATCAAGGAACTGGGCCTTAGTGAGCATCTTTATAAGCCGATGCAGAAAGCAATTCTCCTAGCAACCGCACGAACCGTTCGAAAATTCATGGGAAATTCAGCAGACAACGTCACCTAGGACCCGATAACATGGAAAGGGTTCCCACAGAGCTTCATACTTTTGGTGTCTTTGTATGCCTGGTATGAGTGAATAATCCCTGGAGGGAGTGCGAAGCCGTTTGGCTTGTAAATCATGTATAATAATAATAATAACATAAGAGTCAAACAACAGCGAGAGCTCCACCCTCCGAAGATCCTGCGCAAGAATCTCAGCCATCACGCTTACTCAGGTGGGAATTCCAAGACAGCGCATGAAATGGACAATATCCATGAATGAAACAATATTGCGCATTTTTTATAGGGTAACTCAACTAGGACGAGAAATGGTCGGCTATAGACAACAGCTTCATGCCGAATTTGTAGGGAATACCCACACCTACAAGTGTTACAACAGAGAATAGCAGACCAATACAAAGCTATTCTCTGAAATAAACTAATCTCGGAAGCGCGACTTAACATCATCAGAACGGAAATCGAACGGGAGATAAGAAACACAGACGATATCAATGAACAAATCGCAGAACCTATGCCACAGCCAGATCCAGAGACTGAAGAATAACCAAACGACGTCTTGAGAGAGAATATCGCTGAAGACCAACAGCAACAACAACAATAACTACACCAGCATAAAGGCCAAACAACTCCAAGAGCTTCGCCCGCCAAAGATGGTGCGCGGGAACCAGTGCTCGTTCAAGCAGGATGATCAAGACAACACGTGAAATAAACTGTACCCATGAATAAGTCAATAATGAGCATTTTTTACAGAAGAACTCATCTAGGACGAGAGAGATATGTATCACAACAGAGAATAGCTGACCAATATAGAGTTATTTTCTGAAACAGCTTAATTTCTGTAACACGGCTTAATAGCGAAAGCTGAACGTGAGACCAGGGGCATTGACAATAACAACGATCCGATTGCTGAACCAGAGCAGAGTCGGAACCCGAGATCCAAGAGCATCTGAATGACGATATCCAACAGGACAACGCTGAACGCCTTTATCAGAAACTATCAGCAGAAATGAGTGTTGTGGTGTTGGAGTATAATGAAACCAATCCGTTATGCAGACTGGCACTGTCAAAAATTAAATCATGAATAATCGAATTTTACCAGCTTATATATCAGAGACCTATAATCTGGAGTCCTTACATACCAAAGTCTATTATGCTGCGACTGCGATAGCTTGAGTCTTCGAAATTAAAATTCTAACAGAGCTGATGTGCGTTCTATAGTGCTTTATGGGTGCGAGCTGTTTGGTTTCCTGGAAATTTATAGTGTATCCTGATGATGTTGGAGTAAACCTGATGTAGTTTGCTTATTCTTTATGCTATTTTTATGTTCTTGGCTCTGGTAGAGATTCTTTTATTTGTTTGGCCAATGTATTCTTATATTACTATATTGGATGCTGTACACTCCCTGGTTTTCCAGTGGTATTTTGTCGTTAGGATTGTCCAATAATTTGTGTATTGTTGTTTGTGACTTGTAAATTGTACATCTGTCATGCTTTCACAAAATTATTTCAATTACGTCTGTTAAACCTTTTGTGTATGGCAGTTTGGTTTTGGTTTGGATTTGTCATCTTTTTTTTTTTCTTTTCATTTGTGTTCTGCTTTATAGCCTTTTTGATATTGTGTTCGTTGTAGTTGTTTTGTTTAAGAGCTGTTGTGTTGTTGTTGAGTTCTTCTTGGCGGTTCGTGGGTTCGGTTAGTCGCATGGATCTGTAGATCAGTCTGTTGGTGACTGATTGTAACCGAGATGGATGGTTGTAAGATTCGGCATTTAGGTATCTGTTTGTGTGCGTAGGTTTTCGGTAGACCATATAATCGATACTTAGGTCGTTTTTCTAGTGATTAGAAGGTCAAGGAAAGGTAGCTGTTTATTGACTTCGACCTCCAATGTGAACTGTATGCGGTGATGAATACTATTGAGTTCCTCTAAAAATATGTCTAGGTTGGATCTTTCGTGTGGCCATATGATGAAGATGGCATTCATGTAACGTTTTCAGAGGGATGGTTTTGTTCTGGTTATTCTTAAGGCTTCTATTTCGAAATATTTTATAAAAAGATTTGCGATGACTGGTGATAGCGAAGATCCCATAGGAGCACCATCTGTCTGTCGGTAGAAGTTTTTTTCACATGAAAAATATCTGTTTTTGAGAAATGTAGATAAAATGATGCGGGAACTCCTCGTTCATAGCAATCCGCACAGCCGATAATTTTCTATTTTATTTTGAAATTACACGGACGAAAATTTATTTCTACGACAGCGCTATTCCGTCTTTATTTGAGACTCGTTAGGCTATTGCATTAGGTACAATTCATCTTCACGCAATTGTACCCTATCTTCTGCTTCGTAAAGTAAAAAAAACAACAGACAAGACACGAATTGCGACATCCCGACGTATCACTCTATAACACAAGAGCAACGTCCACTAACAATATTGTATAAGACCGCCATGTGATGGCGCGACGGTAAAGTAAAAATAGAAATAATTCAAACTCGATACATGATGCATGTTATCCAAAGGATAGAGGTAGCATCGTTCGGCATCGACAACCAAATTGACTACAAATTTTGGTAATTTCATCAGGTTTAGCACCAACGATCTCCCTATTATATAGCTAACTTTAACTATCATAATCCTATAAATGTTTTTATAAGATTTCGCGATCGTATTTTTCGATAATTTTCTTACACGATTGACACGAGCCCTTTTCAGAGAGATTGTCTAATTATTTGGGATACCGCGCGAACATAGCTTCTTCACAGACAAATATTCAGCCAATTCTTCTTTTTTATCCGCTGATGTTACTCATGGTGGTTCAAATCTCACAGTATGTCCCATAACGATATTATATTATCAATTGAGGCATAGCACCAATGTTGTCTTAAACTAAAACTGATTTTGAACGATCTTCACGCGACTCGCTCATGAGAGAACCAAGCTCATTATTGGATTTATCAAACATGTATACAGTGTTATTATAGGAACTTCATCGCCATTTAAAAAAGTAAGTTCATCAATAAATTTTTGTACATAGAAAATCGTAAAAAATAATTGCACGAAAATATTCGCGAGTTACCATGTTAAGCTTTACAAAATTAAAGTCACCCTCGTATTAGATTGTTAACTTTTTTAGTATCAGAGATTAAGTTCAAAAACAGAGAAGCAGATAAAATAAAAAGCAAATGTGATGAAACTAAATATGGTCTTCCAAATACTTGGCATTGTGTTAGCTCATTCGAATTTCAACGAATTAATAATCTGATAACGGATAGAAGATGGGAAGGTAAGTATTATTCAGAGTTTTTTAATAGAAATATGTACATTTTCAATTTTTAATTTTGGTGCCGACCAGGTGCCTTTAGTGTTTTGTATTATTTTCAGCTGAGCGTACATGACTATTGTTCGGCTATATAGTTATTTGCGTTATTACAATTTATGATATATGTGCTGTAAATTATGAAAATGACAAGGATAGAAGACAGTCGTTGACAAAAACTATCCTTTTATTAGGTAATGATTGTTAAAATCCAAAGCTTCGTTTTCACTTAGTAACATTGTTAGACAGCTTTATTGTAAAACTATATCTTGATGTTCCTGAAATATTTCTGCCACAAGAGAAGCATGGAAAAAAGAATCCGAAATATTGCTGGTTAACATTATTTCTTGCCAGATTATTTAGCTGGTGTAAGATTTTCTATTTAACCCATAAAGAAAATTTGAGCGTAAAAAATTTTGGAACATTTCAGTGTATTTAACTTATTTTAGTTAATATTTCAGTCTTTATTACAACTTAAACTTTGTAACACTAACTAAAATTTAAAAATCTTTCAATCATTCAAGATAATCTTTGCCTCTAAATATTAAACTTATAGGAATTTAAGTAGGAGAAACGTGTGAATTTGGAAAAATGTGGCTAAAATCGAACATGAGCTCATCTAAATGTAAAGAAAATTAATAAATTATGGTTTAAAGGATGGAATAAAAATTGTACTGAACTATTCGCCAGTAATAACACTTCTGAGGATTCATTGTCATAGGGACAGGAATCATTTTTGTTTTGTGAGTTTTTGACTAAAAAAATTTTCATATATCGGCGTCTTTTTGCAAACGGTAAAAAATATTCAAATTAGAATAATAGGAAATGTAATTTATATTGTAGAAATTTTTGAGATGTTTTAAATATATAAAAAAAAATATTTAGGTAGAAAATAAAACTTAAAATATATTTTAGCCACAAAATGTGTGACGACATTAACTATTTGACAAACACCAATGTCAATTGTGTTAGTTACATGGGATCTTCTTTGATGAACAAGTCAGATTAGGTCCAAAGACTTCTATTGAATAAGGCGGAATTTAAGGATATAGAACGAAATGTGTTCGGCTTTTAAGCTACTTACTGGTATTTAAATTAACTTCAGTTTAACGGTAGAGCAACCAATTCCTAACAAATTAGTGACGCTGTTGTGTCGTAGATATGAGGCTGTGTGAGGTTTGTATGAGCTGATATATGGTTTACTGAGCTCAACCTAGATATTTTGTTATTGAGTTGGCAATAGAAATCCAAAAGGTTTTGTATCCAAGGACGTATTTGTAAATGATAGCATTCCTTACGTAAAAAGGTGCTCCACAGATCATTTGGAGGACTTTATTTTGAAAGCTCCCTAATCTGCTGAATCTTAATCTGCCCGTGGTGATCCGTGTGGGAGCGCCAAATGACAAGATCGAACGAATAAATACCTTGTAAATTAGTAGATGATTCGTCTTTTCGTGTTGAGAAACCAGTTGAGCCTCCTCTCAAAGACTAGCTCTAAGTATTTTGCGTGATCTCTACAAGGAATCGGAGTGTTGGAAATTAATAGTCGATTATCTGGGACGGCAAATCTAGCTTTAGTATACATTTCTGCATGAGTTTTTTCAGGATTCAACTTAATTTTCCAATCGGCCATCCATTTCTCCAGCTTATTGATATTCCGTTGTAGTCTCAGAATTATTAGGCTAAATGCCTTGATCTTTCGGAATATCCGCAATACATAGGTTGAATAGAGTGGGGACAAAGATGAACCCTGATAAATCCCAGCTCTAATCCGCCTTACAGTAGATATAGCATCATCTGACCATAAAATGAATGTTCTGCCCTCTAGGAAACTAAAGACCAGTCTTACAAGTTAGTTGGAGATTCCTAGTCTTATAAGCTTAATTATAAGTCCAGCATGCCCCAACCTTGTCAAAAGCCTTGCTGATATCAAAGAAGATGACTCTCTGAACTGGAATTGCTCGGGAGGCAAGATATCCCCTTTTACTAAGAAGTCGATAAAGCGATTGAAAATTACTCTTTGTATATGGTATAGAAAAAGTTAGCAATGGAATGTTACGTTCATACATTTTATTCTCAATTAAATCGATTTCAATAGAGCAAAAAATGAGTTTAAAATGAATAATAATGCATATTTTCCTCATTAGTAAATTTAAAATAATTACAAAGCAATCAAGAAATTTGGTCAGCTATTTCCAAATATCGAAAATGGAACAAATATGTTTCAAGTGGTTACAACGCTTCAGGTTTAATTAAATTATAGTTTAGAGGTTTAAGAAATATAATATTTGACCATTCTTTTTTCTTTTGTTAATATATCTTAGCCGTTTATTAGATTAGTTCAACAATTTTAGATTTTCCTATATATGTAACTAAAAATGTTGAAGAAAAAGGTGAAATTTTGGATTACCAACATGTTGCATCATTTCCCGATTCATTATTTCAATCCCATAAAGTAGTTATTCCTTTCTCCGTACAAGTTGAACGGGAGGCACATGTATTTCTTTGTGATGGAGCTCGCGTGTATGAATCAAATTGCTACTGGTTCATGTTACAAGCTTGGAAAGGTTTAGAGTCAGGATTTAGAACTTGCAAAAAACAAGAGATTCAATACAAATTTGATGGGGAAGCACCGAAGAACTTTTGTAATGCAAGTACTATCAAGTGGCAGGTAAGTCAAAATCAGAATTCTAAATTGACACGGCAGAATGTTCAAGATGTAGTTTCATTCTTCATGTAACACAAAACACATTATTAAATAAAACCTTTTCAGTTTTTAAGTACGTAATCGTTTTAAGTGGTAAAAGAAGAAATTTGGTATATCCATATTTAAAATGCCGTACACTAGAAATTTAAAGTTTTTGGGATAAAATTATCCTGACAACTGCATTCTTCATAAAAGCCGTGAGCATTATGAAAAAAAATCCGAATTTCATTGAAAATTGAATTGTCACAAAAAAGGATCCCAAAAATCTCTTTGCGGGCTGCTTTGATTGAAGAAAATGTTTTCTCAAATTAAACAATTATATAGCAATAGATTATTTACAGCAAATCCAAACCTGATCCTACAATACTAACAATTATTTTAAAATAATAGGGTGACGCACTATATTTCCATCGATTGGTACATAGAAAACGATAAATTATTTTAAAATTTTTTGGAAAGGGGTATGTAGGTCTATTAGGACTACGTTTTAAAAATAATCGTAAAGTATACCTAGAGGCTTAAAAAAAGATTTCACACTAAAGATGCCAAAATTTAAATAGCATATTATTGCTTATTTTGATAGAGCGGGCTAATTAAAGGCAAGTCATTGTTATATTTTGTATACTCGACAAGCCACTTTTAAGTACAAAACTATTTTTGAAATTGTAGACCAAAATTTAGGAGACACACCTCCTTTCCTATTCAAGCTAGAAATTTTAAATTGTACTAGTATTTAAGTAAAAGCATTACAATTTATTGTAAAACAAAAACAGCCTCTAAAAATTATACAGGATGGATGAAATTAATCGTTTGATACAAATAACTTTCTTATTTTGAAAGGAACACCTTGTACTTAATATATAATTTATATTCTACTTTTAGCGATCTTTAAAATAGTATATCTTTTCTTACCCACTTTTAAAAGTGTTTTAGTAATTTAGCATTTTTTCAATTTGAGACATACTTCTTTGCAGTTTATTTTTGAAAAGTTAGCAATAACGTATTATTACTTGCTTAAATGATATATAATCTCTAATCAGCCCAATCTCTCAGTTGTTTTTCCAATCACACAAAAATATATAGTCATAATTTGGATAATGGTAAATATATCATTCCACATTTTATCTACCTATTTGGATATTGAGTATCTAACTCATTTGTAATGTTACCTTGGAAGTGCATTGGGGTATCGTTTGGTTGCGGCCACATTCTTTCTCGAATATTCAATGAAATATTTTTCAAAAATACACAAATTTTACGCCTAAAAAACTTGAGACACTTAGCGCCTTTTAAATTAACATTAAAAAACGTATAAACCAACTACAAGCTCTCCAATTATTCCACTCAATATATTGACAGATCATCTATGTTGATCATCGACAATTTTAAATCAAAAAGAAAATTTTGTAGTAATAGAAATTATGCTTGTTAACTGATCCATTATCATATAAAGTGGATTAAACCGAAAAAAGCACAAAACTTTTCTAGAATCCATAAACAAAATTCGATTCGTCTGTCGTTTCCTACTTCTAAAAGTTCAGAATGTAGTTGAATGCGATGAAATTTGTATTTTTAACGGACTTCTAAAAGAAGGAGGTTCTAAGTTCGACCACTTTTATTATGTATGTACGTCGATTACTCCGGAACGACGGCACCAATTTGTATGAAATGTTTTGAATTATGTTTCTTCCGTGGTCCAATATTATTTTGGAAATTGGTTCAGTAAAATTCAAGATGGCGCCGATAGCATGGCAGAGAAAATAATTAATTTAGTTCGATTGTCTCTAAAATTGATATGGAAGAGTTTTGTGGGTCGTACATAAGGAATATAAAATTACTTTTAAACAATTCAATATGGTGGATCCAATATGGCGCATTAAAAATTTTACATCTCTCGATTTTGTCCAAAATTGTTATAAGATGGTTTTTGAAGGTGTAAATTACGAATTTAAAATTAGTTTTAAAAAATTTACTATGGTGGATCCAATATAGCAAATTACAAATTTGATATATTTTCCAAATTTGGTATAGGGGGATTTTTGAGGATGTAAATTACGTATTTAAAATTATTTTAAAAAAATTCAATATGGCGGATCTAATATGGCCAGCTCTCTCAATTTTGTCCAAAGTTGGTTTAAGATGGTGTTCGAAGGTGTAACTTACGAATTTAAAATTATTATTAAAAAATTCAATATGGCAAATCCAATATAACGGACCTAGTATGATGGACTAAGAATTTAAGATCTCTATATTTTCTTAAAAATTGATACTGTAGGGTTACTAAAAGAAAAAAAAAATGAATTTGAAATTGTTTTACAAGAATTCAAGATCGCGGATCAATATGGTGGTCTAAAATTTTAAATTTCTAGAATATGTCCAAAATTAGTACTGAGGGGTTTTTGAAGGTGTAAATTAAGAGTACAGAATTATTTTTTTTAAATTCAATATGGCGGATTTAATATGGTTGAGTTAGGGTTTAAAGTTCTACGTTATTCACATTTTTCTAAAATTGGTATTAGATGGTTTTTGAAATCTTAGGTTACTAATCTGAAGTAAATTTTTTACATTTTTCCGATTTTCTCCAGATTGATATCGGGGAGTTCTTGGGGCGTATATTACAAGCAGGCTTTGGCAGCTTAAGTTACGAACCTGAAATTAATTTTTTATAATTCAAGGTAGCGAATTCATTACACCAGACTAAATATTTGTTTTGAACAATTTCATTCAAAACTGGCATTTGGAGAATTCATAGAATCAATGAATATTTTGTTGTTCATTCTTATGTCTACAACTTTGGATAAAATGGGTATTGTTTTGCGATATTACAAACTCAACTGAATTCAAAACTAGAAATAGAAAAATTACATTATAATTTTTTACATGAAATCGAAATTTTTGAAGTCGGTGCCAAATTATTACTAAGTGAAACAAATAATTATTAACACAAGATACATAAAAATTACGGTAACAAAGTCATTACAAAAAAGTATTTTTCAATCTATGAGAATCATATTTTGTCAGGTATTAGTTTGGCGCTGACTTCAAAACTTCAATTTCATATAAAAATTTATATTGTTATTTTTCCCTTTTTAGCACTTCTTAAAAAGTCAGTTTAGATTCTTTATAAAAGTTTTGTTTATAAGCCTCACTTCGTGTTCTGCGAAAAACAGGCAGCAAATTTTCTAGTGAACGCAGGTCAGGATGATGTCCATTAGGATCTTTTTGAGTATAAACTATTGATGCTAACATGCCACTTTCTTCATACTCTCCAATCACTAAAATTATATCAATCTTATCTTTTTGGGGGTAGGTGTAAGCAATTAAATGAATTTTTTAAAAAAAAATCAAAACAACGATAATATTTTCAAAAACAAGCAGTGTCACTATGTCAATCTAAAATATTTTTTGTTTATGACTAATAATAACGTCAATGCCTGGTGTTCAAAAATAAACTGCAAAAAATTTAGGTCAGAAATTGAAAATTCTAAATTATTAAAGAAATGTGATAGATAGATAGATAAGGGAAAACTATATACAGTTTTAAAGTGCGTTAAAATTAGGACGTATATTATAGGCAAATTCAGGTTGTTCCATTTAAAATAAGAAGATAATTTGGCGTTAGTTACAATAAAAATTAAAAGTAAGTTTTTATCACAAGTGTATAATTTTTAGAGATCACTTTTATTTTAAAATAAATTGTAATGCTTTTATTAAAAAACCAATACAATATAAAATATTTAGCATGAATAGGCAAGGAAGGAAAACCAAATAAATTTTGGTCTACAATTTCAATAGTAATTAAATATCTCGAAAATGGTTTATTTTGGGTATACAAAATATAATAGTAAATTCTCCTTATTTACCCTGCGATATCAAAGTATAAGATGATATAAAGAGCGATTCATTTTAATTTTGAAAATTTTGGTGTGAATTTTTTTTTTTGAGGTCCTCGGTATACCCCATAATAATTTTGAAATGTCCATATATATATATATATATATATATATATATATTTGAAAAAGTTATTTTATTCTCCTTACGACCGTTAAGAAAGGGGACAGACAGTGTATTCTCTGCGAATTCCACTCTGGTTCTCTCTCCATACTAGTTTCGACCACCTAATGGTCTCATCAGTGGAGCTGTAACGAACCGAGAGTAAAATGCACAGAGAACACAATTTGTTTATTTTTAATATATATATATATATATATATATATATATATATATATATATATATATATATATATATATATATATATATATATATATATATATATATATATATTATCATTCTCTATGTATAAACCGACCCAAATATTGTGCATCAGTCTGAATGATATAGCCCCATAAGCCCACACGACCATAAGTCCACACGCCCACATGCCTACACAACCACACACTCACACATCTACACACTGACACACCCACGTTGGAATGAGACCGCATTCTACGGTTTTCTAATGAGCTGCATTCTGAATGGGAATAAAGGTTTTGTCCTCATCCTCGCAGAATCTACACTCTTCATTTTCTGCTAATCCAAGATTCTTGAAGTGAACCTTGAATTTCTTTTAGACGTAGTTCCCAAGAGGTATCTTCGCTTGTTTTATTTCTTGCAGATCCGTCCAGTATTTAAATCTCCTGCTATCTTTATCCCTTTTTAGGTCTCCCAGCATTACACTGTTACTGATTCCACAGAAATGTTCTGGTCTTAGAAATAGTGTCTCAGCCCCTTTTCTCACGAGCATGTCTACATTTCTGGTTACACCATTGTGTCCCGACACCCACTGGAGGGTGACTTGATTATTCTTATTTAATTTGTTTAGTTTCTCTAGGTTTTCCCAGAGCATCTTCAAGTTGATCACTTGAGAACACACTGATGGCTGCTTGACTATCCGACCTGATAATAATCTCGTATCTATGATAGTTTTTCTCTTTTCTGAGTTGAATATATTTCCTGATGGCGTCTATTTCCGCCTGGAAGGTGCTTGGTGACATACGCAAGCTTTCATTGTGTGTGGTTCTTGATCCATATATTCCTATTCCAGTTCCCTCAGTTGTTTTGGAGCCACCTGTATACCACCTAATGGAATTATTGTCATATTTTTTAATGGTGTTTCTGTCCCATTCACTTTTGTGACTCAAATTTCCTTTGAAGTTTTTCACAAAATTGAACTTCTATTTCATTTCATCATGCCCCAAAGTTGTTAATTTTTGAATAAGAGATTGGACCTTCGTTTTATGACTTCATCATCCTATATATTGTCTTCTTCGTCATATTCTCCACTACTATATAAGGAGGTGTGAGGTTTAGTATTACTTCCATGGCGGCCATTGGGAAGGTTTTCACTGTTCTAGTCATATACGCACGAGCCAGTCTTTGAACCTTCGAGAGGTTGGCTCTCGTATTGGTCAGACTGGTTCTTTAATCGCCCATAATTCATTTTTAGTGTCGATTTCTTGGTCAGTGTTTTCTGATGTTGATGTATACACTTGCAATATATTTAAGTTAACTGGAGTTGTCTCAATTTCTATAAAGCTACTCTGTCTGAAATGTTCAATAGGATTGACATAATTGGATGAATTTTTGACATGTTTTAGATTAACTTGTCTGTTTATCCTTTTTTTGAATTCAATTTCTCTTGTCAAGTCACACTGTTTAAAATGCATCAGGAAGTATAATTTTGAGTGGTTTCCCTTTTTTTTACAGCATACCAATACAAACTTTCCGAAATTTTTAAGTGAACATCAATGGAATCATTTTAAAATTGTTAAAACTGGGAACGAGTATAGTTTGGAACATCCAAATGGATCAAAAATATTTACTGCTAGTACGGCCAATTTTTCGATAATCCCCAAAAACCTGTTTTTTCATACAAAAGCAGGAATTGGATTATGGAAGGTTCATCAATGTAAGTATTTTTTTAGTGATAATAGTAGGGAAGAAGGCCCGACTCTGAAACTCCCAATGAGCACTAGCGACCACCTGGACAGCACACGTGTGCATTCTTGGAACACCTGCATAGTCGAGATCAAATTAATATGCATTGAAAGCGTATATGTTTGCTCGTACTCTTTCTCTCTTGCTCTCTCGACTCTCCTTGTCTTAAATGCAGTGACCATGATGCACACGTGTGCCTTCTTGTAACACTTGCACGGTTAAGGTCAAATTAATATGCATTGGAAGCGTATATGTTGGCTGGTACTCCTTCTCTCTCGTTCCCGCTGCCCCCTTGCCTTAAATGCGGCGACCATGATGCATACGTGGGCGTTCTTGTAACACCTGCATGGCCAATGCCGAATTAATATACATTGGAACCGTATATGTTTGCTTGTGCTCCTGCCCTTCTTCTACCGATACCCCCTCGCCTTGAATGTGACGGCATTGATGCCCACACGTGCATCCCGGTAACACCTGCATAGGCAAGGACAAGTTAAAATACATTGGAAGCATATAAGTTTATAGACTCCCATTACCCGCCGCTTCACCGTTGTATACCTCGTCGCTACTTGATGGCACACGTGTTCATCAACTAAGCCGGCCGACCCTTTCAATGTCGAGTAAACATGCATACGAACAGTATACAAATTCATCGTGCTTCCGCCACAGACACCGCTTGTGCTGTTACAACTTGTCTGCATTCTTAAGGTCGAGTTCCTTGGAAAAGGACGTGAGGGTGAATAAATTAAAAAGCGCGGCCACACCCTTTTTCCCGCAAGCCTAATATTGAGAATAAAAATATAACTCACATTGTTCTTTTTCTGACCCTTTTGTATGTATTCACTTTTCAGAGAATAGCATTAAAACATCTTTCGTTCTTAAACTAACACATCCTTTCATTAACGTCGCACGTATCTATTAAGTTTATTTAATTCTTTCTCTTTCTCTCTTATGCTTGTATTCGCCTCGCACAAAACAGTTTAAAAACATTTTAAATTCCTAAACTAATGCATTTTTCTCGGCTTCCAATTCACGCGTTTTTATTACCTGAACCTTTTTAAGGGATAGTCAGGTACTAAAAAGCCAACGCCTTTCGATTCTATATTTGTTTTATCATACAGTAAAGTCTTTTTTATTTGATATTTTCTTAAATGTTAATACAATTGTGTATTATATAGGAATAAAATAATTTCACGGCAGCACTGAAAAATTAACAAAATTTCTTGTTTAAACATATAAAATTGCATAGGCAACAGACCTTTCTTATAAATAAATTCGAAAAACTTTGCAGTCAGTGGCACCGGCTTTTTTTTTTCGACCTCGTAGTATAAATAATTTTTGCTAAACGAAAGAGAATATTTTCTTGGAAATTAGATGTTAAATACATTTGAGGTATTTTTCGTTAATTATTGTAGATATCATTCAAAAAGTAACCTGCCGCTGTTATCTCGGATTACAAGAACCTAATTTATATGACACTGGTAAAATATAACGGTTTTTAACTCGGTATTCTTAAATGTCATTTAAATGGTATATTGTACATGAATTGGATCTTGGGTGTTCTGAAGAATTTACTCATAGTATCATATAAACTCGGGGGCAATATCTGTTTTATTCATTTTTTGGAAAATTAGGTGTTTCAAAATAATTTAGTGGTATTTTTCTTAATTATTCTATAATTTTTTAGTTATTAGAGAATATTCTGACGTAATGAGGCTTATATACTGAACACGTAAAAACTACTATTTCAAATTATTTCCGAAATAAAACATATTTTATAGCATTTTATACCCTCTTGCAGTGTATAAAGAGACTTTTTTGCAAATTTATCTATTTCATTCATAATTATGAAAATTCTAAAATATATATCAAATTTACTTACGCATAAGTTAAATTATTGAAAAGAAGACCCTCCGTGTTTGAAAATCTTAAGAAAAATGAGAAAAAATAGTAACATTGTACTTATTTATTATTTTGATAAATAATAACATTAAAGTATATATTCGTACGTTCTTTGTTATTTTCTGAAAAGTAATAATCGTCTGTCTGGGTAAATTCCTAGGTCAAACTTGAAAAAGACCACCTGCACTCACTCAAGATTGAATAAATTAAAGACACCTGCGTTCCTATCCTTCTTCTTCACTAGCGCCAATTACGAGTCTATTCTTGTATAGACTAAAATTGAATATATAACTTCTTTTTCTCTCTCATTTGTTTTTCTATTAGTTATTTCATTTGACCTTGAATATAGAAGCACATATGACTATAAAAGCACATATGGTGATTATTATTTCTCAGTTTTCGTTCGACAACGATTCAGTTCGCTTCTATTACTTTGAACGGTGTAATTGGTTCAAGTGAAAAACTAAAAATGCATTATACATGTGAAACGTGTGGTAAACTATTCACTCGCAGCTACAATTTGAAGCGTCATCAAAAAAACTCTTGTATCAAATTAAATAATACCATTAATGAAGCAAATAAGCGGCGTCGACTTGTACCTTCAGCATCAACATCACATTCTGCAGCAGAAATTATGAAAACATGTGGTGTATGCAACATATCTGTGGCACAGAACCGCATGTTGGCTCATGAAAGAACGCTGGAACATCGGGATAAATGCTGTGTACCTATACTGGCAGGAGTTGAAGTTATAGAAACTGCGTTCGCAAATAGGCTTTTGTCGTATCGCATAACCAGTGAAAAGAATCATATAGACTACACAGAATTTTTCGATGTGATTAAGGCAAAAGTGATAGGGGTACTAACGCAAATATTATGTATCCATAAATCTCTAAAGGTTAATATGGTTACTATCGGACAGTATTTTTTACCGACGCAGGAAATATCAAGTAAAAAGTCATTTAATACTGCGAATAAAGTAGTAACTATGGGAAGTGATTTAGATAATATTTATCTGTCTTTTGCTGAAGAGATGAAAGTGCAAGCAGCTGATTTTCAGGAGAAAGATTCTGGTATGTATAATGAAATAGTAATAATAATAATATACTTTATTTTCAACTGAATTATTTACATGATAAAGTAATGTCAAAATACAATGGATAAAAGAACAATATTTTTAAATGCACAATTAATATACAAAATTATAAAGAACATTACATGATAAAATACAGAGACAAAATTAATTTTATAGTTTAGATAACAATACTTTTACTAATGTCACAACATTCAATAATAATCACTAAAATTAAAGGAACTCTCGATTAGTATACATACAAATGCTCTTGTTTTTCTGTGTAATTTATAAAAAAAGACAATATTACAACACATATTTAAAGAAAAATGTAATATATTTCATAAATTGTTTAAGTTTAATAAATTGGACTTGAAATTTTCGAAAAAAGGTAACGCTATGTATAGAAATAGTGAGATTGCTCCCTAGCGGTCATTATCATATTCTGTATATAGTTATCCCTACTGGTTTAAAATATATGATTTTTTGGGGGTTTCTAGTGTGGATTAAGTAAGATAAATACAATGAAGTGACTTTTCCATTTTTATTGATAATTAAAGGTACAAAAAATATTTTCTTTTAAAAAACACCAAAAACAACATAGTTTCATGGCATGCATTGTGTTATCCCTTCTAGTGATCTGAAATTAAAAAATCAGATTACATACAAAAGTACAACATCCCAACTCGAAAATTGTTTGGAGAAAAATATATCCAAGGTTTTGAAAGTGATTTGCACGAAAATAGTCACCCGGACATTTAGTCTGCAATGCATGGCCCATACAAAAAAAATATTTTTTTTTAATGCTAATACACTAGAAATTCCCCTTAATAAAATATTTAAATTTATTTATAAGAAAATGGCGAATATACTAATCATGTTTTTTTTTATTTTTAGGTTGGGCGCTGGAAAAAATCTTGTATCTCGAAGTGAATTTAAACAAATTCTCACCTTTTGGTGGTTCGTCATACATAAAACTACCGAAATTTATTGAATTGAAAAAGGCTGTTGTTAATGTCATAAACCAAGATGAGTATTGTTTTGCCTGGGCCATAACATCAGCATTATTTCCTGCATCCCGAAATCCGTCAGAGCTTAGTTCATACCCACATTATTCACAAGTGTTAAATTTGACAGGTATGAATTTTCCAGTAAAATTACGCGATATTACAAAATTTGAAGAACTCAATAATATTTCCGTTAATGTATACGGTTTAGAATCTAGATTCGAGAACAAAAAGGTAAAATACGAGGTTGTAGGTCCATTAAGATATACCAAAGAAAAACGTGAAAGGCATGTAAATTTGCTATTAATAACAAAAGATAGTGACATTAAGGATGGTGATGATGACACAGATTGTTTAAAAGAACATTACTGTTGGATTAAGAATTTATCTCGCTTAGTTTCGAGTCAAATTAGTCGTCAAGAAAATAAATTATATTTTTGTGATGGCTGTTTGATTTACTTCACATCTTCATCAGCTTTAACTTCACATCAGAAAAATGACTGTAAGCATATCTTTACATCGACACCCTCGTTGAATTTAAAAATAGATAAATTTGGAAAAAGTGTTCCGGAAAATATCTTAAAGTTTGAAAATATCGAAAAACAAATGCGAGTTCCATTCGTGGTTTATGCGGATTTCGAATCTATTTTGAAACCCATACAAACCGCTGAACCTAATCCCCATAATTCTTATACGTTACAAAGTTTAAAACATGAGCCATATTCTTTTGCCTATTTCATCAAATGCTCTTTTGATGATTCCTTATCTAAATTTGAACTATATCGCGGAAGTGATGCTGCCCAAGTTTTTGTAAATCGAATTGAAACAGACCTAAGACATTTGTACAACACATATTTAAGATATATTAAACCAATGCAGCCATTAACAATCGATGAACAAAATGAGTTTAGAAATGCTGAAAAATGTGACATATGCGAGCGTCCTTTCAGAGATACTGATATCAAAGTCAGGGATCACTGTCACATAACCGGTAAAAAAAGATTTGGTGCAGCACATGATGTTTGTAATTTAAATTATAAAATACCTAATTTTGTTCCTATCATATTTCATAATTTAAGTGGCTACGATAGCCATTTGTTCATCAAGGAGTTATGCAGATATGGTGATAAAATTGACGTTATAGCTCAGAGTAAGGAGAAATATATATCATTTACAAAGAGCATTTATATGCATGATTATCACAATCGAAAAACTGGTCAAATTCATAAGAAATACTTAAAATTAAGATTTATAGATAGTTTTAAATTTTTGTCCACAAGTTTGGAAGCTTTAGGTAATGGTTTAGCTGTAACCGATTTTAGGGAAACGCGAAAATACTTTTCCAATGATGAACAATTTAGTTTAATGATTCAAAAAGGAGTTTTTCCCTACAATTTTATCGATTCACTTGAAAAAATGAATATTTCTAATCTTCCAAGCAAAGATGAATTTTATGATCAGTTACATGATGAACACATCAGTGATGAATCCTATGAAAGAGCTAAGAAAATATGGCGTGTGTTTGGATGTAAGAATTTAGGGGATTATTCTGACATTTATTTAAAGTCCGACGTTTTGTTATTAACAGACGTTTTCGAGCAATTTCGCGATACATGTCAAAAAGTCTATAAATTGGACCCTACACAGTATTACACTCTTCCAAGTTTATCGTTTGACTGTATGCTACGTATGACCCAGGTAGAGTTAGAACTTCTAACGGATATCGATATGATTACTTTTTTTCAAAAAGGTATTCGTGGTGGAATAAGTCAGTGTACGGAAAGAATGCATATTGCCAATAATTCATATTTACCAGACTATGATCCAACAAAACCTTCTTCATTTATAACATATCTTGATGCTACAAATCTATATGGTCATAGTATGTCACAAGCATTACCATATGGCGGTTTTCGATGGTTGACAGAACGTGAAATACTCGATTTAAATATTATGGCTGTTGACGATGATAGTTTACATGGCTACGTTTTGGAAGTGGATGTGCATTATCCGACTGAGTTGCATGATGCACACTCCGATTTACCATTCCTAGTGGAAAGTATTATCCCACCAGTGGAAAAAGCAAAATTACCGAAATTAATTCCAAACTTATGTGATAAAAGAAAATATGTGGTCCACTACAGGACATTAAAACAAGCCATCAAAAATGGTCTAATGGTAATGCGAACTCACAGAATATTGAAATTTGATCAATCAAAGTGGCTTAAAAAATATATTGATTTTAATACAGAGTTACGTAATGCCTCAACGACAAAATTCGGTAAAGACTTATTTAAATTGATCATAAATGCAGTTTTTGGTAAAACAATGGAAAATGTAGAAAATCGAAAAGATATAAAGTTAATAACACAATGGGAAAATTCGAGTGGAAAAGTTGGGGCAAGAGCATTAATTGCTCGTCCCAATTTCAACACCCGGTCTATATTTAGCAAAGACTTTGTGGCTATACATATGAACAAATTAAAAATAGTATATAATAAACCTATATATGTTGGGTTTTCCATATTAGACATTTCAAAAACTGTTATTTATGATTTCTATTACGAATTCATTAAGAAAAAGTTTGGCAGTAATGCTTCTTTGCTTTACACTGACACAGACTCGTTAATATTAAAAGTGTTTGTGGATGATTTTTATCGAGTCATAGCTGAAAACCCTAATAAATTTGATACATCAAACTATCCAGAACAAAATGCCTTTCACATAAATAAAAGCAGATCAGTGGTGGGGAGGATGAAAGATGAATTTCCATGTGATCCGATAATAGCTTTTTATGGTACCGGCGCCAAAGCTTATTATGTAAAATCTTTAAATAATGAGCTAAAGAAAGCAAAAGGTATAAAAAAATCGGTTATTGAGAAAGAGCTTCATCTGGAGGATTATGAAAAAATTGTGAAGCAGGGTGGTTTAATATTTCGAAAAATGAAAACATTCCGCTCTAATAAACACGATATTTATACTGAAATAATAAATAAAGTAGCCCTATCACATTATGATGATAAACGTTATCTGATACCATCATCCACTAAAACTCTACCGTGGGGTCATACTGACATAAACTTTTACAAAACAGATCCACAGGAAAATTTGAAAACATTGTTAAAAGTCATAGAATCGTTTTTATAAAAGATCCAAAATAAACTGGAACATTCATATTTTGTCTGTTTTTCATATATTTTAAGTTATTTAGTAAAATTATATTGTATATTTTAAGTAGTTTACGAAAATTATGTTGTATATCTTTTATATGTTAGTGAGCAGAAATATATATACAATTTTATAAATAATTATCTGTTTTTTTTTTTATACCTAAAACTATTGAACCTGGGGAACATCCACACATCTCAGGATTGACCGTTCTGGGGCAGTTCTTTCCATGTTATCTGGTCCTGTGTGGATATATTCTTCATAAACTTCATGATGAATCAGATGATCTCAAGTAGTCCTGCATTTTGCATATTTCATTATACTTTTCATGCGGAACTATATATCTTTTCTGTCTACTACATTTACCTAAAAAACAGAATGATTAGAACTGAATAAAGCAGACCTATCATAAAAGTCTTTAACCATAAAATTTCACATGTATTGCTTTTAGCTATTATATTGCAATGTTTTGGGAAGTATCAAATAACGCTTTTTACATTTTGCAACTTTGAAGGAATAATTTTCCTAAAATTAATTTTCCGAATTTTTAAACATGAATAATTGGTGTATTCCAAATAAAATTAAAAATACTATGGTTTTATTTTTTGTTGGTTGCTCAAGGATGCACCTAAAACTCTATAACTAATTTGGAAAATAATTGTCAAAAAGATTCTTAATTTCACTGGAAAAATATGCCAGTATAAAAATGTTGGGTTGGCTGCGTTAAAATATGTAATTTGAAAATTGAAGACTCAAGTGCATCTTCTATAGATTTTTTATATAAAAAATTAAGTTTAAGATTAAAATGTGTGATATGAAAAATTTAAAGGACCAAGAGTATTTTATATAGGCTTTTTTTGTAAAAATATAGTTTAAGATAAAATGTTTAATTTGAAAAAATTTAAAGGCCCGAGTGGAGCATTATATATAAAATAAGGTATTTTTCTGTATACTTACACAAAAGTTCATGTGTTATGTGAAAATTCCTATAAACTACTGGATGATTCAACAAGTTTATAAATCCAACAATTTTGCATTTATTTCATCGTAGTTTTCAGCTGGAATTATGCATTTCTTCTGGACCTATTACGTATACCTACAAATAAAAAAAATTAACACAAAATTTTATGAACATTACTTTTAGCTGTTAAGAAGAAGAATTTTAAATACTGTTTAATGGTTATTTATAATTTTGTTTAAAATTTAAAAATCTGTATCAATATTAAAAGCAGTGTGATGTAGGAAATTGAATATTTTGCCTTGGATGACTACTCAGTGATTATTCGAATGTGTTAAAATGTTTAATTTGGAAATTAAGGGTTAAGTGATGTATGGATTTATTATACAAAATAGGATATTTTATGTGGGAAAGTTACAATGTGATATGGAATAAGGTTTTTATTACACTGAAAATGACTTACAAATAGAAAAATGCTCTAAAATTTTACTACACAAGAAATAAAATTATTAGATGTCTTAATTAGTTGTGTCAAACACCAAAAATGTATAGTTTAAAAATTAAATGCATATGATGTACCACA